>OY720634.1:14424217-14469540 GCA_963169105.1 Ceriagrion tenellum
CCTCCCTCCTCCCTACAAAAAATCATTTCAGTAAAATAAGCTGAACTTTTTTTATTTCAATTACATTTCGAGGACACGAGTTGGAACATTTTCGTTTTAATATGTTTCCCATAATGTTCAATTTGCTTCGTCCTGGCGTTTTTTCGATGGTAGTGTGAAGCATAATAACTAGACATTGTGTCCGTCTCTGTGCGCTACGTAGAAAATGTATTCTCTTCGCCGCCATTACAGGCTTCCAGTTGTTGGATATCCATAAATCGGGCTCGCTATCACTTCATTGTGAGTCGGGTTTCGCAGAGGGTGTAAACGGGTGTCTCTTCTTCACTTCAATCAGCAGAATATGGAGCACGGTGGTGGGGTCAATTTAATCCTAATCGGGTGCAGTCAAATACATACAGACAGGAACGGTCGCGTCAGGTCAAATGACCCAAAATAGTAAAAGAACTTTTTAAAAGAATTTTACCTATTAATTTCACGTGCACGATATTAATTAATGGAAAACTACTACATTTCGACTTAATATGATTTTTTATTCCAAAATTATGCAGTAGAAATATCACAATTAGCTTCCTTGATAATTGGGTCCGCTGAAACTACATGAAAAGTTTACATTACAATAAATTGTTATAGTAACTGTTCACGCTTTATGACGCACTTCGAGAAAACGTAAGATATTTCTATTCTCCCACTGTTTTTAATACATTTACACTTGAATTTACCTCGGTTACTTCTTGTCGTTAAATCAGAACTACCTTTTCTGCGTCTCGGAAGGAAATGATACGTCAATTTTCTCAGCCAAGCGAGATAGATTAGCATCGTAATGTGAAATCGCATCTTTTACTTTGATATAAATACATTTATGTTTCGATGACACTAGAAAAGCATGTATAAGTTGATCATAAAACCTCATTATTGTAAACTGCCTATCACATATAATTTTTGTTTGTTTCCTACATTGTGAATTGTTTGGATTGCTAATGAGAGTATAAAAGCTATTTCCCTGAGAATTATTCGAAAGTCGTAATTTTTCAGCTCCAAGTTCCATATCAGACAAGACTGTGTTTACGGAACTGGTATATAGAGTCAATTTCTATATTATGGTCGAGGAATCAAGTGTTACTCTTGTGATATATTTTTTCTCCAATCAGCTTTACTCTATATGGTGAAAAATCGAAATAAATAATACAGGAAGTAAACATGAGGAATATAAGCTTTTATGAAGGGTTATTTACTAATATAACTGGCATGTTCATACACGTGGCTCCCACGAGTGCCAAGAAATTAAACTATTATTCTTCTGCCATGATCTCTACATTGGAAATTACTGGGAATTAACGGGCAAAAAAGGCCATAAAGTTATAATTAGATTGCTACTTACTTATCCCAGAATGCCAATATTATGCAACAACATAACAAAATCCATGCTTTGAGGCTCCGTTGAGCAAAATACTTGATCTAAGGTGCAAAACTGGTGTCTGTCTTGGGTTGAAATCGGGGAAGGCTTAAAACGCTCACTGTCGAGTCGGGTCTAAATGCGAGAATTATTTGTCTCCCTCACAGTCGCGTCCGGTCAGAATCACAATTCCGAAGAAATCGCTGAACTCTTTTGAGAAAAACATTCTGGACCGATAAAGTGTCGGGAAATTATAGAGAATTTCCCGAAAAACAAAGCAATTAAAAAACATTTTCACTAGAATATCTTCAGTAGAAAAGCCCTACCGAACCCGACGAGACCGATCAAGGGTTAAAGGACTTCCATGATGACCGATTCCCTCTCTCACCTCTCTATGCCACATCAAACACCTTGACTCTGTGTGGAAACAGCATCCTGAGGTCACTATCAAACTAGAGAACTCACCCCTTGCCCACTCCCGACTTTCGACCAGCTCCCCTAAGTGTTTACATGATCCTGTATCCATCCGCATGCCAACCGATTTCCGCTTAACGTCCGACCACGGATGCTGTGGTAAATAGACTGACCATCGCCCGTTCCTTTCGTCCCCAACCCCCTCTATTCGGCTCCAAAAGTGTCCCTATTCACCCCTATTTTCGATTCAAATGTTGAAATTCCACCGTCGACAAACATTCGGTTAGATAGTGTAAATTCATTTATTATTAAAATTATTTATAAGATTATATTCTCAGCGGATATTAAACCCCTCATTTTCCATATAGAATATATTTTATTACTAGTTGAAACACAAGTACCTTACGCCCTCCGATTTTCAAGCTTTCATAAACCTGATCATTTATTCCACTACAATCTTGTAACAATTCTACATCTATGCAACGATGGGAGAATTTCATTCAAGGGGTTGAAGTTAGCGCACATTGGAACACATCAGTCTACTTTTGCGCAAACAAACGACGTTGAATGGAAAGGAAATCACTGGAGAAATGGTAAGTATTGCGTCGGTGGGTAGATTAGCAGTCAAGAACGAGAATTAAGCGTTAATTTGTTAAATTAGTTCTAAAATATTATAAAACTCAAACTTTTTATTACAGAATAATTAAAACTTTAAAATATGTATATTTCACGCCTTTACTGAAAATCAGCAAACTTGTCAACACACATGGATGCCATTATCGACGCTCTTTTGTTGTTTATCGCGCATCAACGTTGTTTCAGGTCGGTTTTGAAGTGCGATACTCAGTGTGCAGAGCCTGTTATTAGTTCAGGAAAACAATTGCGCAATTTTGTTGCGAAGTGATTTGCGTGAGAGAGTGAATCGCAGGAACCAATGTGACTCACCACATTAAAAGTTTCATAAATATTGCGAATTTCATGTCTGAATTACTTTGCCAATCCTTCGTGGTAGTGGTGAGTGTTTGGACAAATTGGTTGCTCATTTCTTTGTTCGATATTTGTGACTATCAGAAGTGCTGCTTGCCTTCTTAATCTTTCTATGTAATTCCACTGTGTAACAAGGGTTGGAGATACATTGGGTATCGCCTCATACATTTTAAGCAGCGTTTTCGGTTCGTTAAAATGTTTCCCCACCTCGTTAAAATCCCTTGATCATTAGTCGCGGATAACTGTCTGGCGTTACACGTCTGTTGCTCGTTTTCATTCATATAAATACTACGCATTCAACCAGTCAGAAGTTTGGTTGGTGCCTGCAAAATAAAATCAACAAACAAAAATCACAGGGGGTGTTTAGAATCATCCGACTTAAGGGTAATACCTTGTGCGAAGGCTCCGTATTTTCACTCTTTTTAGTGTACATAGGTTATTATTATCCAGTTAAACGTTTTCTGTTGAGAATGGAAAGACATTCCGTTAATTTTCTAATTTTTATTTGAAATGCACGCCAATTGCTCATTTTTCCACCAACGATTAACTTTTCTTGAAGTCATGACCTAAAAGTGTTGAGTAGTTATTTGCCTCTCTCCCGTGTGTGGAAATACCGTCAGCTTCATCATTCGTAATGCAAATAAATACATAGACACTATAGTGCGTGATCACGTCACTAAGCGTGGTAGCTAGTTCTTAACTTATGGGGAGTTTTACCTTTATTACGATTTATTTTGTTTCTTCTTTATGCGGTGAAAAAATATTCTTGTAAAATAATTGCGATGAGTCAACTCTGTTCCATGCTACGAGGGTCGTTCAATAAGTCCTAAGAAAGGGATAGAAAAATACATTATTTTGTGTAATTTTTTTATTTTTTCAACGTAATCTCCCTTTAACTTTATATACTTTTCCAACAGTTTCTCTATGACTTTTTTAAGCCCTACAAAAAGTAGGATTTTGGACTTCCTCAAAATAGGCATCTATTTGCGCGATGGCCTCCTCTTTCGACGTGAACCGTTTTCCACCGGGCCATTTTTTCGAGTCTGGTGATAATAAAAAGTCACTGGAGCCAAATCCTGTTATTGTGGTGGATTATGTAATAATTAGAACTTGAATTCCTCAATTTTAGCCGTCGAAACTACGCAGGTGTGCACCCGTGCATTGTCTTGATGAAGGAGGAACTTTTTAATTTTCAAATGAGGACATTTCTTCTTGATTTCTTCATTAAGCCGGTGCAATAACGACGCATAATACACCTCAGTTATTATTTTTCCTTTTACCAAGTAATTGGTATAAATGATTCCGCGTGTATCCCAAAAAAACCATGCCCATCACCTTGCCGGCTAATTTCACCGTTTACGCCTTCTTCGGACCCTGTTCGCCTACAAAAAACCCACTGTTTTGATCATTCATTTGTCTTTAGAGTGTATTATAGTATCCATGTTTCATTTACAGTTAGGTATTGACGCAGAAACTCGTCAGGGTTACGACGGAAGAGCGCCACACTAGCCTCATAGTCGACCACACAATTACGTTTATTCTCCACTGAGAGCAAACGCGGCACTCATCTTGACGAGATTCTTTTCACGCCCAATTTATCGTGTAAAATTGAAAACACTGTCACATACGATATGCCTGTGACCTCAACTATTTCGCGCACTTTGATTCGCCGATCAGTCAAAACCATATCGTGGATTTTACCAATCATTCCGGGAGTAGTCACTTCCACTGAACGTCCCGAACGATGCTCATCTTTTATGGATGTAAGGCCACGTTTGAACTCATTTACCCAATTTTAAACAGCTGCAAATACAAAAGCAGATGAAATTCATCCAACACTGCTTTGATCTCTTTCGGTGTTAAGCCTTTAAAATATAAATGTTTTATCACCGCTTGAAACTCACTTTTTTCCATTTTTATAAGTAAGCAAAAGTTCTTTGCTTCAATCGACAATTAAAATGAAACCATGGTGATGTATGTAACTGAGACTTTAAAAGCTGACGAGTGAGTAATGATTTTTACCAAAAACAAACCACTACGAGCGCCATTTCTTGGATTTTCTAAGGACTTATTGAACGACCCTCGTATTGAAAATTCCTTCACGTTTCCTGTATAACTTCTCTGATGTGGAGAGTTCGGAAGAAATGTACAGCAAACGGAAGAATTAGTCTACTTCAGATGGTTATTCTGTGAAAGAACATGAATGTCATTATATCCATATTCTGGGTGATGATAGAAAAAAATATACTCTATCTAATGGTATTAAGGGCATCATGTTACCTTTCTACGTTTTATTTTCACCAACATACTTGATATTTAATGGTGTGAAATGAGACCAAGGGATAAATTAGGAGAAGATAGTGTCGTTCTATCTAATGGAAATTCATTTTCAAGGAAGACTGTAAATAGGAAGAAGAAACTCTCAGGAAATTGACTCTTAACAACATTGCATAAACAGTCATTATTTTGAGCTTGTAGTTTACAATTGCGATTCTTGAAGTAAAATATGGCATTTCCGTAAAAATTCAGTCGGAGTCCATGGATTTAATAAATGTTCATTAATAGCATATCCATGGAAAAATCGGCACGTGCATTACCTTTGTTTACGTTTCCAATAGCTAACGCATATCATCAGCAAAACTAGGGTTGTATGAACCAAATAAACAAAACAAGGAATATACTATTTTTTTTCATTCACATAGTCCCGATGGATCCACCTTATTGGTTAAATATGTCTTATGCTTAGGACGTTCAAGCTTAGAAAGTACCAAAAATCCTACAGCGCTCATTCCGATTCTAACATATTTATCAGTGTCTCTATAGAGCTTACGTTTCTCACTCCTTGGTGTGTTTGCATGGCTTTAGGTAGGCTTCCAACCCGACCGAATTTATTCCTCTGGCCAAACGATAGAAGTTTGTCCTGTTTTCTAGGGATTTATACCGGGGTAAGCAATCATTACCTAACCCTGCATGAATCCCCGAGAGCACCTCATACTTGCCATTCCCCGGAAAGCACCAGATCTCTGATTCTTCACTCTTATATTTTCCCGTATAAGCCATCAAGCATATACTCATTCACTCTTATCTTTAATCCTAATCATTTGGAACACTTCCATACGACCAAATGTACGCAACCAATGCTCAATCTCCCTCGTTATACTCGCTTGACGCATTGCACGAGGCCGCCATCTTCCGGAGTTGACATTTATTCCCTCTCGCAAAACCGGTGTGCTTTGAAGTGCGGCAGCTGCTTTATTTATGGACGGAGATAGAAGCAGTTGTAATCCGCTGAGAGTTTTTTGTCCTCGGCTTTTATAGTCCGCGGCTTATTCCGATTGGGATAGAGAAGTGAGGGCGTTTAGGTTGCAATAATTATGATACATCTCCAACACGCGGGTGCACGTAGGTATATCGGACTGAAATGTCGAGTCATTCCTCCACCTTTGCCCGATTGCTCGTGTAATCGATAGGTTGCAAAGGGAATATATTGGATAATACTACTCGCGGATTCCCGCTTATCTGGTTACGTATTAGCGGAGTGTTTGTTATCGCTAAAGCCAGCAGATTACATTTCCCGCCGTGAATGTCGCTGAAGTGCACATTAATTTTACGAAAATACTGTTGCTTATGTCAACCGTCGCGCTACGGAAGTATGGGAATGGTTCCGCTTTATTGGACGCCAAAATCTCTCCCCTTATGAATTAAAGTTGCGGGAATGTTCCAAAATGCCATAACAAGTCCCAAAAAGTTTATTGCATTTTCCTGTATAACGGAGATATACCATGATTATCACGTAATTCGGTGGGTTAGTTTTTAAGTTTATGATGTTTCTACGTATGGGATCATATATTACCATTTATAAACGCATCAGTACCTGAAAATTACTGTGTAGTATATCATTTTAACTGTCATTTGATACTGATAAATAAAAGGGAATTACTCTCAATATGTAAAGAGAGATAATATCAAACCATGAAAAGGTAGAGTGAGTGAAAGCACCATGGCTTTCATCTATTTACTATTTTTCTTTTATACTATTACAAATCTGGGGTTCGTGAAATAACACACAATTTGGGGACAAAACGAACCTCTCCTCTTTATTTGCGTTCAACACTGCTCAAAAACTCTCCCTAACAATCGCATGTATAATAATATTCATCTTCATATTAATTAACCTAATTTGCTACCATTTACGTATATATTTATTTTTCATCACATTTTTATCAATTACTATATAATTCATATCTCCTCTTCCGGAGTTCTTCGAATTTATGTGTAGTATATCATTATAACTGTCATGTGATACTGATAAATACAAGGGAATCACTCTCAATATGTAAAGAGAGGCGAGGAATACGGTCTGCCCCCCATGCGTTGAACCATTCCGAAGGGGAACTGGAAAGAGGGGAGGGTGCCTGAATGAAGGCGGAATGTAGGCGGCATGTAGGCGGAATGTTAGCGGCTCATTACAATGCGAACATTCCTAATGGACAACTATCAAGGCGATTCCGAATTTGAAACATACAGGATTTATGAATCTTCCATTTTTCAATTCTTGAATAAGCCCATTGTTTTAAAATATACTCCTAAATATTCTGTTTATGTCTTGGTAGGGGTATTTGTTAACTTTTCTTATCCGTGGATTTTTTCTCTCTTGCTCAAGCTTGAACGTATTCATGAATGCCTAGCAGTCTGCACCACTCCGTTTATGTGCATCGTGGATTCCTCAGCATTTTACGCCAGATCAAATATCATGTACTTCCGGATAATTTGGCTCTCCGATTAGAAGCTGGCACCTAATCGCAAAGAAAATAACGAATACGAACAAATATGAGGGAAGGTAACAAAATCGCTATTCGACTTTGTGAATACTGCGTAGACTAGACATCTCTTAAGCAGAGGTTTTTATGATGGTGATTATGTTACATACATGTATACCAATCACACCGTTCCTTTCCGGGGTAGGTAGAGTCTCGAAGTTTCACTCATAAATACATGTTTGTACACCTGACTTTGCTTTAATAATTTCCTCCAAACTGACATATCCATGCAAACTTCTTTACCTCATTTACCCCCGCACACTGCTTTATACACGCCCTCCTGTTTTTAAGACTCCTAATATACCTCTTCCAAAGAATTTCCTCAACCACATTCAACCACAACTTTCTCGGCCTACCTCTACCTCTCGCACCATTCATTTCACTCTTATATATCTGTTTCATCATTCGTCTCTCATCCATTCTCTAAACAAGGCCAAACCAACGAAGCACACTCCTTTCATATATGTCCATTACTGTAGCATCTAACCCATCATTAATTTATTACCCACTCATTCCTGACCCTATCCATCCTAATTTTTCCGCAAACACTCCTCAGATAACCCGTACCCACGGCGTTTAGTCTACTCTTATGACTATCCTATCCCGAATACACCTCCTAGTGGTGGGTCGCGGGCAACGGTATGCTGGCTCTCAAGGTAGTGCTTTCAGATGATTATGTTTAAGTTAATATGTTCTCCATTGGAACTTGCTCGGTGGCCAGTCCTGTCTGGGACTAGAAAATTGGAGATAAAGATTTACAACAACGACATAATTGTATTTTAACTCTCTAAACACCGGCTGTTTGATCGTGGAAGACTATTCCCCGTATTACGCTTTAGGTGTTGTAGCCACAGGGTTGCTTATTCCAGGAATTCTGATACTTTAATATTGCATCCATGAAGAGTTTTCTGAACCGAGATGAATAAAACAGGATTTTTAGTCTAG
Organism: Ceriagrion tenellum; assembly: GCA_963169105.1. NCBI lineage: Eukaryota > Metazoa > Arthropoda > Insecta > Odonata > Coenagrionidae > Ceriagrion > Ceriagrion tenellum. The sequence goes on from OY720634.1 coordinate 14,432,777, forward strand.
TTTTACTGTAACTCGGCACTGAAAGTGGAGATTTTGATAACGGCTGTTATGTATATTTCTCAGATTACAGCAGAAAAATGACAGTTTGACCAGAAAAAGCACATAAATCGAAATAAACCACACAACCATGCTATCAATAGAAAATGTATTACTTTTACAATACCAAAATATAAAGAAAACTGGCTCGACCCGGGTTTCAATGCATGCACCAGAAGATGGTGCTCATCCTACCATCATGCACAAAACCATGCTTTTAATAAAAATAAATAATAAGAAGCGGAAAGTCCCAGAACATTAAATGATATTAAATATAGAAATCTTTCCTCCAATTCTCAATGTTAATAGGAAATAGCTTCCGTTATTTAAGGCATGCGGTAGTTCTATACTAATAGCTCTGGAGTCGGCTCCTATGGCTGAAACAAATGAGGTTATAAAAATACATATTCGTGGGGTAATCTGCAGATTTTGTGTCTTAATTTTACTTTTGACTTCGTCTCGTGAATAGTGGTACCAGTATTGGTTGATGTATACTGTGAGTGGAATAAACATAAAATCTTCAGATACAGTAAAATATCTTGGAATTACCTTAAATTCTGATATATCGTGGGGATTACACACACAGAACATATGCGGCGTAGCATTAAAGAAACTAGGTTTTGTTAAACGCTCTTTGCATAATTCATTTTTTTATATCCCCGCATACAACTTGAATGGTATTCGTGCCGTCTAAAAACCTATTTCCTCTCTTTCACTTCCCTGCTAATCAAGTATATTCCCCTGTTTACAGCCTTGAGTATGCCTTCACTCTTCATCACTTGTTCCAGTCACATTCATCACCTCATGTTCTTCCTCATCAGTTTTCTGTCATCACCTTTCATGCCGAGAAATTTCTCTTTCTCCTTCTTTTTTACCCACCTCGCTTTTATCAATTCCAATACCGAACTCCTAAGTCAAATGCCTCAAATTAGTGAAAGAAAGAAAGTCAGTATTGTAAAATTATGACCCTGCTTGGTGATGTATAGCTGACTAATTCAGAACCTTATGCTACGCTAGGATGATAACGGAATGGGGTAACTTCTCATTTAACTTTCGTTTTATTGTGAAAAATGGCCAAGTGTATAATGATGGATATGAGTGTTGTAATGCCTAGTCTTCCCAGCTAAAAATGATAAATGTATAAGTGCTGCTTATTTATGTTTTGAATCGTTTCTTCTCCTGGATATTTGGATAGAAAATAAAGGTAATGATACAGCCCTACTTCCTTCACGTAGATTCAGCCCTAGTTAATTTATTATTACATCAGTATTATTAAGAATTAAGTTATAATGTAATAATAATAATATTATAATAAAATATACTGTAATAAGAAGTAAGAATTACATCAGTAATCACAAAGGAAATGGTTCCAGGCTTGACTTCGTGGAAGTAATTCATATTAACTTAAATAAAACTTTGTATACTCCACTTATAGGTTTAATAACACGAAGTGTCGAAACCCGGGTCGTGTTATTAAACCTATAAGTGGAGTATACAAAGTTTTATTTAAGTTAATACATCTGTAATACTTGAACATTGTTACCATTCAGTTTGCTAGGGTATCTATTTTCCATTGTTTCCCTTTTATCCAATGGATTAATAAAAAACGTAATAGGCTAAAGCCTTTAATTTTATGTCCCAATTTTTTAAGTTGACATTTCAGTAGATAATAGTGATTCATTTTCTCGTAGGCTGAGATTATTCGACGTAACAAGACATCGACAATGCTCTTTTATTTTTTCACCTCCTTCATTTTTCCCCCTTTTCAAAGCACGCAACGAGATTAGAGGTGTGTGAATATCAGGCCGCGGCACAACATCTTTCCAGTGATTTGGTCCATTCCCATGGATTACCCGGAGGATGATATCTTTTGTGGTAGAAGATGCAGATAGACAGTCACAACGCTGAGGTTGGAATAAAAATAGGGTTTGAATATTGCGTTGAAGGGGAGAAATTGGGACAATTTAGATGAAAGATTTAACAAATGGAGGGATGGATGATCGGCAAGGCTCGAATAATAAAGCCCTCTCACTATCGGTGAAAATAATCCGTGGAAAGGGATTAATCGGTCGTTCGGAGACTGATAGTGCAGCTGAACGCGCCTTCATTTGTTCTCGATTTTTGTTTCGGATAAGGGAACTGCTCTCCGCATAGTCCTATCATTTCTGTGCGCCTGCTCGACGTCCCTTATTACACACAGAAGCAGAGATTGGTTCTAAGATGTACGCTTCCGTTAACCATTGTCGATTTTTAATTGCGACTGCAATTTACGGGACCGTGTTTTTGATTGGCCCGTCGGAGATTTACTGTTGCTGCGCAGCAGTTGAGTGTCGTAATTTCACTGCGATGAAATCCCACCAGTGTCTGCACGTACTTTTTAGATCTCTAAAAAGTGAAATCGTATTTTTGTTCTACCAATCGATTGCAGATCGTAAAACTCAAATTGAACCCTGTAACAGGAGCTCGTTTACGCGGTGAGAGGAAAACGACTCTGCAGTGATTGCTAGGAGTAGAATGTGTTACCCACAGACAAGGTACACTTAATTTGACCGAAAAGCAATGAGAATACCTCATATGTTGCCGATAGAGGGGGATATTTATCCTTGACTATCGTGGACAGCATTTTATATGATGTATAATTGTTAGGAAATGTCATATTCAACCATAGGGTGCATTAACCGCTTAGATATTCAAGCTGGATTGCACTCGGATCTAGGATAGAAATATCCGATTATTCATTCAAAATAAATTGAAGCATTGGGATGAAATCTTTTAAAAAGTATTTAAAATTGGGTTAACAAGTCATTTAACTATTTTTTTCAAAATACGTTGTGAGATCATCTACATAAATTGACTTTCAAATACTTGCGGTTACTTGCCACTCCGGCTAGACGATTGAATGGCAAGTATATTTACTTGTTGCGGTATGCGCATAAACTAAAACATCCATACGGAATGAAGAATGCTTTGTACCTGCTTTTGAAAAGAATTTCATTTGATTTCATGTGACTTTTTAAATATTTATAGTGCCAACGTATGAACTTAGTTCAAATGAATAATATGCGAGAGTGTACAAGGCTTGCGCGCTTCAAAAGCGTAGGCTATTTCGTACTTATGATCATTAGTGAAAGAGAAACAGGACTCACCTGTGGTCGTTGCCTGAGGTCCACTCGTACAACGGAGGAGTCGGATTGTCTGTGGAGACTTAGGCCTACAGGATGCAAAAGAGGTATGGTAGTCATAGTGAATATGAATCTTCTTTTCCCTTGTTATACAGTCAAATATCATTATTCTGTGAAACTTTCAATTATACTGCTCGTATATAGGAGCCATGATAGATTATGGAATCTATTCATACTTTTGTTTACCGAGAAGAATGTTTATACAAGAATAGGTAAGTATCTGCTTCTGCCGGTCAGTCTTCTCCATGAATACAACCTACTAGTAATCAAGATTTTGATTGACTGAACCTTTCCATGACCATTTCAGTCATCCCTTCTGTCGTTTGATGGTAAAAGACCGACCTTCGGCAGCAAAGCAAGTCTCCCGGGTTATCCTGTCGCACACAGACGTTGCTTTGTTCATTATTCATTCAGTAAATCTCTTTTGGCCTCTGTCGTCATGTGCATGACTGAGATGAGAAAAACCAATGGTGCCGCTATCTCATCCTTTCGTCTCAGTGTGAGAACCACCGATTCCGCGTCCACTGATTAACTGACAGGTGTATTGAGCATGTTCGCGTCCAGGCAAAAATGTTTGCTTGTAATCGGGAGTGACGGCTTAAGCCTCTCTCTCCCTCTGGCTAAGTGTTTGTTCGCCTCCGGAAAGGCTTTAGACCAAAAGGTCCACGTATTCCATATCCACCTCAATCACTCCAGTTAATCACTCCATAAAAAAAATATTTTATTAATTTTCCGGAAAAATATACTTCAAAAGTTAAGAATAAGAATACTTTATTTTGCTCAGGGTACATCACTCCTAAGAGCATTACAAAAAATATCAAATACAATATACAATAAAACAAGCATTAAGAACCTCAAAGAGAATACAAAAATGTGAGAAAACCTTATTCGATATTAACAATGAGAAATCCAAAGTAACAAGTTCGGAACTACTTCGCAAGCAGGTAGTGAGATATTTTGGCTTTAAAAGCAGAAAGAGTCTGACTGCATTTGATATAGTTCGGTAGAGAGTTCCATGTTGAGGTGGCGCTGACTACAATTCAGGACAGGAAAGTTAGGACAAGTGGAAGGAGAAAATAGGAGTATTCCAAAATGAAAATCCGTTTCCCTTTCAACGTTGATGGTATCGGTGTATTTTCCTAGGTATTCAGATGGAAGGTAATGGGAAAGCGCTTGCAACTTTAAAAAATGCCCATTAGAGAAAAATGTCGATTACAGAGATCCACTGTAGTCCCTCCGAGTGGCGTTCTGTGTGTCAGTATCACTCCCAATGGAGGTGATGAGGCCTGGGTTGCATGATCGTAGGAGAAGAATAGGTTTGGGGCCCCATGCGGCCTCTATTGTCTTTAGTTGGTTGCTTGACTCCGGCGTATGGTGAGAAATGTGAAGTACAAGAGGCTAGTGGGTGAGATCACCTGGAAAGCGATTGACGGGAAAACGATTGCTCTTAAAGTGGGATCACGAGTCATCTCACGTCTCTCGCAAGGCGCGCGTCAGCCGTCAACGGTGGACTAGGCGATTAGGCCTCTAACACTCTGTACACCTGAGCGGCGAAGCCAAGTTCAAATAAAATGAGACTACATGGAACCCTAATCTAACCCCAGCGACGAATATACTAACGGTTAGCCGTATCTTATACCGCTCACAGGTTTTCATTCTTTTGCATGCTCTTAGTTGACTTCTCATGCGCTAGAAATTGTACCTGAGGATGACGCCTTTGCGGCGAAAGCAGTTGTATCTTAAAAAAGGAACTGTGGAAAAATGCCAAGTGCTCTTTGAATAATTTCTTCATTCATCCACATCATTCTAAACCGCTCGATAACCTCTGATAAATATTTTATTATATAATTGCTTTAAGTTTTCTTTGAACACGATCGGGAATCCATGGTAAATTATGATGTGCTTTTTATTATGATTATTTATTATGATGGTAAATTATGATGGTAAATTATGTGCTACTCTCACATGCTTACAGTCTCTCAGTCCCACATGATTCAGTCTCTCGGACGTTTGAAATGCATTTTTCCATGGACTTTGGAGGAGCGGTCAGTCTGGTGGTAGGAAACTTTCGAACTTGCTCTGCAGTGAGGACACATTTGCTGCACTCTCCACCAAGTACGAACTTTCCGGGGCAAAAAATGGGACAAACCCCGGCTGCCATTGTGAGTGGTGGTCGGCTCCTGTGTCCGACGAGTGAATTATTGCCTCGAAAGATGTGTCTCTTTCTCCCTCTTGCATGTGCGAGGCGATGGGGGATGGGAATGAGGGGGTTGTGGTCGAGAGGGAGGGAAATGCAAGGGAAGGCGTAAGCCAACACACCCCTTGACTTCCCTCCTCTCTAATTCAATGTGGGCATTTTTAAATTCTCCGAGAGAGCAGCCGGGGACAGCGCACGGCATTGGAAAATGTCGGCGTCTTGTGCCTTCGTGCCCGCTCCCGTTGGCGGCGCTGTGCACGTCTCTTTCAGGTTTCCCGCCTGCAGCCTTCAGTCTAACGTTAATGAACGCGCCCGGGAAACTTTGCCTTCCGTCGGACAGGAAGTAGCCAGCCCGCTAGTATTTTGTTCGTTTGTCTGCGTGAAAACTGAGTGTTGGAACCGTAGACCGTGGAGTTTCTCTTTTCTTGGTATATTTTCAACATTAGGATGTGGAAGCCTTGTAGAAGGAGCCGTAAACTAGTCTTTACTCCAGAATATAGGAAAACTAACTTTATTTGCACTGATATAGTGATATTTTTGAGAATTTTTGGGAAATTTCACCTTTCTTTGATTGAGTGCATCTGGTGATGTAGGCTACTTACGGATTTTTCATGTCACTCTTAAGTATTTTTCAATCCATGCGCAGTATATCCATGTAAAATAGGGTCCTATTCAAAGAACAACTAACCCGCTATGTTATTTATAATTACAAGAGATATAAAAATAAGATAGTTTCTTTGAAGTGGTGTAGCATTTTATACCATTTCACGTCTACAAAAGATGCTGCAACCACTTTATATTGGTTACTTTGAGCAAAAATTGAATATCAGTCTTTTTTTGCTAATTTTGTTCTACTTTAAGCCCTTGCATATCGTTATAGCGCAATACCTATGAATAAAAATCTCGCATCTTATGCGGCAACAAAAAGGGAGTCACTCTGCCATATTTCAACTTCCGGACTGAAGAACCATTTTTTTCTGGTACTTTGGCCTGTTTTGGCTTTTATTATCTTCGGTGCGCGGCATACTTTTGGCTGCGGCGTACTTTATATAATATCAATAGAGGTTCTCATTGTGCAGAGACTAAAGAGAGACTAACTCAGGAGAATAAAAGCCTATTACATAACTAGGGTTGAAATGTTTTTCTCCTTTACCGTGTTTGATACGGTACGTATATGACATTTTGCTATCCACTTAGCTCCTTTACCGTGTTACGTATATGACATTTTTCTATCTTCTTAGTGCAGACAGCAATTTTCGAATTACAAATACAACAGGTTATGAGAGATTACTGATCAATAGCATGGAGAAATCACAACTTAACCATTAATTTATGACGTGATGAATGATATGGACTACCGTCCCTAGGGTTCGTATATCAATACACACGTATTTTTCCCATCATGGGCAACCTTCAGATTCGAATCGAACACAGATGCACCTGTGTCCAAAAGAAACACATATGTTATCTCATTTTTATGCTCAAGAGCCTACTTGTATCAAATGTTAATCACTTCCCTTAAAAGAACGTAGAACGTATATTAATGCGTAATACGTCCATTTCTGCCCAATTTTAATTTCATCTCGCCTTCGCTGAGCTTTTATTTACTATCGTTAACTATTGGCGCTATAAATCATCATAACCGGCTACCTCATTGTTTTTAACTTTGTTATTCTAGGAAATACTTCAGACTACCTAGCCTATGTCCTTTGGCTACCAGTGCCTAACGTCAGTAACGTGACCAGTAGAGCCTCATATCCTTGGCCAGCAGAGGCGCTACCTACTCTGACAGTTTTCCCCTATAGGCATACTGAAAGAAGTCGAATTAGACCTTCCCCATTTATCCCCTGATAACCAAACACGATGTTATGTGAATACAACAGGGAGCAAAAACGCCACTCTCTCTCTCTCTCTCTCTCTCTCTCTCTCTCTCTCTCTCTTCAAAACAGTGCAGAAAAACGAACTTTCCGTTCAGGTGTGACGAAAGAATTAATATTCTCTTCAGGCTGTCTCTCTTGAGTCAATGCTATATAAAGTAAATTTCTCGTACTATGTCATTTCTACTACATTATTTTTCTTTAGAACTTCCGCGCTAATATTTTGATTAACTGAATTTTAATGGTGATTAAGGACATGTGCGTATGCATCAACAGGCTTTATCAAGTCAGTAAGTGCTTTGTCTATTTGGTTATAGTTCCGGCTTGCCTACATTTGAGGCCATTTTGCACTCCCAGATGTATTTTTTCCCCGCCTAATTTTTGTGCCGAAGACTTTGCTTTTTGCTCAAGAATATTTCGTATCTCGTTCCGATGACAGGTTGACGCCTCTGGCCGCCCCAAGGTCCGTCCGATTATCACGTTCTGCTGCCAATGTCGTTCCTCTCGCCCTTTGAACTCTGCCCATTTCCAACGAACCTAAAACTCTTTCAATCCTCGCCTCTCACCCACATCTCCCCACGAGCCCTTCATCCTCTCACGAGCTGCGTTCCCAAAGGGACCGATTGGAACAGTCCGTTGGCCAGATCCCTCGACGCTCCGTCACCTCTGCTCTCTATCATCATTCCTCTTACACTTCCTTCCACATGCCTTGTATTTAGGGCCTTTTCGTTTGTCAAGATCATTCTCTCCCATCTTTGATCTCTTGTTATGTCATCGAACGTGTCTTACGTGTGTCAGATGAACGTTCTTACTTGCCCTCGCCAAATTTCTTTCATGTACCTCTTACTGCACCTACCAGCAAAATGAGGACAAAGAAGTGATTGCGAGAGGGAAATTTAGAAAATACATGGAGGGAGAGAGGATGCTCGAATTAGAGAGATTTCAGACGCGGAATTAACAGTTTGTTAAGAATCATTTGCTGCGTAATGGAATGCTGGAATACTTATTCCTATGCTCAGTAGGAGTTTTGCTCAAAATTTAATACCAGTACTTATTGAGTCTTTCATTAGGGTGGAAATTAACTATAATTAGGTTCTCCTATACACTAGTTACCACTACAGACAGTCGCCTCTTTTTCGTTGGGTTACGTTCTTCAAAGTTGCAATAAGAATGAGATTAATAAATCCCATATACAGATCACCACTTTGGAGCATGATCTCATGTTCTCATTTTCGTGGCATCGGTGACTTTCATATAAAGCAATCAGCGCAGAATTTCACTTTTTAAACATGATGGGAATCTCATCAAACGAAAAGGCAAACAAACCAATGTTACGAATAAGGTTGAGTTGTTGAAAATGGTTAGGAGCATCGACTTCCATTTATAAATAAACTATCTGAATTACCCGGCGTTGCTCGGGATCATACTTCCTTCAAAACTCTTTATAAAAGAGGTGAGGGGTTGTGGATTTGTATATGACAAAGAATTATTAGGTTTATTCCATTTAGGAGTCATCAATAATGGTTACGATGTTTATTTTTGTTTATTTGGTTGTCAAGGAAAATGCGTAAAAGAAAATCGATTGAAAAAGTGAGAAACTTCGTTATTTCGGGCATAATACTACTAATTTTAGTAGTGTCATTCTTTCGGGTATCAGATAAAAGGAATTTCAACTCTCTATCTTTAGAAGAAGTTATTTTAAAAAGCAAAATAATCAACCGCTGAACAATTCCCAATGCTTAGCATTCCTAATCGGCTAAACTAAGCAATATGAATTCCAACAGCAAGAAAGACCAAAATGTGGTTGTCAAGCGAATATGGTATTGTTGATTTCACAGAAAAATATGCGTTTTTGCAGCTAAAAACGTAATTTTTAGTCAGTTACGAAGAAGAAAGATTAATTGACTTAAAGAATTAAAAACTTCAAACTTAAAAACAGAATGTAATATCATCATTGGTCATTCAATTCAAAGATTAGACGGCTAGAATGCAGGGTTGCATATTCTAGGGAGGCTAATGTGGTGGTTTTCCCGTTGCATTCAACATCGAAGTACTCCAGCCGATTCCGTGAACGTCCCTCTTGCCTGAAGCTGTGACTGTTGATACCGGTCCGATCTTCTTGATGTGCGTCATGAGTGCATCTGGTCTCGAACCTACGATCCTCGGAACGTGAGTCAAGTACGCTACCTATGGGACACCCCCACTCCTTGAGAGTTTGAGAGAAAACATTTTTATGAGAATTCTCCAAAATGGACGAGAGAAACCTCCTGGGCACATTTTAGACCACATCACCCCAACCCCTTTGAAACAATACCAGAATAGGAAATAAATGGGAAGAACTGCCGAGGAATGCGATAGGTGCAATCCATCACAAAAGGACGTCATAATGAAAACATACTGGACTGAGACGGTTGGCTGATGGTAAAGTGCAGAGATTACTAAGTTTGTAACTCACGCAGGAAGCATGGACTAGTTATTATTCAGTTTCCTTGTAAAAACTTTCCTCCTAACGACATAAAAGAGTGATTCTGGGTACAAGTGGGCTAAAATATAAGATAGAATTTGAACCGTACGTACGGGCCCAGGGAGTGAGGTGGAGGTAAAATGTAGAAAGAAAAACCGGTTTTTAAACAAATGTAATTTATTAACATCAGTAAAATAAACGGTCGAATATAATCCCCCAAATTGTGATCGGCTGAAAGGAAAGCAAAATAGCTAAGAAGACCCGAGAGGACGGGGTGAACAGGAGGCTTGGTATGATGTTACCTTGGCTGTGGAGGTAGTGGTGGTCTTCAAGAGGCCCTCAGGCCATTTCAGTTAGTGCGTTTCCCACAAGAGATCATTAGTTAGTTATAGTCCGAGGTGTTTTACAGATCCTTACACTCCCTAATTGAGTACGATGCATGCAATAGCTGTATTGAGGGGGTTTTTCTTCTTTTTGCAGAAGTTCATTACAACACATTTTTTCAAATTTAATTCTACCTGCCTTTCATCGCACCGCGCTTAAATTACTTTTACGTCCTTCGTTAACGCTTCCTTATCATTATTTTTACGGATTTCTCTGTACATCATAGCATTTTCTGCAAGTTTCTTACTTGATGCTTACTGTCTACTGCCTCATCATTATAGTAAATATACAAAAAGAAGAGAGGTTGACCTATGAAACTTTCCTGTATGACACCAGAAGTGACTTTTACCTCATTAGAGATGGTGCGCCTTGTAAAACTGTGTGTACGCGATAGGTTATGAGACAATCTATCGAATGATTTCTAATGTCAAGAAAATTTGCGATAATTGGAACGATATCTTTAGAAGAGAGTAAAATATCGTGGGCTAACAGCGCTAATTAAGTTTTCCATGATCTTACTTAACAGAATGTGTGTTGATATTTTATTTAAAGTTCTGCTTATCGAGGTGTCTCGTAACTGATATTATATTTATATGTTCAAGGGCTTTGCGCGAAATATATGTTAGGGATATTTTGTCTGTAATTCGATGGCCGTTCCATATCACCACTCCTTAATATGGGCGTCACATTGGCAACTTTCCAGCCCTTTGATTCTACGTGTTCCTTGATCGATTTTCTTAGTTTTACCCGATAGTGGGGGTTATTTCGGAAGCTAGGTTTTTTAACAGAAGGAGAGGAATGTTTCCAGAACCTGATGACTAAGTTTGACTGAGCGATTTCAACAAATTTCTATTCCACGAGCACAAATATCAATAGACGGTATCTTGCCGGTGACTATCATAAATCGTAACGGATGTTTTCTATGAAGACTTAGTGAAAACACTTTGAAAATGAGAGCTAAATAAGTTACCTCTGCCTGAACTATTTGTAAATACTTCGCCTTTATCGTTTCTCAGTGGATTAAGTGTGAAACCTTTTGGCTCGAGCTTCCCTTACATATGACCCAAATGCTTTTGGGTTATGCAGTAACTGTTGTCCAATACATTGAGTGGTTCATGCATTAGGAATTATTAAAAAATAGAATGAACGGTGAATATACAAGAGTTAAAAAAGTGATCCAGTCCATCGCTTAAAACTCCAGCAAAAGATCCTGGCGCTGCATAGACTTTTTGACATGACCTACTTACCTTTCGACATCCTACAAAACGTAGGAGGAAGGTTCAGAGTTGGAAAATATTTCTACTTGCTGCCAACACTTGCGCTTCAAGATTCAGAATGGTTCACCACTATAAGACCGTTTTGACTCATCTCACAATGAGGCCTCAGGACAGGGCCCCTGCTAAAATGATAGAGATTTTAAACAGCAGCCTTGCGAGGCCCTGCCAATGTGTCTCTCTCGTGCCTTTTCCACGGAGTATCTTGTCTCTACTGCTTCACTCCCCCTCGTTGCCTCCCTCTCTATTCTTGCGCCTTTACCCTTCACCCCCTCCTCTTCTACCTCCCCTCATTTCCGCGCAGATCTGTGCTAGGAATATTATTTGTAGCTGTCTTTAGTATTAAGAAAGAAATCCCATTTTAATTCATGCTAAATCATCCTCCTTTGTTTGATTGTAATTCAGATGATGGCTTAGGGATTGGTGCCATCAACGATAATGACCTCTGAGTCGAGAAATCGAATGACGAGTGCGCTCAGATTTAAATCTTAAAGTAATCAGGGAGTTGAAGGTGAGGATAATTTCCTTTGACGCTCTTGAGTGCCAAAACTGCATCAGCAGAAATCGGTTCCTTTCGTTGATCCTCTCACGTTTGAGCCTAAGCTTACCACTCCCTTACGAGCCTGCGCTCAAGGGATGAGGAATGCCTTGTTCAGTTTTGCTGTTCCGTATTTACATTCGGACTAGTTAATTCTCCCCTCATATAGCTTGTCGATAATGCTCCTGTCTTCCATCTCTCCACACCACTCAGCTGTGCTGTTTCATAATTATAAGCTGAGTCCCGCGCGATAGGCTGTCAGAAGAACGTCACAAGGACTATTTCCAAATTGATAAGATGGTGAAAGGAGCAAAGGGCATTATTCAAGTGAAAACCTCCCTTTAAACGGCAGTTTCTTGGTCGCTCTTTAGTTCCATGAACTGTTGCTCTCGATGTTACTCTCACAGGCAAGAATGATATATTTGATATCTGGGATGATTTGTAGGACTTACTTCTCGGTAATTATGTATTGATTTGCTATTATACCCAGTAATTAGTTGATATCCAAGATATGGATGGAAAACTTTTCATGCATTATTTTGTACCATAAAGTTACGATTATGAAAGATAATCTTGTGTATAGGAATCACAATAATGATAGACATTTTGATTAAATTCATCAACTTTGTGAACTTCCCAAGCCATAATAATCAAATTTAACCTTCAATTTATTGCAAATGAAAATTATTTGTTCTCTCATAGATTGCAATACGAAATGTCGAATATTTGTTCCACAGGATAGGGTTTTTTCCATTTCTTAAAGACCTTGTTTTTGATTGAGGCCTGTATTGTTTTTTCAGACCGAGTTCCTTGGTGATTTGCTCATTGACCCGGTAAGTCAAATTTCCGTGGATCGAATCTTTGTCCAGGCCAATTATTTTCTCGAGACGTTGTCAACGCGTGAGTTAAAGACGGGAGAATCAATTATTTTATTTACAGCACTGGGCAATCAATGCGTTTTGTGTTCATATCATGATTTACTCAGGTATTGTACTCTCCTTTTTCTCCTCACTTGAGTAAAGTTCGTAAGGAAATAACCTCGATAGTTATCATCTTTCATTTTGGTTTCCAATGATCAGCGTGGCAAATTAGTTGACAAAATTCCTAATGCTTGCATCCTCATCTTCTACCTGTTACTAACTGCAGGCCTTGTACGTTTGTATTGTGACCCATATATCTCTGTGCATTTATGCACTATTAATGACATGAAGGCAGTGTAGCATGGTTTAAGTTTGGCGTCTATTTGAGATATTTTTCCTCCTGACAAGTTTGATCGTGTTTTTGCTAATTCATCAGAAGTTCTAGTTCCAAAAATTTCATAGTGTGGCTCTCTCTCTCGTGCCTTTTACACGTAATATTGGTACCCCTGCCTCACGCACTCTCTATTTTAACTCAAGTTGTTTATTTTGTCATGAGTTTTAGTAATAACCCATCTCCTGCCACATACCTATGATCGCAGGGTATTATGTAGATATATCAAAACAATTTATATGTCATTCATCTCCTCCTTATCAGTGTCAAACTAACTATTACTGTCTGAAAAGTCACCAACTTAGTGGGACGTGCATGTTTCGTCTATTATATTTTAGCAGTATCTATACCTATTACTCTGAGATGATACTTAATATCTGCCGCAACCTGCTTCATTTATCTTTCAAGATATTTTATCGATCTGTGCCTCCACCTCCTTCCTTCGTCTCAGCCTTCCCTCCCCTCTCTCAATCCACCTCTCACGACTCTTGTCGCCATGGGAACAATATTGCGCTTCGCTTTTGAATCTGATCTTCTAATGGATATTTCCCAACGCATTATTTGAATGGGAGAAGGCCGTTAGGTGGAAATGGTCTCGAGACAGCTTCATGTCCGTGCATTCATAACGTATATCTTATGAGTGCTTCCCCTTTACACTGCCCCCTTCTTTTTTTAAGCAACTCCCTTTTGGGCCCTTAAAAGTGCGAGGAAATTTCCTACTTGCTCTTCCGTGAGTATATTCTTTCTTGCCCACCGATTCCCGTCTCCGCATTCGAACGAACCGAACGCTCTCTCGACCCATCTCCATTTTAAGGACTCCATTGTGTACGTCTGCACTTTTCCTGCTCCTCTTCCCATCCCATCCCATCCGAATCCTAGTCCTTCCTCACTATCGTTCTGCCCCATCCAACTTCTTTATTTCAGTTGTTCGATATGGCTTTCGGTGAATTGAACCGTGACCCTCTCTCGAGAATAGAGCTCGCCACAATGTGAGATTTATGTCTTACTGCTTTCCTGCGCTGATATAAAATGATGAAAAATGTTACAGTTAATAGAATTCTAATGGTATTTTGGTCGGCATTTTCTTTCGTAAGTACGATTAGTGTTACTTCACAGGAAATGATTAATCCCCCAAAACATTTTTCACCATCTGCCACTCCAGACATCCATTCATCATTATCCTCCACGAGTTCAATATATTTCAAAAGATCTTCAATGCCTGGCCTATCTAGTTTCTTTCTCATCGAAAACACAATCGGTATTGATTTGTGAGAATCCATTACTTTTGACGAAAAATATATTTAACTCACAGTAAAACTCGCGCCGCTTCCGCATTTTCGGCACCATTTCGGTCACCCAACCTGTTAAGCGTTGTGAGCTCAGAGATTGAGATGTAGTCGGTATCACATCACAGCATAGGAAACAACTCATATTATCTCATTTATCTCCTTTAAGATAAAGAGATGTGCAAATGCTGGAAGGAAAGTGGTAGGTAGCATGTGGAACATATCAAGGAATGAGTGCCTGTCTAAGGAAGCGAAAATCGCCGTGTACAAAAGTGTACTTCTCCCCACTTTGTTGTATGATAGTGAAACATGGGTATGTCAGGATAGACATAAGAGTAGACTAAATGCCGTGGTATGAGTTATCAGAGGAGTGTTTGCGGCAAAAGTAGGATGGATAGAGTCAAGAATGAATGGGTAATAAATGAATGTGGGTTAGATGCTCCAGTAATGGACGTATAAGAAAGGAATGTGGTTCGTTGGTTTGGCCATGTTAAGAGAATGGATGGGAGTCGAATAACGAAACAGATATATAAGAGTGAAGTGAATGGTGCTAGAGGCAGAGGTAAGCCAAGAAAGTTCTGGTTGAATGTGGTTGAGGAAATTCTTAGGCTAGGGAAGGAGTCTTAAAAACAGGAGGGCGTGTATGAAGCAGTGTATGGGGGTAAGTGGGGCAAAAGGTGTTTTTTAGGAAAGGTCTGTACTGAGAAAATTATTGAAGCAGAGTTAGGTGTACAAATGCGTGTTTGTGAGTGAAACTCTGTGACTGTGCCTACCCCGGAAGTGAACGGCGTGATTGGTATGTCTGTATGAATGTATCTCCTCCAAAGCCTTCGATATTTTCTGTGTTATCAGTTGCCGTCATGTGAATATTTGGACTGCACTTTCTCTCGGCGCTCATCACTCACCGC
Source organism: Ceriagrion tenellum (assembly GCA_963169105.1). Taxonomy (NCBI): domain Eukaryota; kingdom Metazoa; phylum Arthropoda; class Insecta; order Odonata; family Coenagrionidae; genus Ceriagrion; species Ceriagrion tenellum. Next base: position 14,448,174 of record OY720634.1, read on the forward strand.
AATTTCCAATCGAACCTCTTCGGCCTTTTCCATTTTTTTAACTAACCCATCCTTCCTCTTCCTACCGTCCCAAAAATTCTCCGTACGAGCAAAGAAGAGAAGGCCTCTTTTTAATCCCTGGATTAAGCGCCCAAGTACACCAAGCCGTGTGTTTAGTGGCACTGGACTTATATGACAATAAATCTCGGTTAGTTCATCAAAGGATTGGATTTTCTTTTACAATTGGTTTATTTTGACTCCCTAACAACAAAGATATGAGCAAATAGACATAATATTCAGAATAAATGTCACGGAACCAAGCTTTCTTAGTGATATTTTCTTTACTGAGCACTTTATATTTATTACTGTATAACATTCGTTTTTTAAATTTTAAATATGGCTAGGTTGAGAGAAAGAAGAGGAGCGTGTTCTTCGTCGGCGGTCGTTTATACCTTCGGAAATCAAAATTACGGGGGAGGATCCATGGAAGAGGTGGTAATGCACACTATGACCGGTGAGCCTCTTTTGCCATGTTATGCAAGCTTACACACGTGTCGTGACGAGGCCGCCGTTTTATTTGCGAGACAATTGATCTGGACTCCTTTTTTGTGGAGAAGAGGATAAATGTTGCCGAAAGGATGCGCTTACACTCACGAAATGTCCACCTTTCCAGTCGTGAGCTCGTTTTAATTGTAAAAAACTACTTTATGATATAAGGGAGAGGATGGGAATTGAATTAATCTGTGAAATAAACTTATCATTCGTAGTAAAGTGGAAGAATTAAACTGGGTTAAGTAAATGGGGAGGATGGGGGGGTAGGGGTCATGAAATGTTCACGCCACATTGTTTAATAGAGGATCGTAGCAAAATTTCGTTTACTTGTTACTATTTCGTTGTCTTCGCATTTGACTGCCGCAAAATTATAATCCTCTCCACCAAGCCCTCTCTCCACCCAGCCCGAGGCCATAAAGAAGGGTTGCGGTCTGTGTTCTTGAGAGAAAGTGTAATTTATGACTGCATCCTTCATCTTCCAAGAGAGGATCAGTTTTAAGCTCATGGCGTTTGTCTGAACATTCAATTTCTGCTAATAATTCGTGCAATCGCCTTAGCGTCGTTTCGCGTGTTCAAATGAGTTACATTATCTTGTTTCTCGGCAGTAACAGGTAATGATAGTAAATAGTTTCATACAATCGTCCACTTTCTCCAATAATTAATTCATATTAACATTTTTATTTGTTAAAATACCATACAAGTTTCCAATAACTGCATGAACAAATGATGTGGTACGAAGTCACTCGCACGGGTGCAGATACACCAGGGTTGAAATTCGCCATGGAAAAATCATTTGACTTGACCGGGATTCGAATCTGAATCTCCCAATCGCCGGTCAGGTGTGTAAGCCAGTCACACTAACCACCTGTGACTGGCTAACACACCTGACCGGCAATTGGGAGATCCAGGTTCGAAACCCAGTCAAGTCAAATGATTTTTTTCATGGCGAATTTCAACCCTGGTGTACCATACAAGTTCCTAAGATCTTTCTCATTGTCAAATCAGAGAAGACCGTGCGTAGCGTACACCGCAATTAATGAACACATTTGTTTTCTGCTCGACAATGATATCTGCGAGATAGTTAGCTGTTATTTAGTTATACTTAATTCTAGAGAAAACGGCCGTACGAAATTTGTACATGAATCAATAACCCTCCTATCATAAGTTCACGCATATTATCCAGAGACAGGTTTGTTAAAAGGACAATAGTGAGAAATACGGTTTCGATTTTAATGTACTCTACTATACGATGCGACTTAAAGGAAAAACCTCACGCACTTTTCCATCGTATATGCGAACATTTCTAATGCTCACCTCCATGAATCAGTGTATCTAATAATACAAGGCATATTTCCAATGCATGCCCATTTTTTTCTGAGTAATCCTCCAACAGTCGGTTAAACCTCGCACTGTCACGAGGGTAAATTTGTCCCCATGGCGGTTGTCGAGAGACTAGAAACGTTTTCCGTTTTCTATATTTATTATGGAGGAGGGAGGTATTCATGGGCTTTATGTGATATTCAATTTTCAAATTGATTTAATTCGCACTTAGAATCGTAGAGAGAAGGAAATGTCTGCTATGGCTTGAAATAAAAATCGGCGGTGTATCACCAAGAAATATATGTATAGCGGGTGCGAAAACCGTATGCCCAACTTAAGGCTTCCCAGATTCTGGCTTTAGAAATATCAGAGTAGCAACAGTATTAATTACAGGTCATGAGTCACGTCGATTCCCTTTTCTCGTCTTTTGAACATATCTTAAATTATATTTACTTTGTCCCTTTATGTACCACACTCCTTTATCGCGGAGAAAGCGTCTCACAATGGCACAACCACTTTTCGCAATATAATATTAAAGCGTATTAAATTATTAAAAATAAATAAAGTTTGATGCGTCAGTTCTCCAACTCTCTCCTTCTGTCTCGCTGTCTCGAAAGAAACCTGAAACAAAGCTGCATTTAGGAGAACAAAACACATTGGGGTAGAATAGAATAGGTTTAATTATGCTCTAGGCTTCCCCATAAGAGCAAAAAATTGAAAATACATATAAAATTATGCTTTGAGCAAAAACTAACACAAAATTATATACACCTGGCCAACATCTCACAGGGGTGAAAAATAAAAAAAATCACTGTTACAGATAATTCACACTAAAAACAATGGAAAATATAATATATAACAAAGGAAAATATAATATCAATCACAAAGAGATAACGAAAAACAATAATTTCTCCGATCACTTTGGAAACATATAAATCTATAACAGGTTACATAGTTCTATTGTGGGAATATATGCTGCTTATGGTATTAATTAAAAAGTTTTTCCATAAAAACAGACAGGAAGAATTTTTTATGGATTATGGCAAGGAATTTCAGAGATTAGAACCAGAGATGAGAAATGATTTAAGGTATGTATTTGTCCGAGGTATGTAAGAGGTAGGAGGGGTCAGTTCTAGCGGTTCTAAGAACAGAGACTGATTTGGATTTGAACATGGAAAAGAGATATGAGACTGGATATTTGTTGCAGAAAAGAGTGAAGAGAAATGACCCAAGTAAATATTTCCTCCGATAAGAGGTTTTAAGCCATGACAAATTGTGAAGGTGGTGGGAGATATGCTCGTCTTTACGAAGGTAGGGTAGTGAAGATCCATCAAAGGGTTTACCAGTTATGAAGAAGACTCCACCGAACTATTTTGTTGTGAAAGTTGTGAGCACCTTAAGGAAAGGTTTGGCCTGTAAGAGCTTGGCAGTCTCGTTGGACTTATGATTTTGGTAGCTAACTGCTTATTTTTGCGCGAAATTGAAGATTCCGGGTTTGAGTCCCGGTAAAGGCAAACGATTCTTCCCCTGTAGAACTTAGCAATTGCGGGTGACTCCGTGAAGCTAATACCGTTCTCAGTATCCTCAGAATTAATCTGTTATTTTCATGTTAATTCACTTATTTCTATCAAATACCTTACCGCATTACTTTCGGAGATATTTGCCAAAAAATACCAGCCCTTTTAAATGGGAAATTGTACGTGTATGCACTCCAGAGAGACATTATTTACAAAGTGAGGAACTTATATCACTTAGATGTCGCAAAAAACTAACAGTGTGTAGTTTGTATGTCTTCTCAACTATTTTTTTAAATTAATCATATTGTAACCGCTATAGGTTCTTGGGTATCACAAAAAATCTTCCGTTTCGAAGGAGTTTCAAACGCACCGCGCGTAAAAAATGAGTCAACTTAAAGATTTATTTCGATATTTTCGTTTAATTACTTACTATTTCTGTCATATAAAACTATATAATTGCGCCATTAGCAATGCAATATTCAATTTATGTGTTCTACAGCTGGTGCAATTAAAACGTATAATTCGAATATGGTCTCTATTATGACTAGGAATATATCTAGCTCGGACTACCTTAAGCGTGAACAGCAACGGAAGGATAAGTAGGCGGCTGATGTCCGTCAAGAGAGGGGGATTTGCCGTGCTGGCCACAAAATTCCCAACGTCAGTTATTTTTATGATTAACGCGACCCTAGAAATCCTTATGCTCTGGCCTCTGAAATGGTTTGGATGGTTTCCCGGGTTCCAAAGTAACTAGAAAAGGTGGAACGTAGACGCATGAGTCCGATAGAATCGATGGGAATATATGTTATTCCAGTTATATTTATTTTGCAATTTTCAGAAATTTATCATTGAATGGCTGTAAAACCAACACCCTATGTCTCTATTTTAGTCTTTCATTTTATTTTTGTGGTTCAACCCTGGGGAATTCCGGTTAAATATTTATTCTTCATCCCGAGATCATCATCATATTTAGGATATTCTCCTTCCCATATTTCTGACTATTAATGTGTTTTAAAATATCTTGGTTGATTTTCCAAAATGACCGCTCTTTTCTCGCATATACCTAATTACATACATCTAGTCATCACCACACTCTTATCCATTATCCGCTTTTATCCACTGGCAACACTAACTCCTCTGTACTTCTCTAGCCTCCAAAGGTGCTGAGGCCAGTGCGGTCGCAACGTCGAAACGTAGAAGTGAGGAAACTCAAAGCATAGCGGTTCGCCATCCATGGCCAATTCAAAAGGGGGAATCTTCTCTTGTGGCAACGGGAGTTTGAGTGGTGGTCGGTGGAGAGACGCAAAAATGCAGCCAATTACTTCCAAAATCCCGAATCCACCCCCCTCCACGTGATCAAAACGAAAATGAAGGCAGTAGATAGAGAGATGGAAATAAAGAGGAAGACATTGTAAGAGAAGTTTCCGGAATATGTCCAGCTTCTCTTTGGTCCTCGCCGAACGTATTCCTTCGAAGCAGGGAGCAAACGTGGAACGGTGCGTTGTGGAATGAATTCTTATGCAAGGGAGAACATTCGTGAGAGAAGCGGGATCAGTTAAAACGGTCTGCCTCAACCCTTGCCCCCCACACCCCACCAAAGGTCTTTTCCCTTTCTCCTCGTCGTCCTGCTCCCCCTTTGCTAGGGTTTTGTCTTAATCATATGGAATACTTGGGTGGGGAAATGACCGGCGCGGGAATGCCCTGCTCCCTCCCGTTTTGTTAGGAACGAGCGGATTACCTTCCTCTCTCAAGCGAATGCTCCATAGGCATTACTACCAATCTCTGTTTATCTCTTCCTTTCTCCGTTAAGGAGTGTCCACCATGACTATGTGAGTTAAAAAATATTAATTAAAAAATTATATTATTAAACTAAAATTTTAAATCTAATTAAAAAAACATGGTAAAATCCTGCTTTCGCTGATCGAGTGCATTCGATATTGAAAACCAAACTAAGGCACCAAGGAAAGCCATCAGAATGTTGAGGTGAGCTCTTACGGCTAGACTTTAAAATGACAAAGAAAGTCTCAAAAAGCCGTGAACAATTAGTTATTGTAATATAATAAGCTGTAAACAATTTAATACTTGTTTACGGTTCTTGGAGACTTTCTTTGTTTTATTTTAAGGCACCAAAATACGCCACTTATTCTACGAATATATTTCGAACAAAAACTTTTAATAGCTTATTTTGAATTCAATTTTCGTAGTAAACAGATAATAACTTTACTTAAATGGCGGTTAGATGCGTCGATGTTATTTTTAATTCACTTTCCGGGGGAGTTCGCTTGCTCTGTTCTCCAAACTGTTTTCCGTGAATATGGCATTATGTAATAGAGAAAAAGTTTGTTTATCCTCACGTTTCTTTCATTCTCCCATCGAACACTATGTGGTTTAGAGTCCAATTTGTAAGACCAAAAGTACGGAAATGATTTTCTTTTTTTTAATCAGATGGAGGACATATTTTTCGATAATTTTCCGGAATATGAATAAAATGAGACTTTAACCCTTAATCCGAGGAAACATCTTAAACTACATGGGTATGAACGTCCGCTCAACCTTTTCTCCGTCCTTCGTCCTTTCCTTTTATTTTAGAGCTCCTCTCTCTTCCCTCGCATGTAGCGGAGAAAAATAGATTTGCATAAACCGTGGCGTTCAACGAGTGAGGACAGGAACTATCCCAATGGATGCTACGTTTTTACTCTTCGGTTTTACTTCAGGATCATTTTTTCTGTACATTTTTCCTCTTTCGTTCCCCGCATTTAATTTTATCATTCTGGGGAACGTTCGGCCCCCGTGGAAAGAAACGGTGCAATCATTTCGGCTGTGCCTTTCATATGGAGAAGAAAGTCCTATCCTAAAGCCTATCAGTCCTCGAAAGAGAGAGAAGCAGTTTCCGCGTTATTGCCTCACAGCGAAGGAGACATATTCTTCCTCGAGGGTCTTTACGGTTTACTATTATTCGAGTGATTGTGGAAAGGATGCGCCAAGAGCAACTATGGCTATCTATGGAGAAGTATAGTGTCTGGGGTGGCTGTCTCCGTTATACAGCAGTCGGGAAAAAATAACAACTCTAACTGTGCGGCTCAAGTGTTGAGCCCGGCCAAATGAGCAGCTTCTTAAGTTTTCTGTAAGACCTTCGCAGTTAATATGGCTAAGATCATTATTATTTTACCTGATGAGACCGAGGTAAAAATAGTCCACTTTTCTAGTAACTGCCCAATGCTGCAAAAAACTGCAATCAAGTTTCTAGTAACTGCCCAAAAAAAATGTGTGCATATGAGCTGAATGATCTTCTTCATCATAAAATGTATCGATCCATGGAGGTTTTTATACTTTTGCATCTTAATATATATAATGGATTCATGCCCAAAGTAATCACCTTAAACGGGATGGTATATTATTTTTGACCAGACGGCTACTCTGAACATTAGGATTCCAGGTGGACATCCATTGTTAATATTACCCTATCAGTATTGAATATCTTATGTAGGTTGTAATCAGTAGGGAAGTGTTGGAATATACCTATTTATATATTTATTAGGTACATGCTACGTTTTTGCGTTTGTTTTTATGAAAGTAAATCATGGTATTCTTAGTCAATTCTAATTCCGTTGTGCATTAACCGTTACTCACTTGATCCAGAGTTCTATTGTAATATGAGCATCCTGGAACAGATAAATAAGTGGGGATTGCTTTGGTGGATAAATCACCACTGTCGTATCTTGACGGCCCGGGTTCGAAACCGGGTAAGGTGATTTTTTTTGTGTGCATACAATACGATTTAATCTTTTCCTCTAAAACATGTGCTGATCCTTACGCATCCATCACCCACTTTCTATCATTTGATATATTATTTGAGCCCTGAGTCTCATGTTGCCGAGTGGCTGTGTTTGGCCTCACTGGCTCTCAACGTCTTCGAATGTGCGTGCTTTTGATCGAACGCTCTTTTCTACGCTGCTTTTTTTGAATACCTGAAGATTTTTCATGTAGGTTTAGACCAGGGGTGGCCAACCAAAATGATCTTGCGGGCCACTTTGGAATTGGATCATAACTCCGCGGGCCGCATATAAAATTATGTATCCCCATATTAAATTTAGGCCCACTATAGACACCATAGGCATAAAAATTGAAACATAATGAGTCATTGTTATTGTGTTAAAGTTATTGTATTAAAATGTGATGAATCTCGCGGGCAGGAAAAATGTTCAAGGCGGGCCTCATGCGGGCCGCGGGTTGGCCACCCCTGGTTTTGACCTAACCTAGAAGACGTCCTAATACATCTGTTGACGATCGGTTTGGTATCCCTACACTAGATGTCACACATGGAACTCCATCCGCTGAAATAGCTCCATCTAACAAAAGCAATGGCTTTGGCGCTCTGCTGTTCTACTGCTGCCTGTCAGAGCAGATTATCCCAAATCATTCCGCCGTCAAGCGATCATTGTTTCGTTTGTAGTTTGAGTGTGTGTGTACGTGTGTGTGGTGTGTTCACGGTGAGATGGGGTGGTTTTGCGTGAGGCATGTCTCTTGGTGGTGAGCGAGGAGGCGGAATGGGAGGCTTGGGAGGCGGAATGTGGTCTTCTCGTGACCTCGAAGCGTGCCGAATATCGCCCTTGGCGCAATGATGCGCGGAGATTTGCCGTGATAGGGAAGTGTTTGAGTAAGGGATCACAGCCTGAGGGAGGAAGGAAAGTGCTGTGAGGGTGATTTGGGGTCAAAGATCGGAGGGGAGGAATAGTTGCATTTCAGCGAAATGAGGAAAGAAATGTGAAACGGCTTGAGTTCAATCGTCAGGAATTCCATGTGATGGAACCGTACGTCTCGTATGCACAGAAAAAGTCCCATCGCGGCACCTAATTCTCGGACTTTTTTTATAATTCCGGGGTAACTCCTTATTTGAAGAGGTTAGCTAGCTAGGGGACGGGAGATCTCGAACCTAACACTTCGAGATCTCCCGTCGTTTTCTTTAATCCGTTATAGCTAATCTCATTTGTTTAGCTAGTTATCCTGTAGCAATAAAGTGCTTTATACCGCAGGGTGATCATCGTCTGCATAGACACCGGTCGCAAGTAAACCTACATTGTTTAGAATAGCTCTGTATCTGTTTCCCGGCCTCGTGAATTTTTTTGTTTGGTTTAACAATCCGCGCGTAGTATTTATTGACTATTGTTGTACGAAGGAGTTGTCATTGTGAATTGGGACTCCGAGTAATTGCCGGCTTCACCGGGTGTAATGTTGGTTGAACCGTTTCGGCACCATGTATTTTTGTCACTTGAAATATTAAATTTTATTAGTAACTGTTATCCGAGTGATTCTGAGAATCATTTCCGTTTACCCTCTTCCTCAATCCCTGGAAATTCGTCTCCACTGCCGCCACCCGAGGCAAAGGTGGGTTTATCCCGTTATTTAGTTATCTGTTGGTCATAATGACCTCGCGCCCGAATTTAGCAGTTGACGATCTAACTGCGCCTATCATAGTGGCGCACTAAATGGCGTCGCAAAGTATTTTCTTTCCTACTTACCAATAAGATGCTTCACAAATTAACGCTATCCACCTTTGAGTGCATTAAAGTATGATCTAAACATAAATAATAGCCGTCGGTAGAAAATAATAAAAAAAACGTTTAAAACGAATAACCCGATCGTTTTTCATGCCAGCCTATGCAGAGTTGTTACGAGAAAAAATATTGAGAATCGGTTTTGAACTCGGGATTTGTCTTGTTGTCATGTCGGAACGTGATATTTCCTTCAAATGAGATCGAATGGAATTACGCCGTATAGTGGTAAGGCCCTGTTTCTGTCAGCAAATGAACACTGTGTTTTTTATAATAATAATATGAAATTTATTTCATGACAAGTTATGCATAGGCTATTACATAAAAAAACAACAAAAATGCCTGGAAAATAGGTACCCCATTGGGAATTCCCGCTTTGGGGTTACCGACTCAATCATCTATTAACAGTTGTCATCTCTTTGATGGCGTTTTGACACATTAAAAAGAAGAAAAGAAATGTTTTTTTTCATGTTGACTCCCTGCTGGTAATACTACATAATTACATTCATGTTTCACAGTAAAAGAAGACTTACATTTTGGCAAAAAAATTAGCGATTATATGCTCAAAAGGTATAAAAAATTACAAAATTACATACAAAAGGTATAAAATTTTTTCAGCATTTGTCAAAATTTGCCTTCACTTGTTGCTGTTACAATATCTTTTGGCAATGCGGATATAATTTTGGGCCCCAAGAAAAGATAACTTTGTCTAAATTTTTCATTTCTTGGTCTCGGTGTTGCGACATCCACGTGACTGTCGTTATTTTCGTTATAGTCCTCTCAAATGAAGTATATCAAACGGTCACGCCCACCTTCGTTAAATCCCTCGCGAGATTGAGTTCCCCGATTGCCCGACGCTGCGGCGTCTCCGTGGGAACAACACTCTTGGCCCACTCTTTTTTCGTTACTCCTGTCATAAGTGGGTCGGTATGAGAAGTGGAGTGGCAGAGATGTTTGTGCTAGAGGTACAAAGGTCAAGTGGGCATTGAGTGCCCTCCCACCCCACGTGACCCCTGGTCTCTCAGCTAATCGCTCTCTTCTTCATGCACGACCTGATTCGGATATCACTGAGGACAGAAAGCGTAACTTTGTGGAAAACCTGAATATTCATTGTGAAGAATAAACCAATGGTAACTTCCACACAAGATTTAGTTAAACCAACCCAGGATTCGACAAACCATGTGTCATTATCAAGGTAGTTCGAAGCATTGGTCGAGGGCCTTAAATAGTGGACGTTTGCATAGCCGTGACTCCGAAGCGGCGGGAGGAGGAGGCATCTATGTACATCCCTTCGACGCTGGGAAGATTACTTTTTAATTCTAATGACCGTCTTGATGATTTGGAGAGGAGTGGTGCATACTCTTTAAAGTGCAATGATTGTGAAATTAATTATATAGGTCAAACAGGCAGAAAGTTTTATATACGTGCTAAGGAACATAGACAACATTTTATTAATAATGAAAATCAGCGTTTTCAAACTATTTTTGTGAGTCAGGCCATTCCAGTGATTTTGAAGTGAATACAGTTTTTAGAAGTGAATACAGAAAAAAGTTTTACATGTTTGTGATATAGGTATGAAATTGGACTTTTTTTGAACAGTTCGAGATTGTGAATACCCCAGAAAATATGTCCTTATGTAATGACATTATTGTGTTCCCCACCCATTTTCCTCTCGTCAATATTCGCTTTCCGAAGTGACTCATACCCTTTTCATTGTCCCTTTCCAAACCTCCTCCCCACTCCGGTTTCTCCCACCCTTACTTCCCCCCCCCCACCTCCCGTCGCTTCGAAGTGACCAATGCTACGAATTACCTTGATAATGACACATGGTGAGTCGAAACCTGGGTCGGTTTAAATAAATCTTGTGTGGAAGTTACCATTGTTTTATTATTTATAATGCTGATTCGGATACTTGTAATGACCATGATGGCACCTCGGAATATCCCACCTTATAATCTATTGAGGTTGATGGTGAGTAAGCGAGACTTGGCGTTTCGGGTTTAGGCACAATAGTTAGGGATGAGGAGAGCTAGGTGTCTTGAATCAATTGGTAAAATACAGATTTGGTCAAATACAAATCACTTATACTTTGATTTTGAAAAATGTATAACTATGTCTTATGCAAGGAAAAATCACCCTATCAACTATACATACAATGCATGCAATGTCACAATTTAAACACAGTTGATGGAATCAAAGATTTGGGAGTCAAGTTTGACACAAAAATGTCATTTGTACCTCATATATTGAACATAACCTTATCAGCCAGTGAAATTTTGGGCTTTGTTTACAGAGTTTCAAAGTACATAAAATCGTGTAAATCTTTGAAAGTGCTGTATTTTTCTTTTGCTAGAAGTAAATTAGGATATGGATCAGTGGTTTGGGCTCCATATTCCAAAAAATACATCAAAGAGATTAAGAATATTCAAAAGAAGTTTACTATTCTTCTCCTTTCAAAGTCTTCTCCTTTCAGTCTTCTCCTTCAATCTCCCTTTTCTCTTTCTCTATTTCACTCCTCTTAATCTAAATCCCTCCATCATTTTGTCTTTTTCTCGAGGAAAGTCCAGAAAGTAAATTCATCGGAAGTGATTTCGGTGCATTCGTTTGAGGCACAAGTTTTATATGCGATAAGACTCAGAAGAATGATAAAATTGTTAAAAATTCAAAGAGACCTGACGTTTTCGACTGCAGGAAGCTTGTTGAAGAACTGATAAATATGATTAACTTGTGTCAATGACCTTATGTAGTTATAGAAATATACAAAATTACCCTAAATTTCCATTTCTTAGAGCGTTAATAACGAGAGTGAAGAACAAGTGGAATTTAAGACGAATAAGTTGAAGTAGTCCACATTTCAGAAATGTTCAGTGCCGAGAGACACTGGTGTCCTCTTAAGAGAGAGGATGGAGGGTGAATGTGCAGATGAAATACAATGCGATGGAAAGCGCGGGATGCCACAACTTCTTCTTCTTCTTCTTAGTGGAATCTGTCCTCTGACAGGTTTCATCTGGATGCCCTCCATCGCAGTCGGTCCTGAGCATCTTCTTTCATTTGCCTGTAACTTCGGCCATTTTTTATGTTATCGGCCATTCCTATTCTTCTCCTTCCCCTTCCTCGCTTTCCGTCTATTTTTCATTCAATAATTCCTCTAAATAGACAATTTGGCATAATATATGTCCCATCCAAGCTGTCATCCTCTTTTTTATTTCCCTCAGCAGTTTTCTTTCTTCTCCTATTATCATTAGTACTTCCTCATTTCTCATTCCATCCGTCCGCTCCACAACCACATTTCGAAACTTTCTAGGTACTTTTCATCTTTCTTTTTGACTGTCCATGTTTCGCTGTCGTAAGTCACCACGCTCCATACAAAACATTTAGCAAATCTCTTTCTCAGTTCTATTGAAATGCTAAATGCTGTCAGAAGTTCTTTCACCTTCTCAACTACCTCACACGTTATCTTCGTCGTCAACACCTAATGGAAAGAGGAATTTTAGAATTCTCGTCGTTGTAACAGTTAAACTTGGGACTCTGGGCATTGGCCTGTGAAACTAGTAATCCCTTAATTTGAAAAAATCGAACTGGGCATGTCTATTCTACGAAGTGTCTGTCAACATGTCAGCGAGTGGTAGCAATTAGCATTTGTCAGTTATTGATTTGTTTTATTATCCAACCATTCTTCCATCCCATTCATTCTTCAGCACTCCGTTTTGATCGTAAATAAGGATACTGAGGCTCCCTGGCTACCATTGTCAATATTCACGACCATCGCCAAGTTAGGAGAATGTTTTCTGATTATGGACCAAAAAACGCCTAGGGAAATATATATAACGTGACGTTTCAGCCAATTATTACTCGTCTACTCTGTTGTCGTAATTACTTTCATTAACAATGCCTGATCAGCAATTTAGAAAAAGTCTCTTTTTCAAATATGTAAAATTTACCGTGTTAATTCATTTATTTCACTATTTGAAATGTTCTGTTAGTGGAAGCTTTTATTTCTTTTAGACCAGCTTTTTTTGGGAAAAAGATGATTGATTCTGAAATGGAGTCATCAAGGTAAAAGGCTTCCAAAGAGCACGGCCAAGGGATTACTGGCGATGAAAGAGGTTAATTGGTTTCAAATTGAATTGTGAGTTGACCGAGGGAGTGGAATGAACGTGTTGCCACTCATTCTGGAAAAATGTGACACCGAATGGAATAAACAAACGGCACTCTCCGCAAAATGTGAGAATTCATTAATATAATAAAGGTCACCATCGATCACATGTGTTCTTACAGTAGTGCACGGTATCCTATCAGAGGCAGGAGTTCCTTAATTCCAAAATTAATTTAGGGCTCCAATTCCACCACTTCCTTTGGGAATTTCAACATTTTGCTCCCTCAAAGATGAGGAATCTACACTTCTTTATTTTTCTAACTTATTATAAACTTTTATAATATAATTTTTCTCGTGGAAATTTCATCGTGTTTCACCTGCAATGTTTAAACCTCTTCAAATATATACTTTTTTGCTCATGGCGGAAATTCATTCCATGCGACTCATCAAATGTAACCCAAGCTATTCAAATGCGAATAAGCAAAGACTGTACTTAAAAGAAATATTTTGGTAAAAAAGGGACATCTTATTGGTCTAATTTTTTAGATAATTAAGCAAAATAGCGTGAAGTAACGTGGTGATTTAAGAGACAATTTGCTTGACAAATAGGTACCAGAAAGTTCTGTTCTTCTATTGTTGAGCCATAATTAATTATATCAGTGTTTTTTCTCCAATCGCATGTGTCACTGCAGTTATGGCTTCCAATCTTGTATCTTCGACGTATTAATTACGTACTTACTAATGAAATAAATTAGAGTAAGGGCGCACTTTGAATTTTAGCAGGTACTTTGGTCATAAACCAGCCGAGCATCGACAAGCGTCCGCGTCAAAGATCGAACGTTTATGTACTAACAAGGGGAGTGTCAGGGTCTCAGATTTTATTCAACCTATGTAGTTGCACAGACCGCTGAATGTGGTTCATGAATCACCCCACATATGGGATTATATAACCAGTAGTTTAAAAAAAGGCCTGAAAACATTTTTATCTCTAACAAGTACCCTTCCAACGATTAATCATTAAAACTGTATAAGTGACTGTGCGGCCACCGCGCTAGAGTACTGTCACGAGGTCATAGGGCACGGGTCCGATCCCCACTCGGGATCTTTGCTTCCGCTATTTTTTAGGTATTCTTTTACGGCAATCTACAATGCGCTCATGTTTTTTTATTTCCACTCGAAATATTATTTTTGTGCGAGGCAAATTTTTCATTTGCATGCACGACGTCAGGCTTATTCTCTTGTTTTTGGTCGAAGGCAGCCTTCTAATTACGTCACTTCCTTATATTTTCACGACGTATTTTCATTATCTTTCATGCACATGATTTCCATTTTCTATCGTTATTTTATAATACTGTCTCCATATTTTTACAATACAAGCATAATTCTTAAGAATTAAATCTTCAAATTTCTCGTGGCTGGGTCATAAACGAATAGTATTCATTCCATACCAACGTCTTCCAACATCAATGCCTTGGATGGGAAAGCAAAAAAGTATTAAAAGAACGAAGGAATTGCTTACAGTTTATATAATAGCTCTTACACTCTAACTCAAGAGAAATATTTCACCAGCATAGCGTGTTATACCTTTGTGTGATCAAAAGATTTCAGGAACAGGTGACATCGCTTTCCGTCGCTAATCGATATTAATGGTAATCCTCGGATGATGTGCGCTACAATAGCTGGTACACCTTGTTCTGCCTGGCCCATATAATATAATGTCGTTTGCAAACCCTTTTCCTAGTAAGTGCTGGGGCCTTTTCGGCCGCTTCCCACGTACGTTAGCCTGAACTAGGATGTTTAAAACGATGGTGAATTATGGTACCTACCATCCCTTTTTAAACTAGATATAGGTGACGCCATTTTTCATCGAACATTAGTAATAATCGCCAGATGCTGCAGGGAAAATAGCAAATACATCAATTTAATTCTATGAGCTAAAATTTCACTCGAAGGAAATTTTCCAGTCATTCATCAGAAGACCGAATCAATGTAGCCACTGAGACTTTGGGTACTTCTCTTGGTCTCGGGGATTGGAATTAGTTGAGAGAAAATATGGCCAAGTGTTTATTTATCATTTATGTAAATTTAATTGCAAATGACTAACTTACGTATTCGCTTTATCTCATTTCAACCTTATACATGGGGTTGATGTACAAAATGAATCTAAGGGGATCTCACACACCCTTTCTACATGAAATTACATGTTAGAATATATTCGTAAAGCGGTGATTTGAACTTCTCCAACATAGATTTAAATTCTCTAATCTTGGACTTAAACAACACCCCTTTTGATCCGGTTTTTTTAATGTCTTAAACTGACAGTTCCTAATTTGGAAACAAAGCGAGCTGAAAAAATCAAGGAGGAACCGTCACCGATGCGTGGACATGAGCTACCTTCAGGGCATTCCTTCCGCCGGGGTGCATACTCCGAAGTATATTTGACTACAGTTTCGCTAGCCCTGTTGTTTCTCAGCCTTTTTTATCTATCTATATTCATATGTTAATTTTGTTGCGTGTCAGTCATTCTGTATCCGTTTTGTTTCTTTCTCTGTCAATTTTTGAGTTAGAAGAGTGAGGTTTGGTGCGTTGAATGTGCAATTTCTGTCTTCATGGCTTGGTAGTAGTTTTTATTGGTCGTGTGGCAGGGGGTAATAGGTCACCAGCCGTGCAAGGGTATAAGATATTTGGAGATGAAATTGAGACATGAATTAAAAGGAGTGTATTAAGTTAGTTTAAATAAGATCCAAATGAGTGGCTGCTTGGGCGTGAGGCAGGGGGAGTTAGGTTACCATCCGTGCAAAGGTGTAAGTTATATTTTTGGGTTGTGGCTGCAACAACCAGATGCTGGGAAACACAGTGAAAAGGGAGAAAGGCCAAAAGGGAGAGTGGAAGAGTGGAAGGGTGTAAGGGTGTAAAGGTTGAAACAAAAGAAACCCACAGTGCTCTCCTATTCAAATGGCTTTAAAAACAGCAAAGGAGAACAGTGAATGAAAAAAAAAACATTTTCACCAAGGAGCTATTTTTAGACTAGGGCACTTACTCCTAGAGCCTCAAAGCTGATAGCACTGATGCGGGTACACACCCCTGCTCACGGAGTATGCAGGATAGCTGCCTGCTAGTCGTCTCTAAACGACGTAAGGATATTCTAGCAGAGGCCGCAACCAGCCATATGTATTAACTACTCAAATTGTTTCACACCCGACCAATTCAATCAAGCAAGTAAAATCGGGTTTGGCGGATGTGTACATATTTTTTAAATGAATTGTACATACAGATCAATCAATATAAGGTTTGGAATGATTTCATTTTCTTGTATTTTTCTATTCGACACAATAAAGCTGATAAAAACTCTTAGTTAGGGGTAATTCGTTTTGGCGTTTTTAGAAGAAAAACCTGGACGATTTTTTCTAATCGGAGGAAGCCGTTGCACGTTGCTATGAAATCTTTCTATGCTATGCTCTCTTCTTTTACGATGATAAATTTACTACAATTTAAGTAATGGTAGCATTATGACTCAACATTTCTCCGGAGGAAAAGATATTTATTCTAAATTTTTATGAAATACTTTTTCATTTATTGGTGAGCGATGATATCATAACATCGTTAGGCCTCTATAGATCGAATAGTTTTGAAGCCCATCTACGATGATGCTAAGCGAAAGGTCAGAATTTACCTATCCCTGAGATTTCTGCTTCTTTTTCCACTCAATATACCTCGCAAGCTCGCTACCTTAACATCGATACTATTCCATCACACTATTTCGTTCATATCTCATTTTCGCATTGCATTTGCTTCCGCCTCCGGAATTATTCTTCAATGACAACTTCCTCCCATTACTTTTGTTCTCTCAAGAACCTCCGCAAAACTATTTTTCTCTTCTATTGCTCCTGAAATTCAGGTTTTCCTTAGGATTATCATTATTATTTGGTCTGATATTTAATATTGGTCTATGATTGCTGTTACCAGATATCACTTTTAGGTTGGCTATCAAGAATAAAATAAGAAATCCTGAAAAAAGAGGAAGAAGAAAAATATTTCAGTTGGGTATATAGATATATATAAAAGTTTCAAGTAGTAAGACATTGATATTTTCCAGACTCACATATTCTCACCTAGGCTTGAGCGATGAACGAATTTGCCCATCTAAGGTCCATGAAAAAAAATCATCTAGATGATTCGGTTCCGATGATTGTCATCGACGACGATGAGTCGATGAATTCATCGCCGTCGTTGAGTCGACGAACTCAACGACCTCTATATATATATGAATTCATTCATCGCCGACGGAAAGGAAGGGATAGGCACGGGCGGGCGACTCAACACAAATAATTATCATCAAATGGGGATGGATTCATTGACTCATCTACATCGGCGAATTCATCGAAATCGATGCTCGATAACATTCATTGTCATCGACGCGGTTCATCGCGACGCGATGACTATAATCATCGTCGATGAATTGGATGAATCGACTCTTCGCACAAGCCTATTCTTACCTCTCCACCTCCTCCATTTCGACTCGTCTACATTTCACCAAATCATTTTATTCGACCCCATCCTCCTTAACCCTCATCTTCCTATTCGTGGCATTCATTCCATCGGAAGGGATCACTCCCCTTCACTTCCTTTAATTCTGACTCGTCGCCCACTCAACGCTATTTTCCTGCACAACTTCCTCCTCGTGTCTGCTCAACTGTGCGCCTGCAAATGACGGACAGCTTTATGATTTGAATCTCCCCTTTCCTAAACCGTCTAATTTCTGCGTGAAAGTTCCTCTTAAAAAGTGAATTTGAGAGAGGGAATCTGTCCAACGTAATTATGTATCCCAAGTGACACTTGAAATTCTTTTTTTTCTGCTCCATTTTCCAGAAGTTGAGCTCTTTCAATTTGTGGAGTGGATGTATATTGCCGACGCGGTCAAAAGCTTTATTGAAATCAAAAAGAACGAATGGTTTCCATCCTACTATTCATTGCACAAGTAATATTATCCGTTACGCTGAGTAATGAGGACTGTGTACTGAAACCTTTTCGGAATCCAGATTAAAAGGGTTCAACTCTCCCCTTGGACATAAGGCAATCAATAACTTGGAGGAAAGTTTCCCTAAATATTTGGATAAAGCCCAAAGAATGGAAATTGAACGAAAGCCGTCGGGGGAAGCGGGCTTTTTGACTTTTTTAATTGGCCTCATGAGTGCATTTTTCCATAAGCTAGGTTACTGAGTTGAGCAAAAAGAAGTGGAATATTTCAAGTATTATTGGTGATATTTTTTCAGGAAATTTACAAATGAAGCAATTTGAAATTTTATCAACCCTGGATCAGTGGGTTTGGGAATGGGCTCTAAATTTAGATAACATTTCAGGAGTTATGAATCGGATACAGAAACGTACTGCATTATTGGGCACCGGAACGTCGTCAACAGGAGTAGAGGTGGAGATAATGTAATTTCAATAATTATTTCGTGTGACGTTTCGCGCATGTGAACGTTATTTCTAGAGGTTAAAAAAAAGCCATCTGATGCTTGATCCGAGGGATCTGTATTAGGTCAAGAAAAATGTACTCAAGAGTTAAAATGATTAAACGAAGCATTTTATGCAGTGTAAAGGCTTGATTCTTTCTTGATATATACAAAATATTAAGAAATTGCAGTTATAATTGAACTGGTAAGTCTCGTTTTTCAACAATCGGTTCTCCTTTACCGATGATTTTGAAATGAAAATTTGGAAGCATCTGTCTCTGACTTTAATATGAATCGCGGTATTGAATGGAACGCTTGAATAATTTCAGAGAAGTGTAGATCATGATATTGATCGTTGTCGCAAAGGCATTGAAAGGCCCGTTTAATGCAGCTTTAGCCTTAAATGGAGGAGCCACCACATCGATGACAAATGATATGTCACGTTTGTCTCGAGATGAAAAGATTCTGAGGCACAATTATAAAATAAATGAAAGTCATAGCGTGGTAATGGGAAGGGGATTAGGGTACTCTACGCGTTCAGTGCCTGTATCAGAGGTGTGAGAGGATGGTGGGTAACTGACGTGAGGGTTTATTAATTAATACATTATGATGAGGGTTAATGGAGACTCAAGACTCGTAATGGCCGAGTAATGAAATCGCCACGTGCCCGCCGGCGCATCGACCACCTCAGTTCCCGTCAATCACCGAGTCGCCCCCTCTCGTCAGTCGCACTTATTATTCAATTAAAGCCGCGAATGACTCTTCCACATTTACGACTCGAGATCATATTTCTCTTTTCTATTTCATTTTTTCCTCCGCTAATTTTCTTTCTTTCCCTCCGAGCTCACCGTCGAGGACAAAATTGATGTCACCTGTATAACACGGAGATCGACGTTCGCTTCGCGGAAGAAGAGGGAATAGAAGATGACACGCGCGCCTCTGTCGGCAGAGCGTTTGATCTCGGTAACTGTCATTCAATGGCATAAGATTATCTATTTACCACCAAATGGTGTTATCTCAAGTACATTTAAAATAGGTCATTTCCATTAGATTAAATTTCATTTAAACATCCTACTAAGTGGTGTATCAAAAGTAGAAATTAAAGTATAACTAATTCTAGGTAGGCTATTGCGATAGTAGTCTTTTTGTTTCTGTGTAATATATCAAGAAAAAAGCTGCCTTATGCACCACATATAATGCTTTGTTTGATTGTATTAATTCTATTATTCCGGATAAAATGCAAAACTCCCTCGCCAAAAATCTAATGGCAACCATTTTTAGTGTCATGAAAAAAGTACATGAGATTGAAATGTCTTTTGCAATATCTTGGTGTATGTTAATAATAATAATACTGGTTACAGTCCTAGGATTGGTCTGCAACAGTCTTCCACTATCTCATCTTGGGCCAACCTTTTTACTCCACTGTACGATTTGCAACATAGTTCCTTCATCAACTGCCCCATATAGTCCGGTCCAGGTCTGCCCCTCTGTTTTTTACCTGCCACTGTACCTTCTAATATGGTCTTAATCAAGCTTTCGTGTCGGATAATATGGCCAATCCAGGTGTTCCTTCTCTTATTTAGCATTCTGAGTAGACACCGTATTTCCCCTATCCTCTTAAACACCTCCTCGTTCGTGACTCTTGCCGCCCAGGGTATTTTCAGCATCTTCCTATAGTTACCACCATTCAAATGCCTCCATTCTTTCCTTCTCTCTCTTTTAAATTGTCCAGGTCTCACTATCATAGAGCAGTACGCTCCATACGAAAGTTTTCAATTGCAATTCCCTAGTCCTTAAATCAATGTTGCTGGCGGTGAAGAGTTTGTTTTTCGTGTTGAATCCTAACATGGCCTGGTTAATGCGGCTTGCTATTTCCTTCTTGCTCCGCCCATCTGATGTTATTCTGCTTCCGAAATAAACAAATAATTGGTGTATGTTAGTGGTGTAAAATTCCGATCAAGACCCGAGAGAAAAAAGTAATAATTCTCATACAATTCTGCTAGCTTCCTTCCGGCTTCCTTCAAAATCATGTATTTTAAAGGGAGAAATATGTAGGTTATTATTATTTTAAAAGGAATACGAGGTAAAATTATATAATTTGAGTGCAGGAGGGTGATTTTAAAGTGTCGGCCGAAGTGTTTAACCAACTTATATTTGAGTACGGAGATTCTTACAGCTTCTTCTGATTTATAATTTTCTTATTTTTAGCGTATCGTCCATGTGTAAATATTTAAACGTTTTGTCCCTATTACTGTGAGCCTCGTCAGAAGATTAGAATTCGCTCCTTTTCCATTCGATTTTCTTATAATATACCAACCATCCTTCGCCAATTACTTCATTTTTGGATCTATTCAAATTTTAATGAACCTATTTTACTCTTTTTGGGCTGCTATGAATGCACGAACTTCTTCCATATTGGGCTTGGAGTTAAGAACGGAAGAGGAAAGGAAGTGAGCGCTTAACGGCGTCCGTTAAGAAAAGTAACGAATTATTCCAAGTTCAAAACTGAGTAGAGGGAGGAATGAGGAATGGGTCCTGAGTCGCTGTGTAGGAGATTGGCTTTATTTTTTAAAATAAAGATACTCTCGTAAGCTTGTAATAGGTTATTACTTGTATACTTCATCTGCCTTGACCTAATTACATTAAATGTTATATTCATTCGAAAAATTACTCGGAGTAAATTCATCTTTTCGCGAACGTGGGAGAAGACCCGAAAAATTAGGTAGCGATATGAGTCCTTACATTTTACCACCTCGATATGACTGAATAAGACAAAGTTTTGAAATGAAACATCCATTATTATGAATTCAACCGATTTTGTGATTTTCTAAGTCAAGCCCACAACTCTTCCACGACGTGTATTTTTCTCCATAGTATCCCACTTTGTAGGGTTAG
>OY720634.1:15069740-15520119 GCA_963169105.1 Ceriagrion tenellum
TACCTTACAAATCACCGTTCTTGTGTCTAGGACATTTTCTCGATCCTGCATGCTTGGGAAGACTTTCAGATTTTCTTCCATCCCTCGTGCCCTCGGATATATTCATCGTTTTTTTAAGCACACTACAGTCCGCTAAGGAGTTTGGTGTCTCGAGAGCCGTATTTATAGTCGACCGAAGGTCTCATAGACACAGTCACGGTCCAATGGCTGGATATGCCGAAGATAGTGAGAAAGTTAGTCACATTAAATGGTTATCATTGATGGAATCGGATGACTTAAGGGCGAACTTACGAATACGAGAACTGGGCGGGAGTCATATATCTTTACTAGGAAACAAAAAGTGAGTGGTTCTTGTCTTTGAGTGCTTGTTACTCTCCTCCTCAATAACAATGAATTATTCTATCGTACAGAAACAGAAGAGCTATTTAACCCTGAGTAAAGGCCAAGAGGCCCCAATATGAGCTTTTTTGTATGTTGTAAACTCTCCTTAAAATAGAATTTTGCACACTACTATAGTGTAGTCGTAGTTCTCCAATTACACTTTAATGTAGTCGTAATTCTCATAGGTATGATTTTGACCTACAAGCTCCGAATTAGTCCTCTATATGTTTCCGTTTTTAAATGAGCTAATGAATTAC
Organism: Ceriagrion tenellum; assembly: GCA_963169105.1. Lineage (NCBI taxonomy): Eukaryota > Metazoa > Arthropoda > Insecta > Odonata > Coenagrionidae > Ceriagrion > Ceriagrion tenellum. The sequence goes on from OY720634.1 coordinate 15,070,379, forward strand.
ATTATTACCATGAATTTTTTCACGCAGGGACATGGTAGGCATTAGAGGGACAAAGGCCATATGAATAATACCCGATGGCCTCAGGAATCGAAAAGTGGGCCCTCCGAAATCGTAGACAAAATACATAAAATAATTATTTTGCCTCAGGTTTTTGATATAATAAGGTAAATCTCAAAAATCCGTAAACAAAAACCTTTCAGGGGGCAATAAGTGGGGGATTGTTAAAAATAAGCGAATTACGGAGTAATAAATCCGTGCCAAGGATTCGCATTGAGAGTAAGACATATTCGTAAATACTTAAAAAGTACTCACTCACTTCACCGACTAGTGTTTTTCTGACATGGAGCTAACCTCGTTCAAGAAAGACACTAAGCGGACACACTCAAGTAAGTGGTTTACGGAGATTACTCTCGCGACATCGACCGACTAACTGCAGGCACACTGTACTACAATTAGTTGCTAACGGGGTTGTTAAACCCGCTTGCTAACTCCGTGAATAAACAGCAGGCGCACTCCCGTGAAAGCACACGAACGCCTCAATATGCGGATACAAAGGGTGCATTCACCGCATGTGATCATAAGGAATTACTCTATGCATGGAGCAAAGGTTAAAGCCTGAACTTAAATCATTAGAGCATCACAATTTTTGATAAAAAAAACTCGAACAAAAACGTACCAGATATGTTGCAGATAGTCTCCGCCGTTGAAGCATGCTCCTAGAGAACGTGGAAATTACAGAATTTTCTATAAGTAGATAAAACGTTTTGAGCGACCGTCGCGTATACTTCACTATGAAAAACATTGAGATGCATATTTTCTGATATCTCTTGATGGCACGCTCCACCGAGAAAATGGCATTGAATAGGAAAGACAATTTTTCAGTCTAAGGCCGGTAACTTCCGAAATGATTTTTAACTATGAAATCGATTTAACACTATTAATAATGTTGCCAACTTACTTACAGTGAAAAGGAGGATATAGACATTGTAAAAAATATCGTAAATAAAAGAAACATTTTATTCATTGCAACAATAATACTCATAATACAAATATGATATATGCGTAATAAAAACATTTATAACATTTTCTATTGTACTTATTCTTGCATGCCTGTAAATTATAATTTAAATGAGTTCTTTTCCATTGAATTAATATTTTTTGTCAATTTATCATCCTTTTACAATATATTAGAAATATCTGAACAAGAAATATCCTTCATAATGAATTTTACGGCAAGTGCTGCAGGTAGAGTATCACCATTCAATCTCGATTTCTCACTTGTCCAAAAATCATTAGCAATTGAAAAAAACTCTTTCAACTGCTACATTAGTTCCAGTCTAAGGAGACTGTGCCGTGAGTCTACTGCGTGCATATGTACCGTGACGTTTTTCGGTTTCACGCTATCTCAAGGTCTCCCGTGCGGAGCGCATGCGTCTCATAATCGTGTTATATACCGCACTGTACCGAGCCTTGACGAATCGTCATGTCAAATACAAATACGTCACATAACGCGCAACAGATCAGTCTTCAAATATCTAAAAGGAGGACAAGTGGGAGAACACTTTTCGAGGGAGGACAGAATTTACAAAAGAAGGACTGTCCTCCCTAAAGGAGGACGATTGGTCAGCTTACTATTAAATAATACAACTCGTTATACACCACAGCTGCGTGCGTATATGCGCCACGATCGTGACGTGACCTTTTATGACGTGGATTAACACGTTGGGTCTCACAGACCAAAATTGATAAATTTATTTTTTCTTAACTATATTTAGCCGCTTCCTGTTTTCCTTCTCTTAAATGTATGAGGTTGTCTCTCTGTAGTGGTATGGGTAATGGGAAGCCTTAGTAAAATAAAACATTTGGCTTTATGCACATTTATAGTAATATTTTACCTTTTAAAATATCAATACAAAACAACAATAAAAAAATGGCAAATGCGATACAATGCTGTTAAAAAAAGTAAAAGTACTTACCAAAACCAATTCCTTTAGGAAGAATAAAGAAAAACACGTATGTATTGATATATGACGAACAAACTTTCATTTATAATGGCACAAAATCGCTACGTGAATACACACGTTGGGTCCTAGAGATCCACACTGTCTTCAAAGCATTCGTAAATTGAACACGCTAACGTCACAATTATGATTACAATGTAGAACGAATGGTTTAAGTGCAGTCCGAAGCTACCGAGAATATCAGATTACATCGACCAGCCATTTAGGGAATATTTTAACAAAGTGTGCACGCTGGGTTTCACTGACCCAACGTGTGCAACGAAGGGTTAATAGCCTTAATCCAAATTTTCCAAGGAAAGTCCACGGATAAAATTTTGGAGAATGGGCCTACTCTAAAGAAACAACGCACATGTTCCCAGCCTGTCAGTGAGAAAAACTAGAGATAGACTGTAAGTTATATCACCAAGGTACTATTACCTATTAGAGACAATACGGGTTGGAGTTTAGTTCTGGACAAAAGATCTCCCAGGAAATTAAGGGGTAAAAATGTGATATTACGAATGGAGGAATTTGGCTTTTCGATCTCCAGTGAAATGGCAAGTCTTTAAGTCCTATGTTATACAGTATTTTATTAAAACACGCGGGATAAATACTGGAAAATCAAAATCTCGTCATTTAAAAAACAAACATTAGACTGATCGTCACCTAAGTGTATAATGAATGTGAATAAGTCAAACTATAATATTCCAATTTATCTCTTTGCATGGTTACACAAAATGAGGCCGAAATTTCCACGGGTGTTGCATAAAATGCCAAAATTTCTAATAAATGGACCGTCGATGAGGGTTTGTGTCCAGTACATCCATTGTCTTGCATTTTATTCACTGATTAGCAGAGTCCTCTTTTGCGTATAGCAAGTATAGGGCAAGTATAGCTTGGGTGGGACGTGTCGCCACAAGCAATGCCAGTGGATATAACTACAGCCGGACGGTTGCACGCCAAGGCGACGGCCGTGGGCGGAATGTGAAAGGACTACGTGACACTTCGTGCCTGCCATATTTCTCCAAAAAAGAAATCTATCCTTTGAGCTGCTCGCTTTATCCCGAAAGCCTTTCTATGCACCTGTTCATCCTAGATTTTTCTTGCCCGCCTCCGTCTCCACTCTCGTCTCTCCTTCGGTTCTCCCAATTCCCTCGTCGCATAGTGCGAATAGGAGAGTGGGGAAGGGAACAGTTGGCGGTCGACGTGTTGAACCCACAGGGAAGAGATTCGAGGAGAGTCAGCGGTCCAGAGGAGGTTGGACATGTGCAGAGTACGTGTCAGCCCAGTAAGTAAGTTATGCCCCCGCATGCTCTTTCCTTTGACGTGTTTCGGCGATTCTGAATGGTTGAGAAGGATACGTTACATTAGGGTGGTCCTTATTTTTCGATTTTTCGAAGTTCTTTCGGGACACCCCCTCATTTTGTGCCAACTGGTGTAAAAACATGTTCTGTAAAATATTATTGTAATTGGATAACGGGAAGACGTGCCGCATCGCACTCAAAGTTATGAAATTTTGGAATTTTTGGCTATTTTTCGGACATTAATGGCCATAAGAAGGCGCTGCTATTTTTCAACTGATTTTCTCTGGTAACATTCGACTCATTGGACATTTGGCATACTTCACATATAACATTTATCAATTCTGACCGCTGGTTCCCGAGATACGGCCCCAAGAGTGAGCGCGTGCCATCCCAAGTGGCGCTCCCTCGCGCCAATGCTCGAAGCTCCTAAGTCCGCTGCTGCTCTCGGCGTTAGTCCAATTCCTTCGACAAAAAGTGTTGCTTTGCGATATTTTATTAACAAATTTTAAATTTGTTAATGTCATTAAATTAAAAAATGCACATTTGTTGAAAATTCAATGTAAATGCTGTTTTCTGACCATATAATAATAAACTATTCATACATGGTTCACCTACTCCTATAGTCTTTCCAAGCTCCAGTGAGACCTGGCGGATTAACTTTCCTTTCCATTCCATTCACAAGCACAAAGCGCAAGAATACTTATTTCGCTAATTCCTATCGCTGTCAACGGTCTGGGAAGGATGTGTCACCTATTGGACTTAACATGACTAAACACCAACTTTTCACTGTTAATTTTTTGTCTCCGTGGAATTTCAAAATAAGTAATGTACGCACAATATAAAGAATAATGATCTGAATTCATTTACTCAAGTAAATATGTCTTGTTATACTATTTTTAACCGGCCAAACAGGCTTAAATACTGTCTGCGTGTGAATGGAGTGGGAAGAACGTTAATCCGCCAGGTCTCACAGGAGTTTGGACAATGGACAGACTATAACCTCATATTGTAACTGATGTAGAGGAATTTGAGATATATTTGTCTTTTATTTAGGGTGCGACACAAATGGTTTGGTCCCAACACCTAATTAAATTGGTTCATATTCATAAAAAGTAACAAAGCAGGCATAGGAAAAACGTGAAAATCTACGTAAGCGAAATGTTTCGATGAAACATTGTTTCAGGTGCGGAGAATTAGTCGCTCCAACACACAGGCTTGAATCCTAGTCGGCAGAACCCAAGGCTTGCCTATATAAACTGGACAGTTTAGATGTACGTTTACAGCATAGGAACCAGAGATTTACTTCGATATCAAGACGACTGCTACGGTAGAGCTTGGATTAGAGTGGACTGCTGGGTAGGATTTGGATATGGAAACTAGAAACGCGGGTCATATATTCCTCATCGGTCATTACGAGAATCAAATTGTTGGTTCTAAGTTGCCATCTAATGGACAGGTGCTACGAGTTATTTTCTATAACATTCGTAAGGTAAATTTAAATTTGCGATCTAGTGCTAGTCTGGCATTGAAAGAAGTGGAAGTTTTTTGGGAGAAAGCGCGGATACCAACGCGGAAATTTCAGCACAGCATCAGTAAGGTGGAAAGTCTCTACCAAGAGTGGCGCTTATTGCAAAAATCTTCTGGACGAAGGATTCAGGCACAGAATGAAAAGGAGTTAAAATTCGTGTCAGCCCTAGATGATCTGTTCGACATCGCTCATGTCGAAGCTTTAGAGATGATACCTCTCGAAGAGGACAGACTTTTCCTCCTCAGTCAACGAGAAAAGGGCAGACCTGGATGTATGCTTGGACTGGATAAGTCTTCACAACAGAGAGAAAAGGAGAATATTCTGCGGTGCGAACAAGAGGAATTGCGGCTTCAGCGGTTTAAAGGCGTCGAAGGTGTGACAGTTAATACTTAATTATTATTAAAACCTGACCTAAAGCAATCATTCACCAACACCACTGAATGATTTCTGTAAAATAATAATTATAATATTTAAATGTAGCACTATATTGCTGTTAGTTACTTTAAATCTCATACATTTTTCAAACGTTTGCAAATTATAGTTGTACCATTCCCACTGACATCTTCAGAGGACAGGAATGACGAATGTGACGAGTCCAACTGTTTTGGGGGAAGAGCAGTGGAGGTTGCCACCAGTGGTTCCTACAGCCCGACAGTAAAGCGGGCTCGAAGAGACCTGATCACTACCAGACTTGTCGCAGCTTTCGACAGATGCAAAGTGAGCGACCGGGAGGCAGTTCACATTTTGATAGCAGCTGCCGAAGCATTTCACCAAAATGTCAATGAATCTTTCATAAATCGCTCATCTATCCGTCACTGCCGCGAGCGTTTACGGGCGTAGTATGCAGCCAACCGACGCAGAACATTTGCATTGGAGGAGCTGAATGCAGTTACCATAAACTGGGACGGAAAATTGCTTCCAGCATTGATGGGCAAAGAACTAGTGGATAGGCTCCTTGTCATAGCCACATAGGGGAGTTGAGCATCTCCTTGGGGTTCCCATTTCACCATCAGGTAGTGGGAAAGATCAAGCCGTTGCTGTGTATCAGATGCTAGAGGAGTGGAACTTACATGAAAATGTGCAAGCATTCTGTTGTGATACAACTGCAGCAAACACTGGGAGACTCAATGGCGCATGTATCTTATTAGAGCAACTTCTTAAAAAAGGCATCTTTCTCCTACCGTGCCGACACCACATATACGAACTGGTTTTAAAAAGTGTCTTCGATGAAAAGTTCGGGAAGTCTTCGGCCCCTAATGTTCCTCTGTTTAAAAAGTTTCAGAATATGTGGCCTTCGATAGATAAGCAAAACTACAAACCAGGTATGACAGACAGACGTTCGGTAGAAGTGCTACAAGAGGAAGCTGGAAATATTCTATCGTTTGTGCTACAACAGTTACAAGAAAATCACCACAGGGAGGACTACTGAGAACTCCTTGAGCTCACTGTTGTATACTTAGGGGGGGGGGGGGTCCCTCCGCGCGGTGTGTCGTTTCGCGTTCCTGGTGCTATGCATCATGCAAGGTGGATGTCGAAAGCGCTTTACTGCCTGAAAATGTTTCTTTTTCGGAAAGAGTTCTCTTTGTTAGACGAGGACGGGACCTCAATCCGTTATATGTGTTCGTTTTTTGTGCATCTATATGTCGAGGCCTGGATAACTGTACCGAATGCGTTGGAGCCCCGAGGCGGGATTTGATGTTCTTAAAAAAATTGTTTGAATATAGGCAAATTGACAGTAAAGTTAGTGACATACCATTGAACACATTTCGGAAACATTTATTGTATTTATCTCCGGAAGCTGCAGCCCTCGGATTTTTCGATAATAATCTACCAGTAGAGACCAAAAGACGAATGGTAGAAGCTCTGGCATCAAGCTTCATTGATGGTGGTGAAGAAACCCCAAAAATATTTTCTTTACCTCTGAAATATGTTGACAGTTTGGTCAATAAGGGGCTTGAACACTATATTTTCTGAATCGAAAAATCTTTTCGAACGATTTCAAATTCCTATGACATTTCTCTCCGAGGATCCAGCTGAATGGAAAAGTGATAAGGAATATGAAGGACTGAAGATTGCAATACAACTGAAAGTGATTAATGATTCCGCTGAAAGAGGGGACAAATTGATGGAGGAATTTAATGATAAGTTGACGAAAGATGAAAGTCAGAAACAATTTTTACTGAAGGTTGTGTCTAACTACAGGCGTAAATTTCCAGACTGTAATAAAGCTACACTGTCCAAAGAATTTTAAACTGTTATATAGAATAATCAAACATGCAGGCTTATTTAAATTTTAATTTAAAACAGAGTTTAATTACCAGCAGTGTAAGTCAGAGTATATAAGTGTGTGTTAAGTGCTGACAAAATGTTTATTGCATTAAAAGAAAAATGAAGATGCAATCATTGAATCAATTTTCAATCAATATGCATTGTTTAATTTAATGAAATTAACAAATTTAAAATGTGTTAATAAAATATCGCATAATAATTCATTTTGTCGAAGGAATAGGACTAACGCCGAAAGCAGCTTGGGAGCTTCGAGCATTGGCGCAAGAGGGCGCCACTCGGGTAGCACACGCTCACTCCTGGGGCCGTATATCGGGAACCACGGGTCAGAATTAAAAAATATTTTAGTTATAGCATGTAAAATGTCCAATGAGTAGTTTGCTACCAGAGAAAATCAGTTGAAAAATAGCAGCGCCTTCTTATCCAAAATTTCACAACTTTGAGTGCGGCACGTCTTCCCGTTATCCAATATCAATAATATTTTACAGGACATGTTTTTACACCAATTGGCACAAAATGAGGGGGTGTCCCGAAAGAAATTCGAAAAATCGAAAAATAAGGGCCACCCTAACGTTACATGCATTAAGCTAGGAATTTTATCAGCTTGAAAAGAAGAAATATGATCAGGATTTTAAATCCCTAGCAGGGGCAAGTTTGCAGATACGTAGGAGAGGAGGGAGGGGATAATTGTCGGGTTTGGGATAGCGTAATAGTCGGGTGAGGGGTTGAGTAGCGAGTAGACTATAAAGTGGAATTGAAAATATTACTACGGCTTACTTGGTAAATAGAGGAATCCATTGGGGTCTACTGTCATGATTTTGTTCCCAGAAATCAAGAGAGGACAAATTCTTGATTCGTGAGTTGCACACGCTATTGTATTTCCATGTGAAAACTGCATATTTTTATTTTATTATTTTATTTATTTGAACTTATATTACATTTATGTTCCGTCAGACCGTATGGTCTGTCGACGGGACATGCATAACAACTGCATAGAACACAATAATTTAGAATAGGTTATAAATATGCAGCTCAGGCTCATTGTGATTGCCTAGGAACACGGAATCGTAAACAATCAACAACGAATTCAGCCAAACATAACATAGTACAACATAAACCATAGAAACTCAATTTTCATTTGAAGATAAACTAATGAGTGATCTGAAATAAATCAGCAGAGTAAATTAGGTATTACTAGCTGGATTATCACAAATGAAGGCAGATGTCATGCGGAATATCATTCGAAGACACTATTGATCGTACAAATCATCGAAAATGGCGGAAAGAAGCCGTTGAGTCGTTAGAGGTTGGCCTTGAAAGACGAGTTAATAATGTGGGAGCTGCGAAGTCGCGGAACATGAGAGCTCTTTGTAGATGACGCTGGAACTTAAAACGAGAAAAATGAGGGTGGGGTCCTGAGTCGATTGGGTAGGTGGTTCGTGGCGAGATACGGAAGGTTTAATGTTGAAAAAATAATGTACAGCCACCTTATATAATTCGCAGAAATTGTTCATGTGACCACTTATTGAAGAAGGGATGAGAAATAAATTGCAATGTCTCTTATCTTAGGTTCAGAAGTAGATTTAACCGTCTTATTTAAGTTATTTGAAACTTAAGGGCATAGGTTCATTATTCAAGAGGGATTCAGTTTTCCTAAGTCCAGTCTGGGAGAATAATGGCCTTTAATATGTAGAAAGCAGTACTGTTGGCCATTGACACATCAAGCAAAGGGAAATGTAAGTAAGATTAATTTCAATTTGACTGACTTCCGTGCATGCTGTTGGATGGTAGTTTGACTCTACTTGGAATAAATTAATCTCCATATATTCCATTGTTAGCAACCGTGAGAAGCATTAGACCAACCTAAATTTCCGATCCATTTCCTGTCACCCGAATTCTCTTCTACTCCACATTAATGAACTTTTTTTAACTACCAAAGGTTTACGCTCGCTTTTATATTTGTATAAACATTTCATAATTTCATAGAATATATGTTTGCCTCCGGTAAGCCTCCCTGGTTGGTGGGCAAGGCTTATAATCTCTCAGAAAAATTCGATCTACATGTGCAGGTGCGTTTTGAAAATAATAATTTATACACTAGTGTTGCAGATTTTCAGTTATTCTGGGTATTGATTATGTGGTAGTCTAAGAAACGTTGCGATTCAGCATTTGACAATATCAGCGTTGTTGGCATTTCACTTTTTGTGAGAGGTGCATTAAGGAAGTATCTGGTTCGTTGCCCTAAATCGTTCCAATCTTATATCTCTATGTAACTCCTTTGGTCAGCAAGTTCCAAACGCTGGCACGGCCTGCTCACAATATACCGTGAAAGGACTTATTTTTTAGTGGATTTGTTCGCTTAATGCAAAAATATTAAATTCCGGCATAATTGCTAAATCTAGCATTTTAATTCCATGAAATCCTACCAAAGAATTTCGAAGTGGAAGCTGAGAGGAAGAGAGATTAGAGTCTCGCCTTGAAACGTGAGCTTGGTGAATTGAATGTCCTCCTTCACCACAATGGTGTGAATCATCAGTCTGGATCAATATACACGAATCAGCTTCGGGAATTCATTAATTTTCGCGCTGAGTCCACTTTTAAACTTCCCTGTCTTTCATTAAGTGAACGTATGTGAGCAGAATACAATAAGGAGGAATGAAAAATAGAATCAGCTTAGGTTGACAGTCACACTCGTCCATCAACGCTCTCGTTTAATTATTTGTCCTCACTCGTTCAGCTTAGGAACGTGATATATCGGAGAAGTTTGGAGGATTATTGTGCTGTAAATAAGGAATGGTGCCGTATCTGCTTGGACATAGATGGTGTCTGTCGGTCGGTAGAGAATCGACTATTCAGACAGTTGAGAGAGAAGCAAAGAGCGAGCAAAGTGACGAAGAAATAAATCCATGCAAAATCTCCGGACATTCATCTAAATCTACGACAAACCGTGCAAGCCACCCCCAGGATGTGTGGCACAGGGTTTATCCACACCAGGCATGCAGCACGTATCTCTGCTGAAATCAGAACCGCACACGTTCGTCTGGATGCAAGTACCAGGCCAAAATCAGTCAGGATAAAAATGCGCGGTCAGACCAGGAACTAGGAGAGTGATACGTAGACGAGCACTCTGCCATGTAGTACACGATTTGAGATATAACTACTGATTAGCATCATTAGTGCGACTGATGAAGAGTACTGCAAGATACTTAACCATGCAAGAGCTATATCATTCCGGAAACTTCATGCATGGTTAGTTTCAAATAATGATTTTAGACATTTGGCACAAGAGGAAAACCTACTTTACCTAGTGAGGCTCAAATTTTCATAGAACTGACCTATCGAAACTCATATGCGTAGAAAAAATGACATTCTAAATCTATCGGATCTGCAGTCAATTTCCTTAAACTTATGCCTGTGATCGTTTCTACAATAACAGCTTTGGTGTAGCAAAACATGTTGTCGTCCGGCAAAAAATCGTCAGCATGAAACTTTCGTAAAAGACTTAATCTACATTAGGACCTTGGTGTTAAGATTCAATGAATGATATACATTCAATTAGGGAGTTCTCCGTTCTAATTCTTTCTTCAAGTATGTGTATTGAACCGATTTTTTCGGTCTGTAAAATGCCCACGTTTGTCTGCTCCAGAATATTTTTTGAGGCTTAAATAAGCAATTACGTCGTCATTGTTGGTCGTCAACCCTATGATTGGTTGACTGCAGCCCTCAACCCTTCCCTATCTAATGCTAGTTCCCTTACTTCCTGGTTGCTCTTCCTTTGTAATTTCCTTTTCATTTGTCCATGAACTTACTCATGAGTCTTCCTCTTAGGGCTTTTCCCTCTATTTTACCTACGATTATGTTCATCACATACCAGTTGTGTATCTGGGTGTGTCTAATCCATCTGATTCTTATTTTCTGTATGATCTTTCATATGGTCCTTTCCTCTTCTACTCTTCTGTAGTCTTCATTATATCTTATTTAGTCTGCCCATTTTATCTTCAGCATCCTCCTCCAGCACCAGATTTCGACGGCTTCTAGTCTTTTCTGGTCACATTTTCCAGTGATCCATGCTTCTGATCCATAAAGGGCTACTCTCCTCACGAATGTTTTCATATAATGGTACCTGGTTTGTAGTCCTATCTTCTTTGAGCACATTCAGTTGTCTTTTTATCATGAACACCTTTTTATTTCGGCCTATTCATGCTTGACGTCCACTTTACTTCTTCCATCCCTCGAGATGGTACATCCAAGATAGTCGAATTCTTCCAAATCCACTTTTTATAATTTCTTTCCTCCCAGTGTGCTTCTGCATTCAGCTTCTCTCTTCGTATACCGATATCCTGCGATCTGACTTCTTCACAGACTACACCCAATCAATGATGAAAAACAACCCATTCAATCAGGTGGTGTATTCAAAGGGATTTCATTCATCCTTCATGGGAACTTTTTTTTCCTATATTATCACCAATTGTTGTTTAAGCAATTTAAATAACTTAGTACAATTAATATTAACTCTGACAGTCAAAGCTAAGGACTGATTTTGTTACTTCAAATCCTTCTTATAACGCCTTATTAGACAGAAATGCATGCCACAAAGCGTTTTTTATCTCAAAAACATATTTGTGGCAAATGTGGGATATAAACTCAGAAAACTTCCTGGATTTCCAAAAGATAAAACAGAAAAATGATTCAAATTATTTGGGCAGATTATGTGAATTTTTAAAGTCTCTTCTTTTGAAACGACGCGTATGCTTACTGAGAGCTAATTAGGGCTAAAGTGTGTTAAATTCAACAGATTCAGGCGAGATATCGTGGAAGTTCTTCATAATGTGAGAGAAACAATTGCACTTTTCCACAAATTGGCTTAATGCGTACAACGCGTTTCGGCTCACAGAGCCATCATCAGGTACAAGTCTTGTACCTGATGTGTGATCTTTGAGCCGAAACGCGTTGTACGCATTAAACCAATTTGTGGAAAAGTGCAATTGTATCTCTTACATTACTAAAATGTGTTGAATGTTGCAGAAAATCTTTCGTCTGCCTTTTAACGAACAACGATTCTCCCTGTCGCTATTTCGTAATTTCTCTGTGATTATTTCTCTATCCTTCTCTGAGCGACGTCGGTGTTAACTCTTGCCTTCTCTGTGGATATTTCTTTCGAAGGATGTGCCCACTGTTTTCTCCTATTACTTATGATTTATATTATAGGTTAGGCCACTCCTCGAATACGCCGCGAGCATTTGGGACCCAGGACATAAAGATTTAACCAAAAAAATTAACAAAATACAAAGGAAAGCAGAGCGCTCCGTTAAAAACTGCTACGAGCGTACAAATAGTGTCTCACAACTTTTAGAGGGATTAAGGTGGAAGCCCCTTGAGACTCGGAGGCTACACGCTAAGCTTAGGTAACTTTATAAATTCAAAACTAATATTTTTCAGAGCGACATAGATAATATTATCATGACTCCTCACTACATTTCTATGTCTGACAGATGCGATAAAATAAGAGAGATACTCTGAACTGATAGGTACAAAAACTCGTTCTTTCCGCGCACAATAAGTGACCACAATAGAAACTGAGCTCCTCCTAACACACTCTCATAGGGCATGTCACCATTTCATCTCCAAATTTTACATCTTTACACGGATGGTGATCTAACACCCCCTGCCACACGCCCAAGCGGCAGCTCGCGGGATAGTTTGTAGATGTGGATGATGCCCCATCGAGATAATTCTCATTCTTCAACCAAGTAAACCACCTCGTTTGTCATCTTTCATTAAATCTTCAGAATATGTCTTGAACCACATGTTTTAGAAGCGTATTTTTTTTAGAAGCGTTTTTCTGTGGCATTATTTGTTGCCCCTCAACTCTCTTGTTTGCGCAGATCATTTTATAATTACGAGGTATTGGCAATTGAATGACCAGAATGGTGCTGCTACCGGCAAACGAGGCGTGCGTCGCGGCTGGTATGAGCATATCTCTGCCTGTTGATGCTTCCCTGAGTTCGATGGGAAATGTTGTACGTCGAGCTGCGCGAATGCTTAGAAATCGATTCGAATCGACTCGAATCAGGCTTAATTCGATAAGATTGGGGATGCCTGCGAATCGGGATGCTTCGAAACCGAATGACTCGAAATATTCGAATCTGATTGATTCGTCTTCGAATCGTTGCATGCATTCAAACATGGCGCTCATTTCAAAAATGGAGCGCCGTCCGTTTAGACGATGTTTTCCTTACGCGAAACGAAAATTAAAACGACCACATGTTATTCTGTGCTATTCTTTTTGCCACTATAGGTATATAAGCTAATGCAAAACCCTGAAATATCGTGAAAATCTTTATTACTTTAACTGCGCATAAGCTTTTACATTTTATTTAGATTCGAATTCGATTTGCGAGCGAATTTTTTAGGAGGATTCAATTCGCTAACAATTAATTGAAAAAAGTTCGTTTCGATTCGATTCGAAATATCTTTTGGGAGATTCGATTCTGTTCAATTCGAAATTAAAATCTCTGACTCGCACAGCACAAGTTGTACGTCACTCAGTCTCACTTTAGCAATCGCCAGTTCAAGTCTTTGCGCTAGCGTCTCAACGATAAAATGCGCAGTGGAACAAAGAGTTAACCTCAAGTTTCTTCTAAGGCAAGGGAAAACAGTCTCAGAAGCTTATTCCATGTTAATGGAAGTGTACGGAAGTGAATTTTTATCGCGCCCACAAGTTTCTGAGTGATTTAAAAAGTTTAAGGAGGGACTTGTAACAACCGAAGACGTTCCGCGCCCTGGACGACCCTCAACATCAAAAACGGGCGAAAAATCCAGAAAATTGGTAAATTGATCCGCATAAATCGTCTTCGGAGTGTACGATCTCTCGGTAAAATCTCAGGAATTAACAAAGAAAGTTTCCACCAGATTTTCCATGAATCATTCAACATGCACAGAGTTTGCGCAAAAATGGTGCCAAAACTTCTCACTCCAGTGCAAAAGGAATCGAGATTAAACTTCACCAAGACTATGTGCCAGCCCATTCCTCCTTGTCTTTGAAGGCATTCTTTGCGAAATATGGCATCACCGTGATGGACCAACCATTTTACGTGCCCAACCTGGCCCCCTGTGTCGTATTTTATTTCCTAAGATCATATCGGAGCTTAAGGGGACAATATTTGACAGTGTGGAAGCGGTGAAGGCAAAAGTGACGGAGGTTATCAACAAGCTAAGCTGACAGAAGCGTATTTCCAAAATTGCTTTGACCAATTGTAAATTCGTAAGAAGCACTATAGGGATCGGCAAGGAGAGTACATTGAAGGCAATAAATTTTCTAATGTAATTGGCGATCAATAAAATTTTTTGTAGCGCCAGTCCGGTTATTCAATAGCCACACCTCGTATACAAGCTGTTTTCTGTATTTATCTTCTTAGAGCATATTTGCATTCATTTTTTTCACAAGCGCTCGGCCTTCCATACGGCCGTATGCATAGATTTCAGCTAAAAGGCGCTAGCAAGCGACTAACTTAGACAGCTACTAAGAGCACTTAGTCGCATACTAAAAAAATGGTATTCATCGATCCTTTTCAGTGAGCTACTAGGAGCAACTAACTTAGTATGCTACTATCGCCACTATCGTAGCGGAGTACATAATTGTAGGTAGCGACTGCCCTAGAAACAATGAAGCAACGCTTGGCAACACTGCCACTGGCTTCATTGTACGTGGATTCGTACGTCATCCATTAATATTGCTACGATGGCGCTATCGCTAAATACTCTAATTCCCTATATTTTAGCATTGCCATCATAATTCCGACAAATCTTACATAAACATCGATTGCTATTGTACAGATAAATCGGGAATACATGCTTGTCATAAAAATTATTTTTTGCCACACGTGGTAATACACCACAAATTTACTCATATCGTTTACAAAATCATTTGGACACAAGGCATATTCACCACATCAAATTTTAACTTACTCCATCCAATCGCACCAAATTAGGGTATCCGTTATATTCAAACAAACACAGGACTTTTTTGAGGTATCCACCATTCAGTCAACATAAAAACACTCAAAATGGAAAATGTTTGGCTTAAGTTAATGGATAATAACTGGTATTTACATAGAAAATGTAACAGTACTCACATTCACACACTAACCATCATTTTTTGAACGAAAAAAGAATATGCACACGCTACAGCGGATACTGTCACTATTCAATCTGAATACCTATTTGTCCCTTCACGAATCCTTTATGAGCATTACAAAAAAACGAAACTGATTTTACTTATCCACTTAGAAAATAAAACATAAAATATGATGCGATAAACTGCTGAAGCACTGGAAGAAGTTTCTTTCACTATGTGAACCATAACAACGTTCTGCTACCAAAACAAAAAAGAAACTAAATTGAAATTTACGTCAGAATGTAAAGAGACCAGCGCTATGATGTAAACAGACTCACAATTACAATTATTACCTGTGCAAAATCATTAAAATTCAAAAAGATAACAATTGTACGTCTTTATATCAATGTAAGACATATGTCTACGACAACACAACCGTAATATGCTCGAGTTAATTACTCTGAAGAACCTCACTTGATGCAGTAGTTACGAAAACTAATGTGCACTTGTTAATTGTTGACGAGGCTTCCTCCTGGACACATTCTTTAGAATGGGCTGTATTTTCGTTAAGTAATCATCTAAAACCACAAATGAAGAGTACTAAGGCCAGAAGAATTTAAAAATGCAATTGTTACCCTCAAAAACAGTCAACATCACACAGTGATTTATGCACATTGCTGTGAGGCGTAGCACTGATGAAACGAGATGAAGAAGAGATGATAACCACCTTAAGACGCACGAAACCACAGTACTCATCTCACTAACTCTTCCTTCTTCGTTGAATAAAACACTCATGAAGCACTACGGAGTACCACAACACGGTGTCATAGACTAAGAACAAATAATTAAAATGCTCAGTTTGATCCAGCAACAGAATTACACGTCGCATCCGCCAGACTTGAGAAAAGCAATTCCACCGATATCTTTGGTATTCTCGCCGAAAATATCCGTTATGGCTTCAGGTTATCACCCGAGGTGAGCCACTTGTGACAGACCGCCATATTTAGTAGCACCTCTAAACTAGGCGAGAGAGTGTTTAAGAATCAGCTACTAAAATAGTGGCTCACTTGGCGCTGCTGAGCTTAGTAGCTGTCTATGAATACGATTTTGTTAGTTGGCGACTAGTTAGTGCGCTGCTAAGCCGATAGTAGCTCACTAAGGAATCTATGAATACGGCCGCTACTGTTTTATTTAAAAATAAAGTTTTTCACATACGTTCTCGAAAAATGCACTTTTTCAGAATGTAACAATTGAAGTAGGTACTAACTATTATTTTATCTGATTATAAAGTTTTTGAATTGTTCTTTCGCTTCAGACAAAAAGCTTACGATCGATTTTTACTTTTTGCATTTTGCTTCATATCTCATCGCATTTGCAAACATGCTTAAAAAAATTATGATTTTGAAACCATACAAATCCAGTGTTCATCCCTTCCCCTTATCGTTAACCCCTTTATTTGACATCTTCGTCGTCTGCCCTCATCCCACTGTTTCTTCCCTCAAAATTAATCCCTTTTACTCCATTCCAATCTACTTGCACCCTCACCATTACTGATTGTTTTTCTAGTCAACCCTTTCAGCATCCACATGCGACCTACCCTCTCTCGTTCCTTTTCCTTTTCCATCACCTGCCTCACCCAACCTACTCTATTACACAGCCACTGCATTCATTTTCCGTCGCCCCATCTCCTCAGCTCCACCCTCCTCCTCCTCTTCCCGACGTCTTCTTTAAAGGCCTCTTTATTTTCCTTTTTTCCCACGACCCATCGTGCTTTTTTCTCCCATCATCCAACTTAAGTGGCTTGTAATGTGATTTCCTTTTCCAGCGAAATGACGAGGAGACTGGAGCCGGCAGCTCCAGAGCCCACCCACGAGATAAGTGGAGGGAAAAGGCAATGGGGAGGGAGACTTTTGATTTCGCTACCTGGGAGCTCCTCCTTTCCTCTTTCAAGGCATCGGCTAATTCAACCGAGTCATCTTCATAAAGTTAATTAAAAAGGGCGGCCCTTTTAAATTCTCCATTTGCATATTTGAGGGATCGGATGTTATATCATAAGCGTCTCCGTAACTTTTTTTGAGAGAGGAAATTAGCGTTCTTCATCATTGATTCGCACTTTTATCTCTTCTACACTCTCCATACTGCTCTTATAAGATTACCCAGGCCCTGGACGGCATTGCCTCATCCTTATCGGTGTTCAGAATTTTTTGAAAATCGGACTCAATGACCTCTTTTCAACTCCATTGAAACATTTTTATGAGAGCCAAGTTTTAGGAGATAAAGCCCTTCTTTGACAAAAGCAGTCCTTTAAAATTAATAATAACAATATAACAATATTTATTATTTTACAAAAAGGCATCAGAATATACAATTAATTAATAAATAAATTTCGTGAAAGTTGGCACCCCAAGAGAATCCTTGTGTTAGGGTTGCCGTCAAATGAATAATTTGTGCTCGGCAGTATTATATTTATGCATACAAAAAGTTAAAGTATAGATAAAAAATTAACAAAATATGAGTATTTACTGTAACAAAAACAAAATAAATTTTAATGGTGCACTTTACAGAAGAAGCAACTTGGCAAAAACCAAGCAGAAACAAGGCTCATTGAATATTATAATAAAATGACATGGCAAGAAAAAGCAAGTAAAGAATATATGAAATTTGATATTTAAATATAAAAAAGTGAAAAGAAACTCATAATTGGGTGGATGGTACATAATTCCCAAGATATTTTCAATATCCTTTTGAGCAAACAATCATTTTCTTAACAACGCTAGAAATTTTACTTCACCCCTAACAGAATACATTTCTCTAGGTAACTGGACAAAAACTTTGGGTGCAATATAAAGATATGAATTTTTAAATGCTTCAACATAAGGTCTTGGAATTCTAATATTAGCGCTAGTTCTGAGCATTGATTTGTACTCGCACGGTTTATTACATTGACCTCTATACCTTAAATCTATCCCTATACTGTTTTAATAGGTATTCGCCCATCTTTTTTTGTGCCAGTGTTAAATTTAGGGAGCCAATATAGAATGGTGGACCGTAAATAGTTAATAGAATTTTGTTTTGCGATAATCGGAAAAGATTAAACACCCTAGCTAAGAACAACCGCACTCGTCTTGGATGTTCAGTAAGGTAATAGGAGATTACCCTCAATTTTAAATCCTACATATCTTTCTACAGCCTTGGTTGTGGCAGTCGTGCCTCCTTTTTGCTAGATCGTATTACAGCCTTAGTAAAGATCACTGGGGATCGACCCGATCGACGAACTTTTTCTTTTTTCTAATTTACTTCTAACCGTCGTAAAGCTAGAACCCTCAGGAATCCCCCACTTACGACATGCACGCAGATGCCCGCTCGTTGGCAACATGGGAGTATTGAGTACTGGCAATGAGAATTCAAATGATATATCCTCAAAAACATGTTATGCATATGACTGCGTGAACTATATTGCTTAATTTACTAACTAAATTCTCGCTAAAATTTTGCCAGTATGAGTTCAATGACTAGAATCCTGAAACATTGAGGACTTTACCGTGAATGGGGATAAGTTTATAAATATAAAATGATGCGTAGGACTATCCAACTTGGATTCTCATGACCAACACTATTAAACGGCCATAAAATACTCGTTTCCCGCCCTTACATATCTTGTAAGGGGTTTCATCCAGATCCTAAGCTTTGATCCTGCGAAATGGTATTTAAGTGATACTATACAAGCGCTATTGCTTGGTATTATACAAACGCTATTAAAGTGGTACTCTACAAACGCTTCTGCTCCAATATCTCTTCAGTATGTCTATGTTACTCACGTTAAGTCATTAGGTCTCAGAAGTGGAATTCTATTGACATCCAGTACCAGTCTATGCTTCAATCCGTCGTGCTTTAGTTTTCATTTCCGAATTCATCTTTCTTATCTCACCTTAAGTTCACCCGCCCAATCATCCCAAAATGCAAGTGATTGGGCCCGTCTCCTCCCGCGCCAATTTTTAATAAATTTAACCTTCATTCAGGTCTAAGTGCTCTCATCCACTAGATGACGTTCTACATAGATTAAATGTTATTGTTCTCTCCACCATTTTTCCACTCTGCTCTTTCTAAAATATTTCTCTCAAATGCCGAGCACTAATTTTGATTCACTCTTCCTTTAAACTGATTTCACTTTTCATCTTCTTGAGACAGGAATGAGGTGAGTTCAAATAGTGGAAGACGACAAATTCATCGCTTGCATTTCTTCCTCCCCGTGCGCATTTCCACCCTATCCTGCGTGGAGTTTTATATATGGTAGCCGAGAGTATTGATTTGAAATAGATGTCAGGAATGGTGAGAAGATTGTTTGGAAAATGGAAGCGAAAATTCTGCGTGACCATGGTTCATCATTTTTGAGCTCAGTTAAATGGGGAATGGATATAAACATGAGAGGAAAATAGATTCAGAGGAGCAATTCCCGCTATTCATTTTCAGCTTATCAATCTCATTTCTTCTTTTCTCTATATTGTCCCCTTTAAATATTTGCGTTCGGTGTAAAATGCCAATCAGAGCGTTCTTGAAAATAAGCAGAATTGGAAAGGAATGGTGTCTTTACAAGTATAACAATGTGCTTAAATTTTGTGTTTGGAAAATTTTCAGATGTCCAATTTCTGTCCGTTGTAGATGCCTGATTAAGTATCTTCAACTGTTATTAATGTTAATGTTTTTTAAAGCCTTATTCTTGCCCTAGATTTGATCATGCCACCTTGGCTTGGGAATTATCAACATTTCCTCATCGAGCAAATTTCCATCATAGTACTGTAATGTTGTATTCGATGCAAACTCTCAAGCATTACCTGTATCCCCAATAGAAGTAGAGTCAATGAATTACGGTTATTAGAAGTATGAAATGTCGATACTCAAACATCGTGACGGAGAGAAGTTATAAATTTTAAAGTATTAAATATCATACCATACTTAACTCCATGAAATTAGTCAACATGAAATAAGGCTATTGGATCAGATTGCCTTGGTACTAATATATATAAACTATATTTTGAAAAAGTACGCTCAAGATCCGTATTTTTTGCTTCTATTATTATCTAATTATTTAGCTTTAGAAGATGAATTTCTTTTGATACGGCAGGTTAAAATATGTGATAAATGTATACGTGCAGTATCTGTGAAACGTAGTATTTGTTTTCTTTCGATCCAAGTATATGTCGTAACCCCAAACGTTTTTCATTACGATTACTGCATAAAATATTCCAAAAGAAAAATTTAAGATTAGGAACTTTGGCTTTTTTTTCTTTGAGTGTAACACTTGAGTGCTAAGGGACGTAATTACTGACTAAACTGACTAAATCCTAGGAACATTAATCCCGAGATCTTCTGGAGTTTTGAATCAAATAAAGATAAGGTTACTTATTTTAAATAAAGATAATTTTTAATTATTAAATAAAGAAATGAAGATAGTTATTATTTTAAAACGGGCACTGTGTTCCTAAACGCGACTAGCAAAATTGTAATTTCTAGACTTGAGATTAGATGTCGCAGCCCAAGTGTCTTGAATGACCATGTCTTAAGGTTTTCAAAGCAAAATTAGAAAACTCTCAAGATAAAATACTTAAGGTAAGAGATAAAAGACATCGAATGCTCCGTTACCGCCATGAGTGACTGTAATTCATTCAAAGCTGTCGATTAATGGAAGGTTTGATCGATATGACTCTATTTTCTACGAAAATAACAATATTTAGACTGTTGTTTGCACTGATGTTGTAACTAAATTGAACATATTTTCCGAGTGTCCATATATATATTTAGAAATTCGGATACGAACCAAATTGATCAATACGTGTCATTTCAGTGAGGGTGATATTCGCCGTATAAATATAACAATTCATTATAATATTCTTTATTACTTTCATATGTATGTACATTTGGTTATTTATACAAAGCATAGGAATATAGGTACCCCAGATGAATTACCTGATTTGGGGTTGCCATCATCTGAATGTTATTATGGCAGAGCTGGATCTGACCAATCATCAAACGCATTATCTCAAAATAATCTAGTGCTTCTATACCTTATTGTACATTCATATTATAAAAAAGAAAAAAACTCAAGTTATTTCGCGTTCATTATAACTTGAGCGATAACAATCAATTAGACAACTCAACAAATACGTTCTGACTTTTCGAACAGAGAAATAAAACCCACGTCCAATGTCCTACTGTCTGGCCGGTAGACTTACGAAGAATTCCAGAGAAGCTCTCTCAATTCTCACAATCTATCTCTCTTTCTCTTCCGCATAGGAATCCGATCCTCTCGCCACAGAAGGCCAGTTGCCATCCCCTCTTTCCTCTCCACGTTTCCCCCTATTCTCTTTCGCTCGAATTCTTTCTCAAAAGAGCACGTCACCTCGGGTCGGTCCTTCTCGTCGCTGCGGAGTACTTTCTTTCCTTTCCTCCCAATCCCTCCACTCCTCCCTCGCTGTAAGTTTCTCGTCGTTTCCTCCTCCTGCCTCTCCCCCTTTTCCACCGGGCGTCATCTGTCACATTGACTCATTCCACGGTCTCTGCAGAGTGCGGTGTCAGGGACACAACTCGATCCTCGTCTAGGAGTCCATTCCCTCGCTTCTCTTATCCTCTCTTCTTCCACGTCATTCGAAACGAAGTCTTCCCTCTTGTAGAACCATAATGGCGTGACAATAAGCAGATTTCCAAGGCCATTTTTTACATCTACATAAAACCCTGCGAGCCGCCGCATGGACGTATGGCAGGGGATGTTAGGTCACTAGCCGTGTGAAGGTGTAAGTTTTTGGAGATGAAATGGTGACATGTTTTATAGGAGTGTATTTAGTGGAGCTCAATTGTCATTATGGTCGCTTATTGTTCGCCGAAAGAACGAGTTTTTGTACCAATCTGTTCGGCAGATAGATGTAGTGAGGTGTCATGGTAATATTCTCTAAGTCGCTCTGAACGATATTAGTTTTGAATTTATCAAGTTACCTAAGCCTAGCGTGTAGCCTCCGAGTCTCTAGGGGCTCCCACCTTAATCCCTCTAAAACTTGTGAGACACAATCTGTACGCTCGTAGCAGTTTTTAACGAAGCGCGCTGCTTTCCTTTGTATTTTATTAATTTTTTAGGTTAAATTTATTTGATCATGGTCCCAAATGCTCGCGGCGTATTCGGGGTGTGGCCTAACCAGAGCGAAGTAGCATCTCTCTTTGACTTTTTCATCCGAGGACCTTCCTATTATACGTTTAACAAAACCTAGTTTCTTTAATGCTGCGCCACATATGATCTGTATGTGTAATCCCCACGATATATCAGATATTAAGGCAATTCCAAGATATTTTACTGTATCTGAATATTTTATGTTTACTCCACCCACAGTATAGTATTTCATTGTGAGAAAGGAATTCCTAGCCATAATTTAACTCTCAATTTAGTCGACCTTATTACATATTATACGGAAAAATTTATCAGTTGCTTTCGCTTTCCCATATTTATTTTACACTTTCTTCAACATAAGTGCTCAGAATGGTGAAACGGAGACTAAAGGCGATTATCGATGGGGAGTGTGTATTTAGTTTTATGCGGAATAGCGAGTGGTAACACCCAGGAAGCTGACTGCTGACTGTAATAATGGTGAGAATTCAAATTAAAGTTCGAGAATTTACGTTCAATTGAACTGCGAACTAGAAAGGGTTGATGAAAGGTGGGCGTGTTTGAAGGGCTGGAGGTGGGTTAGTGGGGAAGAGAAGGAAATGGTCGTTTGAAATACAGGCTTACAGGAATGCTGTGAACTGGCCCATGTGGCCAGATGCATACCAGGGCATATTTATAATTATTATTATTATTTAAGGGGCGGTATTTGTCATTAGGTTATTTTCCGTCTCTTCTCTATGTATTCATTCATTCATTATATTTTGGTGGCCGGGAGTACCACGCGCAGGGAGGGTCCGCCGAAGGGGCTGGTTACCGCAAACTTGGACCCCTACCCCTCCGCGTATGAGGCACCCCCGTTCACCTCTGCCATTCCTTCCGTCACCCCTCATGTAAAACACAGCCTTTGATCGATCGAATGTGATTCTCCTTCTATTTTGCATAGTGTGTTCTTTGTACACCAGAAATTCTGGTGCCGTTCCATATTTGCGGCTACCTTATGGTAGGCATATTCCCTTAATAGTCTCGTGTTTATCCGTTTTTTTAAACCTTTGACGTAGTTGGCTGCGTTTCTGTTTCCTGTTTCTTTTGCCGTGAAGCAACTGTAGAGAGAACTCTTTGCCGTCGTTAAAATAAAATTAGTGAGTACTTCTCTTTTCCAGTTCTCCTTCTTCAACTTGAAGCCATGGTATAGGTCGTGGGCTGTCTGTTATTCTCGTCCAGTCTAGGGCATATATCTGTAGCCATCTATCTTTCTCCGGAAGAGGACATCGAGCTTTATCAAATTTGTACTGAGAGTGGAGCACTGATGAAGCATTGACACCGCACAACCCTGCGTCCATGATTATGCGCGAATATCGCGTTGCTTTTTATACAACTACGTACTACCCTACGAGACGCCGCATTTGACTTTGGTACGAGGTGTTAGGACATCAGCCTTGCAAAGGTGGTCATAAGGAGTCGAAATGGTGAAGTATGTTTTGGGAGTGTTTGAAGCGAAGCTCAGTTTTTTTGTTACTTATTGTGCGTGGGATGATCGATTTATTGTACCTCTCTATTTGCAGATGTAAACCTCTTATTTTATCACGTATATTGGATCAATGGATGTAGTTCGGCGCCAAAATGGTGTTTTTCAACGAAATACACCTGTTACGAGTTTCTCTAGCAGTCATAGCGTAGAATGTAGTTTTTGAAACTCTAGCGGCTTCCGGTTTAATCCCTCTGAAAGCTGTAAATCACCAACGTTTTGCTTGTGGCAGTTTTTAACGAAGCGCGGAGCTTTTTGTATTCAATTCATTTTTTGGATTGAATATCTGTGGGATTTGGGATCCAAAATACTCTGGGCGTATTCGAGGTGTGGCATAATCAGAGTGAAGTAGCACAACTGTTACACTTTTACATCCGTCGATCTTCCCACAGATCTCTTGATCCCAAGCATAACTTATATCTTACCTGCCTTACAGTTGATTCACAGGTTCACTTCGTGTGGCAGTCTAAATACGAGAACCCAATCTGTCTCCTAAATGACGCAGGAGTGGAGTCGACTTAAATTTAGAGCGGTGTTCCTCCGACTCATCCTGGTGCTGATTCTCCTGTTTTCATTTGCCAGGCAGCAATTAGAAGTACGTAAAGCTAGAATACTAATACCACAAAGGTAAAAAGAGACTCGTTACGTAAAAGAACAAATATTAATGAGTCTTGTAAAGTAACTGCTCAGGTAAGCGGCTACCAGAGTCAAAAGATTAAAACTTTAGCGGTCCATGTTCGTCAAGCACTAATGGTTTTGGGATAACCCGCGTCAAGATTTAAAAAATCTAACGTTTCTTCTCCATTGCCGGAGACCTCATCGGGGCTGAATGACCTAGCTGCTTTTATTGTGCATTAATCTATATCGTCACGGTGGTGCAAGAGGGTAGGGGGTGGGTGTTGGCGGAGAGTCTTCTGGACATCGCTCTTCTTTCTGGAAATTACTGGAAGCCATGATTCACTTATTTTTTGTCCCTGGTGTCTATTGAAATTTTTGCTATGCTTTTTAATTTTCAAGGCATCTCGGAAGATTCTCGTCTTGAAATGTTTTTCTCTGGCAATAATTTTTGAGTCTTTGCGTTGGGGACACCATTGACGTCACTAGCCCAAATATTCTCGCCAGAGAAAAACATTTCAAGACGCGAATCTTCCGGGATGCCTTGGAAATTAAAAAGCATAGAAAGAATTTCAATAGACACCTGGGACAAAAAATAAGTGAATCATGGCTTCCAGTAATTTCCAGAAAGAAGAGCGACGTCCAGAAGACTCTCCGCCAACACCCACCCCCTCCCCCTCTTGCACCACCGTGATGATATAGATTGATGCACAATAAAAGCAGCTAGGTCATTCAGCCCTGATGAGGTCTCCGGCAATGGAGAAGAAACGTTAGCGCTCTTAAATCTTGACGCGGGTTATCCCAGAATCATCACTGCTTGATGGCCACCAGAGTCTATTGCAATCGATATAGGAATGATACCATATATATAGGTCCATCGTGTAATGGGCCCGTTGCCTGATCCTCTAGTCTTACCAGTTTGAAACTTTGCGGAAAAGGTTCCCTGCCTAGTTCATAAACACGCGTGCGTGAGTAGATAAATGAAATAATCCGTTAACTTGTTCCTGTTATTAGGATTTTGAATGGATTTCATCGCGGTGCTTTAAAATTCAGTTGTCTTGTCTTGTAACTTAAATGCAACCGTGAGTTTTCTGATAATTACATAATTCCATTTCCTGTTCCGCCCGTTTATGATCCCGAAAATGTAATTTTATTCGTCGATTTGGTAAATAAGTTCTTCTTGTTCCAAGAAGACCTTATTACTTAATACCCAATTCAGGTTTGAGACTCGGAAAAAGTTCATAAAAATATTTGTTTGGATCGTTTTGTTATATGGATGCAAAACGTGGACAATCAGGAAAATGAAAAGAATCAGGTTTGAACCAATGGAAATGTGGGCCTGGAGGAAATTAACAAAAACAAGGTGGGAAGATAGAAAAAGCAATGAACAGGTGCTAAAAGAAGTAAATGAAAACAGATGCCTTTTAATAACAATTGGGCAAAGGAGAGCAAAACTGATTGGACATGTAATAAGGAATAATCAGTTCCTGACCAACATATTCGAAGGCAAAGTGGTCGGAAAGAGAACAAGAGGTCGACCCAGGACAGCATACTTAAAGAGCGTTGCACACGAGATGGGAACGAGATCATACGCCCAGCTGAAAGAAACAGCGATGAACAGGGACACGTGGCTGTTACAAGGCACTGCCTTTAGAGCATAATGATAATGATTTGGTAAAACCTTTTGTTGGATGTCATTCACCTAAAAACTGGGTCTTTTTGAAGTGAAAATGAAGAGTTCCAGTGCTCTCGCGAAAAAGCTAGCCGTTGGAAATGACGGACGCTGGTTTAGTGGTCAAGAGTAGACGGAAGGGTGGTGCATTAAGGTGGTCACAAGAAATGAATGTCCGGGGGACCCCCCAATAAGTTGTCCATAGGATAGAACCAGAGAGTAAATATAATACTTAATTACTCTGTGACTCTCTGAACATGTGCGGTTTTGCCCGGATTTTCTTCCTTTGTCATATTTACATAGAATGACTAAATCATTACAAGACCTTTTTGAATGGATTAACTATTTTTTTTAACTTTATAATTAAAAAATGTCGTGACTTGACTTTTTATCTCAAGGCTTAAAAGCTTTGTAGCATAAAATTACACTGCTTTCCGGATTATGCTGTATATATATTTCATTTTGTACATTAAAAATGATTTAGCAAGAATCTCTTTGAAAGTATATGCAGAAAAAATAAAATTTAATGTAAATAAACTTAGAAAAGCCGTATTTTTACGTGCAAAATTCATGACCCAAGTGTAAAATATTTCCAGTGTTGCCCTGTTGTTACGTAATTAAAATACAAAGTGTTAAAATGAGAATTTTATTGAATAATAATTTATAACTTTGCCTAAAATCTAGTAGAGAAGAATAAATGTAATAGGTAGAATTTAAAAACGTTGGTTGAAATCTGAGTTGTCATTACTGGGCTGTTGGTTTTTTTTACTGATCTCTAAGAGAACTTAACATTTGGCCGGATAACTTATTTTTGTCCCATATTTGCATCTTAACTGATAGTTTTGCATTCCTATTGTCTACTTTAAAGTGCTTAATCTTTTATTTGACAAAAACATATCGCTGAAAGACAATGGGTTTTCCCATTTTACAATTATAACTGATTTTAGAATAAC
Organism: Ceriagrion tenellum; assembly: GCA_963169105.1. Taxonomy (NCBI): domain Eukaryota; kingdom Metazoa; phylum Arthropoda; class Insecta; order Odonata; family Coenagrionidae; genus Ceriagrion; species Ceriagrion tenellum. The sequence continues at coordinate 15,097,528 of OY720634.1, forward strand.
CTCTAAAATATGGTGGTGACATGGAAAATACAGAATGTTATATTCTCCTGCAGTTTATCTAGCAACGCGAAGGATCCGTTCAAGCAACAGGCGTTTACTGCAGTGGTATAAAAACACATTTCCGCGAAATTTCTACTGTCCTCCTCTTTTCAACTTCTGAAAATTGAAAATAGTTTTCTCTACTCATTTCACTTCTCAAGGTTTACAGCACAGCATTTCATGTGTCTGGTTGGCACCCTAACTTTCTCCTAAAACGTTCAGCTGCCTGTAGTGTAAGTCTTGCAGAATTTTTGATGTTCAGTACCGCTTGGCTCATATGATATAATAAGCTGTGTAGAACTTGACAGTTAGATGGCAACTTTCTGCAAGTGAAACAATGAAAAAATTCTTGTCATTCTACCTTGAACTCATACTCGTTGATCCTGTAGAAGTCCATGGTTGAGTCATGATTCTCAAACCTCACAAGAAGAAATTGACCGAACGAACTTTCACTGCTTGAAAACTAGATGTTAAGTAAAAGCTTCCCTTTCCATATCATACCCTTTCAAGATAGCGACAACTCCAGCCGATCTTGAATTGAGGGAGTACTTGGCGGAACAAAGCAGTACAGGTACATTGATTATCGCATTAATACTTAAACTACCAATCACGCCGTTCCCTTCCGGGGTAGGCAGAGTCACAGAGTTTCACTCATAAATGTATATTTGTACACCTAACTCTGTTTCAATAATTTCCTCCATACAGACCTATCCTTGCAAACCTCTTTTGCTTCATTTACACTCATTCACTGCTTCATGCACTCCATTCTGTTTTCAAAACTTCTAACATTTCTCCTCCTAAGAATTTCCTCAACCACATACAACCACAACTTTCTCGGCCTACCTCTCGCCTCTACCTCTCGCATCATTCATTTCACTCTTATATACCTATTTCGTTATTCGACTCTCATTCATTCTCTCAACGTGGCCAAACCAGCGAAGCACACTCCTTTCATATATGTCCATTACTAGAGCATCTAACCCACATTCATACATTATCCACTCATTCCTGACCCTATCCATCCTACTTTTTCCGCAAACACTCCTCAGATAACTCATATCCACGAGGTTTAGTCTACTCATATGCTTATCCTGACATACCCATGTTTCACTACCATATAACAAAGTGGGGAGAAGTACACTTTTGTACACGGCGATTTTTGCTTCAATGCATAATCAGTATTTGCCAAACATTTATGCTATAAGTAGGGTCCTTCTCAGTAGTAGAGTTAGCTAATTTAATAAGAGTAATGGATCATCAGATGTCCATTGTCAATGTACTTACTATAACACATATTGAGGACCCTTCTTGGAGGAAATACTAGACCCATATCGAGAAAAGTTCGTGGAAGTATTTATACACTGATTTAAAATAATTAATTTCCAAGCAAATTTGTCTTGTTTAAACTTATCCTATTAGTGCAAATACAACAAATGAAGAAAAAATTGACAAAATTTAATGAAATTAGTTCTGTTGCTACTTTCCAAAAAGGGAAATGAAGAGGATACGAAGAGGACCTGGCCTGACAAATGCTGAATTACTCTAAATCTATAACTTTTAACTAAAAAGCGGTTTGTTGTTAAATTCAAGATAGAAAATTTTCTATAGAATATAATATGAATCAGATTTTCAGAGCAATTTTTTTCATTTTACGGAGAAAAACTGAATTTTTGATAAAAATAGCAGTTTTTCTAAATTTCTATCTCAAAGGGCACGGGTTTACGTTATTTAGTTGAAGTGAAACTTGGCTATTCACATTTTCTTGCCCATTGAAAAATTTTCGGGGCGTTCCCCGGATGATTGGACGAAAAAAATATTTCCCCTTTACCTTTGGACAACCATAGAGATGGATGAATTTGAGTGTAGATTGAGCGATTTAGCTCAGCTGTCTCGTCTTTGTACATGCGGTTGAGTGTAATATCAGCTTATTCCCTGTTGAATGTGTATTGGCTGATTATTTACTTGCCTAAAACTAGGCATTTTAGATAAGGAGATCCTTCAAACTGAATTAATTTGCTCCATAACGTGATGGTAGGTGATGAAACTTTGTGGCATAGTTCATAATAAAACTCGACGTTATTTTCTATTTCGTTTTTATATTACGACATTAAAACGACAGCGGACTCGGACGATGTTTTATTAATACCGAAACCGGACTATTATATGAAAACCTTGCAGAAAATTCCCCGGTAATTTATTCGTCGTTCAATAAGTTAACCCCGTTGAATTCCCATTGTGTATTTCCTAAGGAAAGAAATGTAAAAGGAGATCTTGTGAAAAATATCACAATGGTAGTAACTAAATTAACCGGGAATAGTAATATCACCATTTTATCCTGTAATTAAGAACTGTAGTTAAACGTTTGTGTTATCCCTATTCTTGCTGGAAACACATTTTCGTGGTACATTCCCCTTGAAAATGGCTCTCAAGTGTCGATGGCGGTCAGGAGTTTACCGATTAATTTTGTGGAAGAATATCATTTTTAAAACATTGAGATATTCTGAGGAGGAGGAGTTTTCTGAAAGAGTTGAATCATTCATCTGTAATGTCAGCAGACTACCTCCATGATGAAGTGTAAGAGGATTGCGTCTGCATGCTATATTTCATATTTTCACCACTTTTATTCCACTGAAGTTGTTTTACTTACGGTGTAAGCCCTAAAATAATGCGTACCCGCGTCCTATTCGGAAATATGCAATCTCTTTTTCCGATGTACGGAATTCTCTTCAAACTTCCTTAACCGCAGAGTCATTAACAAAATGCATGGTTACACATGTCCGATCAATCATAAAATCGTACCGACTTCATCATTAATGGCATAAATTAAAATTCCTCGAACCACTCCTGAAGAATTTAATTGCTTGTACGGGAGAAATGCCTTTCACTCATTGTCAGACTGATAATTTAATATTACATTGGGCAACTAGGAAGTAGTGCTTAGTATTTATAACTATACAGCACCAGTTTTACATCCTATTTTTTATAATTACTCTGAGGAAATTATAAATAAATGTATATACGTACCTGCACATATATAAAAATTTCCTGTTAAGTAAAATAAGAAAGCTGTAATATTCCCCGGGGAAAATTCCTATTAATAGCCATCGCTCAGGTTACACAAGACATGTTATCGTTGAAGTCCGAGAAAATTTGATACTTTTGTCTCTGATAACATAATTTTTTTAATGAAAGCGAAGTGTATTATAAAATCAATTACATAAATTAAATAATTCATTCTTTGTGCTACCGGATGGGGAATGTTCATATTTTAACTCGTGATTTTAAGGAATATAAGAATGCAAAAAAGAATCATCGGCTCTGATTCCATTACTTATATTATGGGAGTTAAATAGGGGCCCATTTTGGAGGTCCTTAGTCACTTGCGATCCTAAGGCTTTTGCTCCAATAGATCCCTCATACTTTACATTCCTTTGATTCCGACTCTTTGGGGAGATGGTTCGGTATCTTTCAAGAGAATACTAATGTACAGAGGTAGGAGGGGTACAATTGAGCGTGAAAAAATTTCATAAGCATGCGTTTTTTTCCGTAAACGCTCACTCTCGACTGTGTTGCTAGAAATAACGCACGCGGAGCATAGTTGACATTTCGCATACAAAAAAAAACAACCACGGTATATGACATTTTCACAGCACGTAAGACATAAGTATTATTTGTTGATAGAAAAACCAGTTATCGTGGCTTCAAGTCATTCTAATGACAGTTAACACATTTTATCCACTTTAAAACTCTGATACATTTGTCCATTATCCGTTTAATTTGTCCCACTGCAAACTCGATATTTTATCTCCATATAAACCATTTTAATGATGTTTTAAATTCTAGCCAGTAACGAAGTGCAAATCAATAAAGGGGCACCACAAATTAATCGCTACATCAGGTTATTAGCAGTATCAAAAAATGAACTTGTTTAACCTTTTATGAAAAAATGAAAATGAGAAAGGATTTTCCCTTTCAATTGAATAATGGCTGTTGTTTTGAAAACATTGATTACTCATGCAACTTGTTATTGATTTTGTTTTGTTACTTTCAATTTTACCCAATCCGATTCCGTCGTAAATATAACTGGAATGACTGCAGATGCAAATAACGATAACGGCATACCTCACGTTAAGGTGCTTAGCCAAAATAATAGCCATAAAATGCTATGATTATCATCTATTTTTATGTTTTAAACTGCGGAATATAACTCAAACGTTAATTCTGGTTCATATATTTCTAGAGGTAACAACGCTAGCAATGTGAAACTTCTGTATATTCAATGAATAGTGAGGAAGGTTTTATTTAAGCGTATTTGCATTGATTTCCTTTTATGTCACGGTTATGTACGTCCGAAGTTATTGCATAGTTATCACTGACTGATGATCACCCTTAAAAGCTGAAATAATGTTTATTAAACGGTATGACCTTTAGAAATCTAAGCGTATACAGTAAAAAATTTAAGGGTCAATTTACTTTGCACAGCCACCTTAACGCGGATTCGTGTTCCAAAGGTCTGTTCACCTGAGAATTTCTAAAACTTTAATTCTCGATGACAAAAACTTTCTAATTCAAATTATTGACTTTCCAAATCCAAATCGTTCTCCGATGAAATTCTATGTTAAATTGGTGTGAGTAGTGCTTTTCATGCCAGAATGCATTTCCTAGGCTGTTTCAGACACATGGAATTAAGGTAAACCGTTGTTTACGACGTCAAGCAAAGATTTATTTCTAAATCTTAAAGTCTTCGGCAGGTAATATATAATATTTGGTCCATGTGGGAATGTTGGCGATGATTCGTCAACCAGTTGATTACAAAGGGTATTAGAAAATGACATCTCAGCCGATAATAGTATTTGCGAAGTGGGCCATTGATGAACACTTATAGATGATTAATGGGAAGTCATTCATAAGGATTGTTGCGTTGCTTAGTATGTACATGAATGCAACAAAAAGAGCAACTGCTTACACAATTTCTTTGACTTACACGTTCAAAGAGCACCGGAGTGTTTCTAGGTATTATTACTTTAATTTCTTAATATAGCATATATAAATGAGGGTACGATCCCTGGAGTTGGGCTCATTCTCTTGGAAATCATGAGTTTATACACCCTGAATCATGAATGTATCAAAAATCTCCATGAGTTGGTACATTTGATTTAAGTGAGACCCCTCGCAAATTTTTAGCATTCAACAGTACTCAAGACATATATGCTGGGTCCTAAATCAAAACACTTAAGTTCTTGGCTGCATACTTTCTTTCTAAACATTTTGTCCAAATGTACTTGCGGTACTGATAAGGAGTACATTTTTGCCTTTGGATAATCAGAGAGAAAGTTTTGTACCCAGGAGGGAAGGTAAATATCATAGAAATCGGTGTCAGGAATATTTTGAGAGGTTAAATTCAAATCCATAACCCGGCTATGATTGATTATTTTATTCTGATCACATTATTTCTCTTGTGGAAAGAAAATCATACGATGAACAACATGAAATGAAAATTAATAAAAAGATAAATTTATCAATTTTTTTAAATTTTCTTAAATTCATATCTTTTTAGTTTTCATTGACTTGGCGTATTTTATGAAATATTTTACTGCAATAATGAGCTGTAATCTGGATTCTTCTATTAGAGGGGATGGTCGGTGAAAAAAATAAGACTCTTCAAAAGTTAAGGACATTTTTTTTGTTTGGATATTCAGTCACCTAAGCTAAACAGATTAAATAAGGTGACTTAATTTTTCCAGATTTAATGGCACTTAATATCACATAAAATAGATTAAAATGGAAAGACAGGCGAAAGCTGAAATGCTCATTGTTAAGGATATGTCGTCCTCCATGTAAATTTAATTCACTGTCCTAAAGTACGACTTAAATTACATTTTGCACTGTATTTTTGTGGCTAAATATTTTTGAATTTGTTTCTATTTTCAAAGTTTTTTTCTGATTCCCTTGCTATAATTCTACCGGCGCGGCGTGAGGGATGTTTCGCCCAGGAGAAAACAGATTCAGCGTGCTGGAGAGAATATTAGCCTCCCCCTCTCTCCCTCTCGCTGACTCGAAATGGCTTCCAAAATTAATTGCGTCCGCATTTTAATTAGTGTCTCAAGCTTTTATGAGATAAACACTTTCAAGGATCCCGGGTCACAATTGGGAAGCAGAGCGCGGCGCCCGCATTTATTACACCGCAATGCGTTCATTTCGCAGCCCAGATTCGGGGATAAATTTTTTCGACTCGTACGTACAACTGCGAGTGATTTGAACTTAATATTCAATTGTGATGAAATAAATGCTTATTTGGTCTCAATATAATATATCTTTTTTCAAAATAATGAGTTTCTAGTCTTTAAGTTAGAAATAGGAAGATGGAAGAGTAATACATTCATTTTACCTGCTTTCTTCCACATGATGTGCGCCATAGGCATTTTTAAATGTAATCAAAAGAGAGATAGAGAGAGATAACATCGTTTCACTATTACTCTCTGCGCCGAAAAGCCACAAAATACCCGGTTTCCATGTCAGATCAGCGGCTAATAGTGATGTTAGCGATATAGACCGGTAATTTCCTGGGTCACTTCTATTTCCTTTTTTGAATATCGGAGTGACGTTGGCTATTTTCTAGTCTTGGGGCACCTTGCCCGGATAATGATTTGTGAAATATAATTTCTAAGAATGGCGCAATCTGTGGCGCTAACTCCTTGAGAACTCTTGGTATTCCTTCTAGACCTGGGGACTTGTTACTCTTAATAGAACGCAGTTGTATAGGTATTCCATCACGTTGAATTGTTACGTCAGCCATCGGCTCGTTAAAGTCAGGAATGTCTAAATTGTGAAATTTGTCATCCTTAGTGAATACACATTCGAAGTAGTGGTTTAGTAAAGTAGGATTTGGCTTTGTCGATACTGCTGGTGACCACGTTGCCGTTTGTGAAGGAAAGACTCTACTGTCGAAGATTCGCCCTGGAGCTCTCTCGCGTAATACCAGATTTCATTAATTATTGCGTGAAATATTGATGTGACTTTTCAGAGCGGAAAAAAGCGTTCGAGAAAATATATTTTTAACATTGAATATATTTCCGTTTCCTTTCATGGCCACGTCAAATAAAGTTATTTTCTATAATTTGTGACCAAGGGAGAAGGATTACCGGGGGAGACCGAAGGGCTATATCTCTAGCAATTACGATGGAGCAGTGAAGAGTTCGTACGAATGACTCGGTTACCTGATGGGATCGAGTAAACGTGCAACATGCCAATCTTCAGATAAATGGTCGGTGGTGATTGCCTAAATATGTGTTAAATTGACTTAAGAATAATTTAAGGCTTTTTGCATGCCTAGAAATGGATATTGTGGAAAATGAATCACAAAAAGAAAAATTAACTTCCTCTCGGTTGCAAATTAGGCCTACCGCGGCACAAAGTTACCTTGTCATGTTCAAGAAAACCGCAGGTTGGTGTTGTCATGAAAAGGTGCCTTAGCTTTGAAACAGTTGTTCATCTATAAAAATATGGCGAGCAACTTCCAAATGTTATTTTTTCAACGCTCTAACTCCTCATAGTGTAGCCTTGAACATATGAATTCATTTTTTGCCACATTCCCTTAGGACTGATGCAACTAACATTCCCAGAGGCGCGATAAGTACGGCTTTTGGTAAAAAACATAGGACGAAGTCATAAAAATTTCTTTCGTTGTATTTGCAATTTTTCGAAAAGATAGTCACGTTTTCAATATTTCATTTTCCGGCATATGCGTTCAGTAGAGGTCTAAATCTAGCCAATAGGAGGCGATGCTAAAGATACCTATAAGTATCAGTCCAATCACTTGAAATCTGAGCGTCTTTTTTCGCTAAGCCTCGGTTGCACGCATTTTTTACCACTTTTTCTCGTCCTCAAAATATAAATTGCACGTTTCTCCATCCGTTCAACTTCCAACCCCCTTGTTCTCCTCAACTTCTCCCTCCCCTGAATGACAAATTTTCCGGTCTCCACTGAAGTGTGAAACGAGCAAGTGTGCGGGCTCCACTCGAGAATTTTTAAATTCCGGTCCTCAGAGCGCCCATCCCTTTCCACCTCCTCCTCGACGAAGAGGAAGGGATAGAAAGGGACGAAGGAAAAAAATGTCACTTCAAAAGGAGAGAAGGGATGGGGTGCAGGAAACGACGGCGGCTGAGGGGTGATTGGCCGAGAGCTTGTAGTGGGGAGGTTCCTATCGGAGGGGGTGTCAGGGGCGGGGGGATCGGGTGGGGGATCGGGCGGGGGGGGGGGGGCGAGAAGCAATCGGAAGGATGGAGGAAACTTTCTATTTTTTTTAGATGCGGTTGAGCGGAAGTGAGAGGAACGGGAATTGAATAGAGATCAGATCGTCACGTGCCCGAACGGTACGAAAAATCTCCGGCGAGAAGTCGCCGCTGAAATTAGCCTGGGTCTCCTCGAAAGGAGAAGATCAAACAAAAGAAGGGCGATAAGTCAAACGAACGCGACCAGACACCTTAAATGTGACCTAGAATCAAAGATATCCATCTTGTTCCCCACCGCACCTTTCCTCCTTAACCCTCGACCCTATCCCGTGCCTTGTTCTTTTACATTTGTCAAAATCTTCTCCTTTTTTTATATAAGATTCTTTGTGCATTGTTTCAACCACGATAGCTCAGTTACATAAAATAAAAATAGTGCATGGATAAATCGAATAAAATATACATTTAGGTAAACATCGACGTTTTAAAACGGAGCTTTCAGGAAAATGCGTTGTGTAAAAGTGATGACCCTTATGATTTGACTAACTGGAGTCAATAACTTTGACTAACTGGAGTAAAATAGATTCTTTCTTCCATCAATAACGTGAAACTACAACGGAGTAAATGATGTGCTTGATTCATTGCGAACCTGATCAAGACTTCTCATGATGTTAGGAAGCAATAAAAACACCGCTTATCCACAGCCCTACAATAATGAAAGAAGAAACCCAAGGTGGAATTGGAAGCACAGTTTACGTATGATCGAAAGCAGAGGCTGCGAAAATATGGACGGATGGTGCTATGAATTCAATATTAGTCATTCCCCAATAGCGGAACAACAAGAAAAAAAAGTTCAAATCTTGGCAGATCGACCCATTAAAAAAGTTATCACCCAACCTGCCATCTTTTCACATAACTTGCGATGGATTTTCTCAACTTGCATTAGGAAAACATACATTTAGTCTACAATGCGCTGTGATAGAATTTCTTAACATGCCAACTCGATTTGACCTATTTCCACCTTAATCTTTTCTTACTGTCGTCTCTACTTGCTCGTTCCCAGGTTCTAATCCCGCCAATATTTCTTCGTTCTTTCTGCCAAATGTTTTCATATCCAAAACTTAATAGCATTGAGCAAGACAAGGGTTCTTAAATGGGGGACTCGCAATATTCATGGATCCATTTTTGCCATTATAATATCCAAGCACGCCGCATTTTCCCACAATTTCCTCCCCTGAGCCTTTTCGTCCAGCATTCTCATCCTACCTCATCCTCGGCATGTTTCCACGCGGACTCCATCCTTCTTCCACCCTCAATCACTCTCCACACGAGAACAAAGAAATATATATGCTGCTGAACAGAAAGGTTTAAAATGTCATTTTTCCCGCCATTATTAAAAGACCATAAAGTCTGCCAATGAGGCATTGAAGTTTATAGCTCACTCAACAGGTAGCGTATCTTACCAGGAGACATCGCGTTATGGATGTTAAGGATGTGGACCAAGCAGACTTTTTCTGAAACTGAAGAATGAATGACGGAAAAGTGTCACCGCTTTTTCTCCCATTCAACGCCCATTCTCTATCTTTGAACTTACATACGGAGCCACAGAGTAATTTGGGCGCTACTACTGCCTTATGAAATCTTATTTTTTGCTTTCTATTGTATTTATTTCCAAGAGATCTGTGAATGATTCACACATAAAATAACATCTATCAGTCAAAATGGTTAGGTCCTGATCGTACCCATAAGGTCTAAGATGTCAAAATAGTTAGTTAAAAGCTTGATGCCTATAGTCGAGTAAAATTTCGATCTCTCAGAGAAGATGCATTTGAATGAAACTTTAAATTTTTTGCTTCAAGTTATCAAATAACAGAATCCCATCATATTTAATGTATCAGCACCTGTCAATCAAAATTGTCAACTTAGATGTATCTGTCTTACATCATATTGATATAAGTCCGTACCAAAAGCCAGGAAAGCGATTTGATGCTAGCAGTACCTAAAACTCAGTGATGACAACTAATGATGCCCAATTTAAAAATAACCAAGTCAGTTGTTTAGTAAACCTTAGATATTATACATCCCAGGGTAGTATATCGCCTAATAAGGGGTATATTTATTGGTTTTAAAGTCACGGCTCACCATTTCCCAATCACCGTGCTTCCTTCCTCCGAAATCCTCCCTCCGGTGGCTCCCTAGAAACTCATTCAGCCATTTGGCGATGGTTAATTGATGCGACCCACTTAAGCCATTGGGGAGTCTCCCCTTTGAACACCCTCTATCACCACCAGTCAACCTCTTGCAAACCTCATCTCCACTTCACCCTTTCCACTCGCTGCGACGCTTCGCACGTTGTGGCGATAAATAATTTAAAGGAGGCCCCTGTCCTAAACGGGTAGGGTTTAACTTTAATGCGAGGTCAGGTTGGATAACTGGAACATGATTGGCCATCAGGTGGCAATTTGGTGAGTGTACCTCGAACGGCATCGAATCTTCTTCGTCGTTCTCGCTCTTCTTGTCCCACCTCTCTTTCCAAGCCATTTACACACAATGTCTTTCACCCTTTACTTCCAGGGTGTCTCTGTTATGCGTTTTCGTGTCTTTAGAGTGATTTTAAAGTTTACCAATCACCGGTGGGAGGTAAACTTCTAAACTGCTAGAAGTTTTTCAAGAATTCGATACCTCAACGTTAATTTACTTAATTAGTGGCTGTTTCCCGACAATTCTCACACTCTCTCGGCTATTGTTAACTAAGTTTTCTTCACTCCTTATCAACCCATTTCTTTCCTCCATTCCCCACTAATCTATTTTTTAATCATTAGTAGGTGGGGATGACATTGCACCTTTGTAAATCTCCCGAAAATGATGCTTAAGTATTAAATCCCTAATCATGTATTTTTTGACATTTTGTGGTTTGCTAAAGCATCCTACTGGAAGCAAAGCGATAGAATGCCTCTCTCAACTTATCATTTAAATGTGTGTCATATTCAACAATCGTACTAAAGTGGTTTGAGTTGAAATGGCCAGCGCTATCGGCGGATCGAATTAATGGTAAACGTTAGCTAGCGGCTGAAAGCTTCCTTTACCTATTTGTCAACGTCTCCGATGAGATCAGACGTAGGGAAGTGTTTTGGCCCACCTCTTTACTGTGGCCATCTCGCGAATAAGATCGCATCAAGTCAATAGAGCTAAAATATTCAGTTGCGAATAAACAATCTATGAAAAAAATTATACCTGTCCTCTAGATGAAAGAAAATGTGTTTAATATTTTACTACGCTTCTTTGCCCGTACATTTATTGGTAAACCATATGAAGTCAACTAATATGACGGTGAATCTAAATCATCCCCAGACATCACGTTTTCTTGTTCATTAATATACATTACCTCGTGTATACTCAGCTTATATATGCATATTTGCACTTGTGAGTGAGGTAAGATAACCGCTCGGCTGGTCAATATACGTTTCAAAGTCGAAAAGGAACCTATTTCTTCGAGCCCCTTCAGTGAGTAGCCAGTCGACATTGTTACTCGAACTATAGACTTGGTTAATCTCTCTGTGCAACACTGCAACATCACACGACGCCACTAGCAAATATCGCAGCCTCTCGCGTAAGAGCGCCGAGTCTGGGAAATGGTTATCGAGTGACTTGAGGCTCCGGACGGGAGGGGCGATGGCAGGTCATTATCCGTCGTCTGGGAAGGCGGAGCTTGGGCCAGAGACGTGGAAGTGAGTCTGACGCTAACCGCTTCACTAAAAGCGTTTATAATTGGAGCAAGACGGATATTAGATTACGCTGAGGTTTCAACTTAAAGGGTGCCTCACGACGCTCAAGAGTTATACCCCAGCCCCCTCTAATGCTGTGCCTGTCGGAGTAACTTAGTTAATTTATGACATTAAACTGCTTACTCCGTCGGATCGCCCAAGCGAAATCACTCCTTTCTCGTCGGCCATTGGATAATGTTTTCATAAATAACAAATTATGATGCTCATTTATTCATGTCATTGCGTTGCGTTAAAACTTATAATGTTTGAGATTTGAATAAAAACGGTAGAAGTGAGCTGAAACGCCCAGTTTTTTAATGCTGCTGTAAGATATTGCTACAGCGTTGCATCGAGCAAATGGATGGTGTTCTCATCACCAGGCATAGGCATGCATTAAAAATATTGGAGTATATCAGAGAATTCAACTTAAAAGAGATGTGTCGGTGCGAAGGGTGGAAGGATGTATTTTCAGGAAAATCTTTCAAATGAAAATTTTATTCATTTCAACAAACACTTTACGTAATTTATGATATACGTATTACTGTTATTTACAATAGGATTGAAGCGAACGGCAACGAAAGAGTATAATTCAGTTAAATTTGGGAAAATTTTTAATAGTTGTTTCCGTAGAATTCTTTCGTAGCTGATTGGCATCTATTTATTTCCATTAGACGATATATTGATGTTTTTTGTCAAAATTGGTAGAAAGTGAAGAAAAATCACAAAACCTCTCCTTTTTATTGTCAGCATATTTTCAAATTATTCTTTGCGAAGATAATCAACCAAAAAAGCAAGAATTTAATTTCTTATCACGTTCCTGTTTTTTACAACAGTCAAAACGTCTTTTCATGAGATCTGCAGATTCAATTGGTGCGATAGCAGTGGGATTGACATTTTATAACAGCGTAGTTAACACAACCATTCATGTCAGTTTCTCAAGTTGAAAATTTGGTTACTATGTTTGTAACTATTGCTCGAATTTTTAATTCCAAATTCTTACACTGGCACTTCAATGAAGCAAATATCCGAGAACTTAACAATATTTTATTTATTAAATTTTTTATTTATTTAAAGTAAGAAAACCACATACAGCTATGGTGCCATTTTATAGTGGCCATGTAACAATACACACACTTAAGGACATATTCAAGCAAACTTAACAACAAATATTATACGTTTTGTAGCTGTATGGACGGCGAAAATCATTATTTCCAGGTACATAGAAATAAATAGCGTTGCATGAATTTTTAATTTTTTAGCAGGGTGTGCTGAATGACTCAAAGTGTGATCTTTTTGTAAAACTATGATACATCGGTTACGAGTCACCTCGTTAGGGTTAAAAGCCTAACCCCCGGTCTAGAAGCTCGACGCTCATCGCCTGGGAATAGGTAGGCAGTGGGAAAAGGTTAATGGGAGTGGGAAAGGGTTAGCGAAGCACAGCCACTGGGAGGCCGACACCATGAGGCGGATTGACGTCAAAAGGACGACAATGGTCCCCCGCCTCCCCCAGTCCTCGTAGCTGTTGGGTTACCCCAACAACGTTGGACGAGTCACCGTTAGTCTCGCTTACGTGAAAACTTACCGCACATCTGTTGAGAACCGGCGAAGCCCATTGCCCAAATTCTTGGGATAAGGTATCCGCCGACTCCCTTTAACGGTGGACGTAGTGCGGTCTGTCGGAGTTCGTCATCGGATCGCGGTCCTACCGGACCAATGAATGGTCTATTTGGACCGATTATGGTCATATGAGAGACCTTTCACCTCATAAGTACCCGCCAACCAACAAACTATGATACACTATGACGATAATAGCTTAACTTACTCACTAAATGGTTAGTTTCATCAAAAATTCTTGATATTTGGAGAGTTTGAAGAGGGGGGGTTGTTGGAGTGGAGAGAAGAGGAGTCAGAGTTGTATTAAAGAACGGTAAATAAAGCGCTACCAAAGAAAACACAGCGTTACAAGTGTAATTGAGTTATAGAGGATTAATAAAAATAATAAATACTTTTTGCGCGTTGAAGAATTCGATCTATAATTAGGGAGGCATGAACTAGAGGCCTTCTGGAAGTAGAATTAAGAGTTTCTCCTTCCACTTCTCATCTGTCATCCACTTCTAGCCAGCTGATGAGGTAGCGGAAGCAAGCTGCGAGTGGTCAGGAGTCTTGATTTTTTTATTTCCAATTTTGACTGCACGTGAAATTATGCGTGTGCGAGAAGGCTATAGATCGGGAAGAGTAGGCAGAAAATTCAGTGGCTAGGGATGAGATGAGATTAGTGGTTGTGGGATATAAAATAGTTACACCGACTCCCATGAAATCTCTCACTCGCAGTTTTAAAGCAATGGAGTCGTCGCTCCATAGTAGTGCTGTCCGCCTCTGAAGCTAAGTCCAACCCATGCAAATCACGTATTCCGCAAGGGTCTTTAGAGGCGGGCTTTTAAATTGTGAACGTGTGGTATGGGGTGGAAAAGGAAGGGGCTTCGAACTCAAAGGGGGTGAGTGCGGAAGGAGGAAAGAGGAAGGGCATTCAAGGAAATTTATGGACTCCAGTCGGTCTTGAGATGGAGGAATCTGAGAGTGTGTGAGTTCACGTAGCGGAAATGAAATGAAAGCCCTTTTTGAACGCCGCACAGTGTGGTCAAATGCCCTTAAGTTTTGCAAAAAAAGTATAAAATAACTGAATTTATTGAAAAAATGCTATCTTATTAACGCTAGGGTATGAGCTTGCTATGGGTCCACAGAAAGGAGAGATGTTTCATTGATTAATAGAGTCAATGGTACTAAAGTCGAAAGAATCGCCCTAACCTGGTAGAAAAAGCTTTTTAACTTCAAGGGACTTTAACTTCCTCCTTTCAGAGGGTAATTATGACATTTCTATCTATAGAAAAACGACTTATACTGATGCTGTTAATCCAAACCACTCTTTCCACCACCACAGTTACAAGTTGTCAGCCTTCCATGTCATGATTTTTTGTTTGGTCAATGTACCAATGAGTGATGCAAATTTTACCAAAAAATTAAATATTATTTTACAAATTGTGATGAGAAATGACTGAAATTTTTTTTTAATTTTGGACAGAAAGCTTAAACAGCAGGCCATTCACTCTCTGACGACCCTCCCTTTTACAATAAATTACAAGCCCTTACGTTGGTGCAAGATACCATTTTTAGGGAAATTGACGTACGAGATCATGAAATCCATGCCTGTGAATAAGTGTAACTGGTCATTTCATTCTCCCATCACTATAGGAAAACTTCTTTTTAATACTAAAGACAGAATTGAAACCTCGGAAAAATGTGGTTTTTATGCTTTAAATTGTGACTCATTCCAGGACATGGGTGTTTGTGTCTCATCCGTTGCTACCGGTATTCATCCGACGTAAATTGGTCCATTTTACTGTATTCGGGGTAGTGAAAATAAATAAATAAGCAAATAAAATTCACTCTAAACGAGAGAAAAATCACTCTACGCTTCGATTTTTTCTTTTAACTCGATTTTTACTTTTAACAACGAGAGAAAAATCACTCGAAGCTTCGAGTGAATATTTCACTCGAAGCCTTGAGTGAAGTTCCACTCGATACGAGGGGTGCAGTTTACACTCAAAGCTGGAGGGAAACCTCACTCTATTGGAGTGATACTTCACTTGAAGACATTTAGAGAGTACATTGCATTTTACATGGTAAAATAAATGGGGATGAAAACGCGGGTGTCTTTTACCCTGGTGATCATATTATTACATAACTTTTCTATGACTACCTCCATACTTGAATTCTCTTCCTGATCAATTAAAACTGACTAAAACCTGTGAAGCCAGTATACTTAGAAGATAGTCTGTGTCCCGGCCTGAGAATTAGTTTTTAAGATCAATATATTCTTCCCGGTGTTCGGAGAAAATGCCCCGTTTGGCAATAACATTTTTCAAAGATTAGCTATGTCTTTCTTTCAATTTCCCATTAAGTCAGCATTTTTACAATATAACTGCCGAGTATTCGTCTATTTTTCGGTTTTTCCCTTCCAGTCATCCATATTTTCTCCTTTTCCCGGTCATATTTTCGGCCCCGGTGGCGGCGGGGT
This sequence comes from Ceriagrion tenellum, assembly GCA_963169105.1. Lineage (NCBI taxonomy): Eukaryota > Metazoa > Arthropoda > Insecta > Odonata > Coenagrionidae > Ceriagrion > Ceriagrion tenellum. The sequence goes on from OY720634.1 coordinate 15,113,634, forward strand.
AGAGTCCTCAACTGCTAACCCGAGGGTCACGCATTGGTAGATTACTCACGGCCCAGGGCATGGATGTCTGTGTTGGTCAAATACGAGTTAATTGTAAGAGAGGACTTTTAAGTCCTAAATTCGCTCAATATGGACAAATTAAAGTTATATTAATATTCTCAGTTTCTTTCCGTGATTTACCTGTCATTAGAACTCACCCATTTTTCTCATTCATAAAATCTCCTTACGTCGCCTTAAGTCTTCTCCTCCTTCCTTTCCACGCTCGTCAATCGTGCTCATCTCTATCCAAAACGTATGTGCTTTATAATTCTCATGAGCAAATGATAGATTTTGTGGATAGATCTGCGTGCTGCGGTGGAGGAAAGGACTAGAGCAAATAAATGCTCTTTTCTTTCCTTTCTTTTATCCTCTTATAAATTTTCTGCCAAAATGAGTTTCACTGAAAATAATAGATTATTAAATAGAGGTCAAGCAGGGTGGCTACTGATATCCAATTTTCAAATTCCCTGACCTTTCCCTGACTTTTCCCTGACGGATTTACCAATTTCCCTGACCGATCGCCAAAAGGTCACCTATTATTGGAATATTTTTTTCTGCCGAATTTAATTTTCTACGGCAGCTTTAAATTTTCTTATCATCATCTCATATTTTTAGGACTGAAATCATGTGTTTACTAAGTGTGCTCGTGCTACTTCACGACCAGAGTTTCGGAAGTTAAAAAAAAACGCGAGGTAAAATTTTCCAAACAACATAGCCTCGGATTCCTTGTGATGAGCGTAATAAATTGTGATCATGATTTTTAACACAACTAGGCAAATAATGAGATAAGGATATAAAAAAGGGATACATTGTGCATATGATTCATGACCTAATAACTAATATTCAAAACTAATAAGATTCATTACTGAATACTCCACGAATTGATGGTGCTTATTCCCAGCACGTCAGCGACGGACGTTAGTTTTAGTTGGTGAAATAAAGGGCGGGAAAGACTGGCTGATAAACGTAATGGTAGAAAAATAACGATGATTCCTATTCCAGTCTCTCCCTGACTGTTACGATAAATCCCTGACTTTTCCAGAGTATCAAAGTTCCCTGACAATTCCAGGTTTTCTCGGTTTTCCCTGACGATCGCCTCCCTGTCAAGGTTAAAGGAAAGGAATCTTCTCCCTGCGGCAGTGAAGAGACTAGAAAAATATGCCTGCGTGAAGTAACTGGTCTTTTCATTTGGTTTTTCCCGAGATGAGGAGCTCAAGATTCGAGTCCAGAAAAGCGTGATGCTACGGAGAGAGAAGAAACAAAGAAGGATCTTAGCATTAAAAAAATAAAGAAATTTTGAGATTCTGGAGGGTAAAAGTGGCTTCGACAATTCGAGGTGCTGATGGTGGGCGAAGTATGGTGCCCAAGAGAAATGGGCGGAGTGGAAGTTGGGGCAAGAAAGGGGTTAAGATTTATTCCCTGTCCTTTCGTCTCTTCCTCCTCCTTGGTCCTCAATTTCTCCCCAAACACTTTTAGGCTTGATAGCCAACGCAACAGGACCATCTTTCAGCTCCTTCCACGCTTAATGCTAAAATCCAACTTATCGCGTACATCATTGTCACCGAACATATTTTTGCTCGAATTCGAGTTGCCTCGAGAGCTGACAACGACGTCGCCATTATGGAGAAATTCTTTTTGAAAGTTTTTGCGCGGAAATGAAAATACGATGAAACCCAAAAAGAAACAAAGAAGAAGATGGAAAGACATAACCTGAAGCGAGGACAAGCTCCTTGGCTGACACTGACGCATGATAGAAAAAAAAGACTCTCTGATTTCCGTAAACTGCGGAATACCATTCCATTCAACAGCTTTTTGTACATTCCTCGCTTTCATTTGGTCCACGGAAAAAAGAAGATTAATGGGTTTAAAAAAATATCAGCACTTGGTGGAAAAATCTCCATGGCGCGAATGTCGCGAGAGTTGCTCCATCTTTCCTCAAATTACTCTCGCACATGGCAAAACATTTTTCGCCGGCACATGTATTTATTTTACTTAGATGAAAGCCTCAATTCTATGTTTCACAATATTGAGTGATCTTAATGTAAAACAGTGCCCTTTTATTGTAATTTAATATGCCATCGATAGCTAAGATTTCAAACTAACTCCAACATACGTGCTATTTCATGAGCGACATTGCTCTCACACGCGAGAAGTGTTTACTTGGGTCATTTCTCTTCACTCTCTCCTGCAATAAATATCCAGTCTATCTCTATTCCATGTTAAAATCCAAATCAGTCTCTGTTCTTAGAACCTCTAGAACTGACCCCTTCTACCTCTTACGCCCTATACCTCGGACAAATACATACCTTAAATCATTTCTCATCTCTGGTTCTAATCTATGGAATTCCTTCGTAATGATCGCCAATTTTAAGCTATGAATATTGTCATTGATATCCAAATGCACTATATTGAAGATAACATATGCTGTGAAAGAACCGGATATTTCAAAATAAATCATGAGAAATCCAGAAGGCTTACATCGGAACACTGTGATGGTTCTTTCACCGCATTCGGATCCCTCGTCGTTGTCCCGTCCTTATGTGGAGTCTTGGGGTGAAGAATGGCGTCCCGCGTCGTTCACTCAAATCTACGACTTGTGAGATGGTTTGAAGAGTGGATTACGGGTTTGTTGAGAAAGAGGTGTAAAGGGATGCTATTCTTCGCCAAACCTTGCCTCCCCTCTCTAACTCACATCCATAATTAATTGGTGGTCACCCCTTAACCACCGTGGGTTAATGTCGGTTTTTCCGGAAAGATGGAAAAGAACCTCCCTTTTCCCACCTTTATTTCCCGCCCTTGGTAATCCATTCATTTTAAACCTCTCCATAAATGCTTTGCATACCTAAAAAAATATTCTTTATAAGTTTAAAGTGTAAAAGCCACAGAGTATTTCATCGTCTTTGAAATAAGCGTTGGCCTTATTTTTCCATTTATCATTGTTAATTGCAAACTTAAGGTTACTAAATGGCTTCCAAAATTCCAAATACATGAAATCCACTCCTGAAAACCATGCATGGGATGCCGGAAACTCGCACACTTACTCAATAGTTAAAGGTGATCATACTTTGCGATATCATTGCGTAAAATTCCGAAGAATAACAGATTTACCACAGTTATCCGTCTACGGACCCATTCATTGGAGTCAATATCCATGCCATATCTTCATTATAGAGCATTTTTTAATCAATAACAATATTCATTGCTTATAATTGGCGAATTCGAGGAGTTAAGGTCCACAAAACTTCAACGATCCAACGTAGTCAATATTGCCAGGCTCCACCGAGAGATCCGGACCTTGACACACGATCTAAAAATCAAATTTACTTTCTTTCTGCATACCAAGATTTTTCCAAGATTAGTTAGCTTGCTGAGTATAATTATCTAAGCATATATATTGTCTCATGTTGGAGCCAATTAATTTTTCTCATGATATTAAGAATGATAGCAATACACATTTAAGCCAGAGTTTGCGTAAGTGCCGATCATATCCCTTATCAAAACACCATTTAAGTTTTTTATGCTCATTACCATGTGTCGACGAGTTTCAAGAAAACGCCGTTTTCGTTTGCAGCGCAAACGAAACAAAACGTCTTCCAAAAATAATATCCCTTGAAGCTAGAGGATGCCTTAATGACACTTAGCAGTCCGTTAAAGATTCTAAAAATGCCAAGCTCCGACTATGTCACTCTATATATTGTATTTCCTCGTCATAGGCAGAGTGGAGAGAACGAAGAATTAGGTTTGAGTAAGTATAATAAATTATACATGGACTGCAATCGTCTGCGTGCCCTTATCTTCCCTCTCGTCAAAATCTGAATCCCAAGGAGATAACTACCTCATTTGGAACAGTATTCATCGACACGTGGAGAGCGTTGGTGGAAGAACAAAACAAATTTACGCCTCCCTTAGTTTTTGTTTCCGTTGGCTACTTTTCCACCAACGATAAATACTCTCATTTCTCCATCCTATCCTAACCCATTTGCGAACTTCATGTTTCAATAGTAGGAAAAAATGGAACTAAGCATGGAAGAAGTAAGATTTTAATGTAGCTTGATGGAGCATGCTCATTAATTCACTTTTTATCTCTTCATTTTTCCCCATGTTTCTTCCTTGCTAATTTGATGAAATTCAAAGGATGAATTTTATCATTTCGAAAGGATGACCGAGCTTCATAATGAGCTTAGACTCAAAAACTAAAATTGTAGCCTCATACAAACGCAAAGGCAGTGTGAACAAACTCAAGTAGAAACAATTTCTGTTGTGCCTACGCTGAAATTTAATCAAGTAATTCACGTGAAATTTATGGCTATGTACGTATCCCTCAGTTGGTCAGAACCACGGGAAAACTCTGACGGATGAAATGTGCGACACAATCAAACATAAAACAGCATGAATACCTTCCTAGAAACCAAATTAGCTAAAGCAATGAGAATATAGTCCAAGTCATTTTTTTTAAGTCACAACTGCAGAAAAATATTCATCTATTATTCTAACTTCACCTCATAAATAGAGTGAACCTGGAGATAAAAGATTTGCATTGAAATCCTCCCTCCAAATAGACATATCTCAACCCTTCCCCTTGCCCTCGTCACATCCAAGCATTCCCTCTCCAAATGTGCAGAAAATTCTTAACATTCCTTGAATATTCATCTCCCATATCCTATCTTTCCAGCAAGTACCGCTGCTTCAGCTACATTCCTTAGCTCAGGATAGGGGAAATTGACTAAGAATACCGCAGTCATCTGTATCCGACCATCCACCTATAAATTCCCTTGCTACTTCATTTTCACACATTCGGCCGAAATGCCATCTCCATCCCTCTTCAGGATCATTGATTCATACTACTAAAATCCTTTCATCAACCCCTCCCGTCTTCCTCTGGTCCACTCTCTTGCTAGTTCGGTTTCGAGAGTGAATAGCATCTGTACGTATACGGGTGACAACCATTTTCTTTTACAAGGTGCAACTCAACATAAGTAACATTTTTGTCTTATTATTTCAATCCTACGGAAGGTGCATCACAACGGATTTATACGGCTGGTACATAGATATATTGGCAGGAAAGGACTGGTAGAAGACGGCTAGTGTTAATAAGCAATACTGCAAATGGTTATTCATTCAAAATATCTTTGAAATTATGAAGGTTTTTAAATACAGACTCTAAATCTGATAAATATTTAAAGAGGTAATAATTAGCCATGGAATTCGACGCGATATAGGATCCATTCTCTTTTAAAGTAAAGAAGTACCTCAAAGTTGCATCCTCGGTCCCCACAGATTCTTCCCTTCATTTGTTTTTCTCCAAGAGCTACAGGATAATCATGTTCGCAGGGTTCAGAGAGATAGTAATTTGCCAACAAATTCGACGTACAGCCATTCTCTTTGACGCAGAAGCCCTTTTGCAACCTTCAAATCCTTTCATGACCTTCGTCAGTCCCTTTCGAGGTCGTACATAATGTTACTCCACTCATCGCTCTCCAAATCATCCCTTTTGCCAAACACTCCAACTTCCACTCGATACCGACATCACTCACATCCCTTCATCCATATTTATCGTACGGGTACCATGGATACCCTTCCTCTTCTCTTTCATATATATTTCAGCTGTCATCCCCAAACATTCTCCCGCTTCAGTCCCGCACACGGTTTACAGGAATTCAACTTTGATTCTTCTTTCCACTTCAAAGCGAGCATTATGCATTTTTTTCTTCCTCCTATTTCTTATTTTTAACCGCTGAAATAAGTCATCATCCTCAATTAAACCATGTGACCTATATGTTCCCTGAAAAATTGCGACATTCAATCCCAATCATACATTTCCTACGGTGATATAGGATTCTTATGTTTTAGCCAATATTTAAAGACCAAAATCTAGCTCTGAACGTTTGATTACCCCCAGGACTCATGCCAATGGCATTACGCAAACTCATACAGTCCTCGCCAGATTGAATAAGTTTTTGCCTTGCATTCCAGATAATATTGGCCAACTACCGAGCAATCAAGAGAGAATATATATTTTTGCATACTTATTTGTCATTTCCATATCCAATATTTTATTTTCATGATTGGAATAAACTTCAATCTATAATTATTAAATGCACTATAAAACTAAATATTGGCTTACCTAAAAGCATTTTGAAGAAATCAACCTTAAATTACTCGAATTTCAAACTTGATAGACAGTAAATTAACTCCATCGCCCGCGCTCTTTCTCTTTATTCATTATTTTAAGAGTTTTTTTTTATTTAGGAATAGTATCGACAGTTGACGTAGTCTGGTAATCATTGGACGACATTGAACAAAATGCGTCATTTTTTTTGTTTATATAATATTTAAAGGCCAAAATCAAGTTCTGAATTACTCTTTTACGTGGAATAACGTTGAATTACCCTCTGGACTCATGCCAATGGCATTGCGCAGCAACTCTCAGTATGAGAATATTTGTTTCGTATTTTTGAATGAGTATAGTTTCTCATAAAGTGAGGGGATTTCAGAGTGAAAATTGCTTCTCACTTAATTTTATGGCACTGCAACTGTCTCATCTCATGAGCAACATTTTTCGAGACGTGCGGGAAAGAATGTTTCAATAGGAAAGCGTAGTGCGCTCTTAAAACCTCTTACAAGACACGCTTGTACTTCAGAAACAGGCCCTGATACGTTTAATCATATTCTAATCTATAAATTTTTTTTACTATCAGTCGCTTTATTTTGGAGCCGTTTACGTATACTTTTGATGGTAATCGAAACATTAAACTTTGGAATTAGAAAGACTGGATTTTGAAATTATTACACATTTACGAGGGCAAATGCATTATGTTTAGAGGGTTGTAAGGTGGACTACTATTTATCACCTTCCATATTTCGATTTTTCTGACTCTATTTTTGTCATTTGATGTCGCAGTCATGTAATTCCAATGAGCACACCGAATAACATTTCCTTAATCATTTGTTGAAAAATATTTGTGGCATCGTTTTCCTTTAAATAACTTGTATTAATGCGAAGAGATCTATAGAAAACCGACCCTTCCAAAGTTCTGGTTATCCATTTAAGACCTGAGATATGAGAAAGATATATGACCTAAGATATGATAAAGGGAGACCTAGGATTATCCACAGACGCTCTACGCCGGTTGCTACTTTAGTAATTGATTGACCGTCTTGCTTTTGGAAAACAGGGCCATAAATGTTGGTTCCATAAAGTCCGTTCACTAGACTTGTTTATCGTTTCATCATTGCTTTCTGTTGTATATTTTTGAGAATATAGCCATTTTTCCCGTGACAGGATCAAGTTTCTATTTATTTGAGGTTTCTGGCTTGTATCTCACGATAATAGGAAGAACTTCCATTTCGTGGAAAAAAAGAGCTGTATTTACCAGGTCCTTTGTCTTTGGTAGACTTTTTCCTAACTCGTTGATCTCCTATTGGCCGTTCTCTACACCTTCTGCTATTTGTCATTTGCAGCTTTTATCATTGACCTTTTGGCTGGGTCGTCCTTTTGAGTTCGTCCCTTTCAGCTGCCCTAGCAAAACCTTTGACCGCTCCCATTAAATAGGCTGGGTTTTGATGATTGGAAGTGGCAGTGGAAATGAGGAAATTTTATTTAAGGGATTTCATGCGTCATACCTTAATTAATCGACCCGATTCCTCTCTCTCTCTCTCAACCACGTTTCCCTTTTTCTTACCCAATTATCTCTTATTCCTCCCACAGGATTCCCTAGGCAACCTCATAAAATCCATGATCATTTAGTTTATAGTGGGCAATTGGGTGATTAACGGTTGTTTTTTGGGGCAGAAAATTTTACAACACAATTCGTATTTCAAAGTATGCTTCTGTTCATGTTAATCGATATAAAAAGCTTTCCATTGTATAAAAAAATCTTCTCGCGTCAGTAAATGTCCTTCTCAGACCACTAACTTACACCTAACTCTCCTTTTCTTCTTATTTATAGCAAAATTATTCCATGAGATCTCATATTTCCCGTAGGCCACTTTAGTTCATCCCTTTTTATTCCTCTCCAGAACCACTCCATTAATTTTTTTCTTGAAGATGCTTTTCTTTCTAAGAACGAGTCGAATCCGAATGTCGATTCTTGATTCCACCGATTCTCAGGATTAGAACCGGTATCGAGAATCGATCACCTAAAGTCGATTCCGATTCCATCGATTCCAGATGGATAAATATTAAAATCAAATTTCATTTATCACATCATATTTGTCTCAGCAATTTTGGGTGTGGACTATCGATTTGTGCTTTTTATCTACCTCAAGAAAAAGCTGAGGATACATTTGCTATTTGTTAATAAATGTAGTTTTTGAGCGATTTGATTGTCTTTCTTATTTTATTTCAGCCAATACTTGAATTTAAGTTATAGTTGTACGCTACTTGTATATCAATATCCCACCTGTTATTAGGAAGTAGAATCAATGGAATCGGAATCGAGAACCGGGAATCGATTTGAGAGAATCTAAATTGGAATCTAAATTGGAATCGAAATTGAAGAAAAGTGGAATCGACTCATCCCTAATTTTTTCACCTCACTCAAAATAACGTTATGTACGCTTTATCGTTGAAAATTTATCTCCTAAATCCTTAGGTCTTCTTGTGGACGGAAACCAGCTCCCTGCAAACTAAACAGGTGGTCGACCGTTTTTCATCGAACACCGCTATCCAGCCTGTGTCCGTTTAGCGCACATTCTGTAGGTTAAGCAACCACATAAGATACTCTCTGGGTATTTACCGATTATTCTTCCTAACCTCTTTTCAACTTATCTCTTTGCCTCTGTAATTGGAGTTCGTCTTGCACATATCTTCTCCATACTTATTTCTCTTTATTTTTTTACACTTGGAAGAATAGCGTTTGGGCGATTATTCTTTTCATCCCTTATCCAAAGTTTCTCACTAAAAGCTGTGCCTTATAGAGGAATTCCTAAAGCCACACGTTACCTTCATTGGCACCTCTTTCACATACGCTTTTGACGTGTGGAAGTGACTTCATGACCGCCTCTAGCAAGCGTTGGCCTAGCATCCCCTTCGTCAAAGCCTCCTCTGCGCATGCGAACTGCCTTTATAGATTACAAACGCTTTTATCTGCCTGTGTCCTTAACCACAGCTCAATCTATGCCCTTCAACTAATTCTCTCTTCCCCATTTGACGAGATTAATTGATTGAGTCAAGTTTTTTCGAAGCCATCCCTTCCTTCATCTTTCCCCTTTCTTCCGTCTCCATCGAATAATCACAAGTTCTCTGATTTTCCTTTTAATAAAGAAGAAAATAAATATGAATGTAAAAGCGAGGATAGACAAGTAAAGAAGGAAGAGTATCCGTTGCTTTTCATATAATTATACTTTAACTTGATTCCATTTCTCCTATTCGTCCCTCTCTCCGAATTTTCATTCTCATCGATTCAAAATCATTGGCTCTAGGTCTAATTTTCAGTGGAACTAACCGTAAGGCCGAGGTAAGCTTTCGGGTACAACTCAATTAATGCGGAAAAAGATTCCTGAGTTATTAAAAAATATTCTTGCGATGGAATATGATGGTCGATTAAAAATAAGAATATATTTTCCGTGGATGCATATCCTGAATGGAGCTTAATACTTTTGCCAAACCGGCATAGCAAAGATATGTGGAACTTATTTGAATTTGTAAGACAAAGGAAATTCATGGCTGAAGTTTATGTATCGACTTCCTTATCTCGACGGCTGGTGCTAAACGTTGTACTCTGTCAGAACACTGTGTAGTTATAGAGAGGTGCAATCTTTAAGAATGTACATTTTAATGTTTGGGTTTCTACGATGTAATTCATTACATTGTCCTTCATTTTCAAAACAAATATCGGTTATTTATAGTTCTAATGCGAGGCTACTTTTTGTAATACACATTTGCCTATCACTTTTTTCTTATTTATAAACGCGGTTCACTTGGATTCAAACTTGTCTATGCTTTAAATTTTACGCTGTGAGATTACCACGGTGAGAACATTTGCACCAGCCATCCAGTAAAATTAGGTATCCCAGCTAATGTGAACGAGTACCTTTTTCTTGAACTGTATAATATTGTAAATAAAAAAAATTTGCTGCCCATAATATGCATAAACTTTAAAGCGGAATCAATAGTATTTTTGGACCAATATTCATCTATTTAATCGTGTTTTATATAAGCTATCGTGGGTCCTCACGGTCAGATACGCCGTATCCACTTTTAACCGGCTTCAAAGCATGCACGGGGGTTCAACGTTGAGGATTTTATAGCCTGCGCTCTTAACAAAAATCTCTCCTAATAACGATCTTGCCCGCGTTCAATGTGAAGGCACTCTCGGTACGCAAGCTAATCGTATTTTTCTTTCACATCCCACATGCAAAAAGCATTGAATCTTCATTGAAACGCCGGAGGTTTTCGTAAACGGATACCGTCTGAAAATAGGCACAACTTAAGTTATCTATATTCCGGTTGCTTCCAAATTCACTCGTCTGTGTATTAAATTGATGCGTCACTCGTACTCGGCTGCAGTGCAGAGCGGCATACAGCCCTATCGGTACGAAGTTTTTCAATAATGCGCACAGCAATGCTTTTCTTTCAATATTTAACATTGGAATAGTTTCTATTATTTTTTATTTAGTTATACTGTTTTGAAATACGATATCTAATTCCAGAAATGGCCAAAATGGAATAGGAATTAAATAAAATAGAAGATATATTGAGTAAATACTGCTATAAATTGTAGAGCAGAAAAGTGGGAGAGGAAGCGACTACATAGGATACATTACAGAAAAAATGTTGGTGTAATGGACATATTCTGACTGAAATAGGTTTTTAAGGAATATAATTTATGGAAAATTACAAGGATAACCCTACAGGTGATGGCCAAGAGGTAAATAAATGGACGACATAAAGAGAAAAGTATATTATAGTAACATACATGGAGTAAATGATTAGATGAATAAGAATGGAGAAGAATCTCCAAGAAATTACCAGCACGCATTTTATAGTTTGTTCTAACTGCCGATATCGCACCAGGTTTTAAAACCTCGCAACCGGTTAATTTATTTTTTCTATGCCATAAGTAACAATCAAGCATGTTTTGCTTGCTATCAATTTATGGTAGAATGAAATTCGTCGATTAAATATCAATCCTCATATCAAATTTTGCCATTAATCTTGATACCCAACTGTAATCAGTCCATAAATCTATTAATTGCTACTTCATTGGTTTCCAGAAGCATGTTTCAAATATCATGATATTGGTTTTCATTTAATAGAGAAATGGAATGAGATGAGCTTTGAGTTAAATTGGACTTAGCTGCGAGTACTCTGGAATTTTTGAATTTGAGACAATGAATTGTTTCAAGCGATTTTTGCGTTCTGCTACGTTACTGCATGTTCTTCTAGAGGAAAAGAGCGGGTTTGATGGGAACTTCTGAGCTAAATTATCAAGTTAGAAATAGATAACAGGCTTAAAACGACAGAAAGCTATGATTAACCCCCACTTACGTTAACCCTTACTCTCTGCTGTCTACCGTATAGTGTGGAATGTTATCTGCCTATAAGGGAAATTTCTCTAAAATTGCAGCGTGAAATTTTTCCTTTTTTACAAGTGCCAGTGTTCTCATTTTTTCCCCTGCCCTCTTGCAACATTCTTGCCGTCGTCGCTTCTACTCGCATAACATTTTGCCATAATTGCCATTAAACATTTGACTTTAAAATTCATCATCTCGCCCCCTTGAATGGCTCTGGAAGCATTAGTACGTTCGTGATTCTTATGATTTTTTGTAATCTGAGAATGATATTAAGGCTAAGTTAAAATAATGTAATAAAAATCACACGGAGGTTCGATGAGACTTTTATTCAGGAAAAAATGTGCTTATAAAGCTGTAGGTATATGGGCTACCGTTGGTTATTTCGATGCGACTCAGTAAAAGGTAATATTTTACCGCTTCCAATTTCTGTTTCCTTAGAAGAATTCAATGAGACTCAGAATGGAAACCCTAGATAGCTGTTTGTATTTCTGTGAATGGAAGAGAATACGGTGGATTAATATTTCCTGATTGAAAAAACACGTCTTATTCCAGCAGTTCTCGGTGTGTTTTGAATCGTGCGGAGTGGCCAGGAGAAGGTTGGCAGTGGGGAGCGAGAAATGCAATTGGATCTGTATTGCGTTAACGTCTTGGTGTTATTTTATCTCGACGTAGAATCAAGAAGCGATTGCAAAAACACCGGGAACTCAATCAATAGCCTCGTGGCCGTCTCTCACTTCACATTATGATTTGCACGTCTACGGGAAGGACTACTTCCGGGAGTTAACAAGGATTTCAGAATGAATTTATTATTTTCACATTTCCTAAAAATATAAAAATGAACTTAAGTTTTTTGGGAATGCTCTCAATGTTCCTCTTCAAAACGAAGATTTTATTGAAGGGAAACATCATAATCTTTTCAGGCCATCTCTAATTTACTATTACACTTTGGAAGTTATATTTCGCGTATTAATAAAATATTTTCAAAGGTTGATAGTAAAACTTCATGTAAATATTAATTATTGGTTTGAAATATAACAAAAACAATCTTATTGGCATAAGAGTATGGTGAGAAACGTAGGAATGTTGTCGTTGGGTTTTAGCTCAGAGAAATATTCAGGCATTATTCTCCTGAGACATTTTTAACAACCAGAGTGGCCTGAATGCTGGAATGATAGAGTCATTGCTTTAAAAATATTTTATGTGGTACTAACGATGGATGATACTCAGCTCCATTTCAGTTCCTGGCTATTTCAATGTTTTCCACGGATCTCAAATTCTGGAATTTGAAGTCTTTTGCTGAAATTGAATTATTACTTAGTGCCACTCCTCGTTGCAATTGAAACATAAATTTCGCCGGAAATAGTACTAAACACCAGGAAATGCCTTATTTTTGCATTTCCTATTGGAAAAGTAGTCATGTTGCTGCTTGCTTTTTGGAGTCTAGGATATTAACATGGTAAGGGAATTATAAGTATGGGTGACCGAGGATGGAATCTATCAAAAGAGTTCTGAGAAACGTTTAAACGCAGATTTACCATAGATTTAATACGTAAGGTTGAAAAGGAATACTGTGGAGAGATATGTAAAATCAATTTTGGATTATATAGTTTATATAAATCGTAAAACATTCAAAATATATGACAACTGCTTCCAGCCATCAATTCTATCCAGCCAGCCTCGCCACGCCAACTTGCAATACCAAGACACCGCTCAAAGTACTGAGTTTTATCTCATTCTTACCATAATGTTGAAATTGAATTACCATATTTTATTAAAACTTTAAGAAAGTGATAGAACAGTGAGTGATTTCGTTTCTAAAGTTATTATTTTAATTAATTCTTTAATATTTAAACTGCCGTAGTTTGGATTTTTTATTATCAGCGTCAAAATTCCAAATCATGTTAATTTTTAATGCTCATAATAAATAAATATGAATCAATCCCAAAATTCCTATCACTCCGTCAGCAAAAATAGTTGTTAAATAGCAATAGTTGGCGGTCTTGGATCCCCGTGGTTACCAGATTTTAAAATTATTATCACTTGCCTGGAAAGACTCAGGATGCATTGCCTCGTATCTATCTATATATATAAAATCGAATGTATGTCTGTGTGTCCTGTATGCATTACTACACCGTTGATCCGATTGCCAAGAAACTTTGGAAAGTGGTTGAGTACACTCTTGCGAAGGTTTATGGTATAAAAATTTTTTAATTATCGCCCACCCTCCCCCCCAAGGCCCTCTTAATCTTTCGAATACTTTTCGCGCAACAACGTCCGACGGGTAAGCTAATAATCCTAACCTCAGTTTTAATCCTATCGTGCTGAAATTTTGCCGAGTAATAGTTCAAGGCAGGAGGAAAGTTATAGGCTACTTTAAAATGATCTCAGGGCCCATTAAAGTCCCATGGCCCTCTTAGGTGGGCCCTTTAGGTGGGAGTCTCAGGGCCCTTAGATGGTTCGCGTTACGTATCGGGTTTTGTGCAGTGGTTTCATTTTTTACTTTTTAAAATTATTTTCGCTCAAGATAGAGAGTTGGAATTTTTTAATTAAATGTCTGAATGAATGAAGTTTTTAATTCTGTCAATTAATTATCCTTTTCACTTCGTAATTGACTGAAAATTGCGTTTTTAGCTGCAGAAACACATATTTTTCAGTGAAATCAACAATACCATATTCGCTTGACAACCAGATTTCGGTTATTGCTGTTGGAATTCATATTGCTTAGTTGAGTCGATTAGGAATTCTAAGCATTGGAATTTGTGCATCGGTTAATTATTTCGTTTTTTAAAACAACTTTAACTAAAGATATAGAGTTGAAATTCATTTTATCGCATACCCGAAAGCATGATACTACTAAAATTAGTGGTATCATGCCCGAAAGAATGAAGTTCCTCTCTTTTTCAATCGATTTTTTTATGCATTTTCCTTGACAACCAAATAAACAAACAAAAATAAACATCAAATAAAATCTTAATTAACGAATCGCCAGGAAACTTTAAGAAGTTGTTGAGTACACTCTTGCGAAGGTTTCGAAGGTTGAAGGTATAAAAATGTTTTAAATATCGCCGCTCCCCCCCCTCCCCCCCCCAAGGCCCTCTTAATCTTTCGAATACTTTTCGTGCAACAACGCCCGGCGGGTAAGCTAATAATCCAAACCTAATTTTTCAAATACGATCTTTATTTTAACCAATGAGAGATGTTTTTATTTTAACCAATAGAAATTGAGAAACCATTGAATTGTTGTGCGCTCGCCCCTGAAGGTTTCTGAATTATTAAATCCATTTTACATTAGGTGGAGCGCCAGTCGTTTCAAAATATTAGTGTTGGCACGCGAGCTTCGCAAAAAAGCGAGGAGCGGCAATCAAGCAAGCGAAGAAGATCGTTTACGAGTTGCTCAATCACGTGCATCAGAATCATATTAGTGAGACATAATTTGTTTTAAAAGGTACGTAATTTATTTTTGCGTAATATACGTTTTGGTACAGTGGTCTCTTTGTTTGATTATTTTTAATTCTTGCATTCGATTTTCGTATATCCTTCGCTTTTTCCTAAAATTGTACATTTTAGCTCTAAAATCTTTAATGTTTGTACTGCTTCAGCAAAAGAATATTTTATTTACTTGGAAGCTCCAGCATAGGCATGGAATGGAAACTCATGGCATCATTTGTACGTTACAAATTTCTGTGTAGGTACGAGGAATTCATTGGACTGAGTCTAAAAGTTGTTTAGGGACCAATTTTGATTCCGGAAAAGATTTGTGGGTCAAACCATGAAAAGTATACAAATCAGTGGGGAATTCAGGATGGAGTATTTTATTTTTCAAATTTAAGTAGGCAATTGGAGGAATTTTGTACATGCCAATGTGTGTACTTTTTTCATGTTCAGGAAGCAGCATACTTTGTAAGTTTTACTCAGAATATTTATTGCACGACCGGTTTAGTTTACAAATTTAAGGCTGAAACTATTGAATTTGTTGAGTGTGTACTTTTTATATGTGTGCCTGCTAAGAAAGAAAAAGAGGCAATGCAACGCATGCCGGGCACAGCTAGTAATAAATAAAATTAGAGATTTCTTTGTATTTTAGAGCTAATAATCAGGAATATCTAAGTTATACTTTTAGACCACCGTCGGGGTTAATGACGTGGTGCTTAATCAGTCCCACCTTGCAGAGTAATTTCCCACTTCAGGCTTCATTACCTCATGTATCTCTCTATAACTCATTCCCTCCCTTGGCGCCACGACATTGGCTCCACACTTCATTTTGGAGAGAGGTACGGGTGTTTCGGGTCTCTCCGCGGTCTAAAAACCGACCTCCCGGTCTGAAGCTCTCGCTTATCACCGGGACGGGTAAGTAGTGAGAAGGAAGGGTAAAGGAATGGGAAGGGTTAGCGAAGCACAACCACTGGGAGGCCGACACCATGAGGCGGATTGGCGTCAAAAGGACGACAATGGGCCCCCGATCCCCCCAGTCCTCGTAGCTGTTGGGTCTCCCCAACAACGTTAGACGTGTCCCTGCCAGTCTCGCTTACGCGAAAACTAACCACACATCTGTTGAGAACCGGCGAAGCCCATCACCCAAGTTCTTGGGACAGGGTGTCCGCCGACTCCCTTTATGGGTAGACGTCATGTGGTGTGCCGTAGTACGTGATCAAATTGGGGACCCACCGGACCAATGGATGGTCAATTCGGACCAATTATGGTCAAAGTGTGGGTCCCGTCATCTCAATACTCCCCGTCTACCCATTGGAGGGAGGTACAGGTGTTTCGGGTCTCTCTGCGGGTCTAAAAACTCCCCACCAGGCCTGCAAGCCTTCGCTTATACTCTAGTGGGAAGTAGTGGGAAAAGGAAAAGGGAAGGGATTGTTAGCAAGGCACAGCCTCTGCGAGGCCGACACCATGAGGCGGATCGACGTCAAAAGGACGTCAATGGGCCACCGCCTCCCCGCAATTCTCGTATCTGTTGGGTTACCCCGACAACGTGAGATAAGTACCCGTAAGTTTCGCTTTTGCGAAAACTGACCGCACATCTAATGAAAATCGGAGTAGCCCGTTGTCCAAAAAATTGGGATTAATTATCCCCCGATTCCCTTTTATGGGTAGACGCCGTGCGGTCTGCCGGAGTACGTCATCAAATCAGGTACCACCATGGAGGGTCAATTTGGACCAATTCTGGTCCAAGCGTGGGTACATCCGTCGTCTCAATACTCCTCGTCTACCCATAGATGGTGGGAGGTACAGTAAAACATATCGAAACCTAGTTCTATGACTGTTTACGAAATATAGAGCGCTCGGAAATCCTCCGTGAAGAGAAATGAGGTGGCCAACGACTGTACATTAGATGGGCGAAGAAGTGATACCTTGATTTGTGATCTGCTTTTAATGCGAATCTCCATTACGCTTGAAAAATCCTTCTTCACGATTCCCATCAATGTATATACTGTTCCTTGACCTAGAGGAAGAATAACGCAGTAGCCAAGTATACTAAAAACGCTTGATTTAAAAATGTTTTTTTTTCATAGTATCAGTATAAATAATTAATATATTGACTCAGAGTGAATATCGGGTAATATGTTCAAATAAATAAATGCCGTATCAATTGTCAAAGGGTTACAACTAAGTAGAATGTTTTTCTCTCCTACCTGAATGCTTTCTTGTACAAGGCGTTTCAAAATGCAAACGTCATTTCACTGGGACCGGTCCCTCCTCGGGTGTACCTGAGGATGGATGTCAGACGCAAATCCGCAAAACAATTAAAATACTCAGTGACGGTGCAAGTTTTTCATTTTCTTAAGTTCAAAACATGTATTGCACTGTATCTCGCCTGACATCTTGGAATACATTTTCAAGATCTTTTGCTTTTATATAAACTCAATGGCTGCCAATGGAATCCTTTCCTTTGCTGATTGCCTTTTAGAAATTTTTCTTTAATTTCATTTAGAATTTTTCTTGAAAATGTAACTCTTGGTAATGTAATAGTCATTTGCGTTCTAAACGTCTACAAAATTTTCACTACTTACTGCATCGCACCATCTTACCAAGTTAAATCTCAAGCCATTATTTATATACAGGCATGTCAGAATCGTTCGCTAATTTCTCTAATAAAATGGTCGGATGAATAGTTTGTGGGTGTATGAGAGACTTTATGTGAAGAAAATCTTCATTTTCTCTATGAAAATAATTTTATGAAGTTATATATTCCAAGATTCAGTTAGAATGGGTAAATATTTCGTTCTTGTTGAGCTCAAAAACGAAAGTTAAATTCCACCTGTCTGAATAATATGCGGTTGCATTTTATGGCTTATTTGTTTTGATCACTTTAGCAACCCAGACAGCTGAGGTCAAATTTTGCTATTATTTTTTCATATCATACGTGCTACGTCACACGCAACATCGCTTTCTCATGTCTATGAGGATTAATTCCTTGTACTCATGGTTTATTGCTAAGCATTTCTTTAGAGCGTTTCATTTTCCTCTTGCTTATGAAATATTTTAGTTCAACTAGTATTTAATTACAAACCAATAACTCTAGCATAATTGATATTCAATCCATTAAGTTGCTTAAATTCCTTTCAGTTACTTTCCTTGGGCCTACAGAAAGAAAGAAACGACCCCAACTTTTCTGTCACAGGGGAGACCCTGGGGCGTTTTGCCTCCGAAGGATGTCCCTCTGACAACGCGCTGATCCTCAGATTGAAATGCCTCTAAGAAATCGTTATCGGGATATCGGAATAAATCAAATTTTCCGCTTTCGGAACGTCGAATGATGCCTCCCTCCTTCCCTGCCGTTGCGATTCTATCTCGTTTCCTTTGGCTTCAGTTCTTCTTTTTCCTCCGCGGGGTCCTGGAGATGCAATCAAATGAAAGGGAAAAGAATTACAGAGAATTTCTGGCCAAACGGAGGGGAAAATAGGGCGGAGATCTCAAAACTCTTCCCTTCCGATCGTCCTCGAATTCTTTCCCTTTGAAAAGAATAAGATAAGCCAATCCGTTTCCTCTCGCTTCTCCGGTCCTTCATACTATGACCCCTACCACGATGCGCTCTTGCATTCTTACCCTCAACGCATCCTACACAGCATAGCTTGTCAGTTCCTCCGGCTGAACGACATTTCTTTCCTCTTGAGGTCTTAATTGAGTCTATTCTACGTTTCATTTCTTTCAGACCTAAGTGCTTTTCCCGAATTGTCAAGGTAGTTTGAGCGAAATATGATTTCACTTAGAAATCAATGAATTTGGTCTCATTTTAAAGAAAATTATTTCACCCTTCTAATGACACCAAAAATTCAACCCCTTACAACATTACTTTTGAAGATATTTGTCAAAGAATACCAGCTCTTTTACATGCGAAATGGTATGTATATGCACTCCAGAGAGATATTATTTACAAAATGAGGTATTTTTAACACTTAGATGTCGTAATAAAACTAACAGCGGGTAGTTTGTATGTTTTCGCAACTATATTTGAAAGTTAATCATATTGTCACCGCAGTAGGTTATTGCATGTCACAAAAAAACCTTCCGTTTTGAAGGAGTTTCAAACGCACCGTGCAAAAAAATGAGTCAAGTTAAAAACAATATTTAGATATTTTAATTTAATTACTAAGCACTTCTGAAATATACAACTATATTACTGCACCATTAATACTGCAATATTTAATTGATGTGTCCTACAGCTGGTGAAATTGAAATGTATAATTCGAATATGGTCTCTATTATGACTAGGGAACCATCTCGCTCGGACCATCTTAAGGCTCAGGTTAATGATTCGGGAGATACATTTTTAACACCTAAGTAAAATAGCACTCTGAGGATGAGACTAGCGAAATCTTTCAGTCCGCTGTGAAAACGAGGTCACCCCTTATCCATCTGGTTCTACTACGCTCCCATGTAAAAGTTACCATTGTGACGGCATGGTAAACTTTGTGCTGTAATTTTTGTAAAAAGATCGAGGTCTGGCTGAAGTTACTACTAATCAGCCGCAAGCATTATAAAGGGTTGGGGTAGATGGTGTTAGATCCCCTTTTTTAGTTCATTCATGAATGGTACTTAGGAAAAGAGAGTAACTGGAAAATAGTATACTAGAGTTCCAAGCTTTTTCGGGTCAGTAAGTTATTGCTCAGCACATCAGCATTCCCGAATAGGTTAGTTAGGCATTTTTTCTTCTTAAAAATTATTTTTAGAGGGAAAAGTGCCTTTATTTAATTCAATAAATTTATACCTCTATTTAAAAATTTATTATTTAAAGTTGAGATAATTATGCTCTTGGTAATTTTCAAAAACTAAAATCCAATTGTGCCCATGAAAAAGGTAATAGTAAAACAGTATGGAGACGATAACTGATATTATTACAAGACATCGATCTTTCAATGCAAAATTTAATCATTGAAAATATTCTCAGAGTATATTTCTTAAAGAAAAACCCTCTTTCTTCATTTACGCTTCCGTTCGGCAGTTTTGCACTAATGTCTACTTGTGTCATCAGTATTTGTCAAGGAATTGGGGAGCTTATTCGAGGAGCCTTGCGTCGTGCATCTCAGAGTAATATTACCCACATAAATTAATGCAAGGGCACGTCTCTTTTGGTGGAGAAGTACCCGGAAACACTGCTGCATGAGCATCACAATCCGAGTTCAACGGGCTTTGAGTCATTTCTGCTCTTTGCTCGGTGGGCCCTCGATTTGCTTCGGCCCTTTCTCATCTGCTCCCTTCCCAGACACGCACCTTCATATTCCCTCAGAGGGGCGCCTCCTCCCTCGGTCTCATTCCCTCCCCGAGTGCACCAATATCGTCTTTTCGCTCTCTTTCCTCTCTCCGCTCCTCCCTCCATTCTCTCAACCTTTGCTAAATTTTTGATGATTTCACTCGAATTTGTTTAAAAAAAATCTTTTGTACTAATGCTATTGGAATTAATGACTTAATTGCGTCTTTATGTATATTTATGTGATTTTATTACATTTTAGTTTTTTACTAGTAGGTTTAGTAGGTTTTTAGAAATTTTTACTGTGTTTTTAACTGATCAATGTTGTGAATTTATTTATGTATTAATAACAGCACCTGCTGACAAGCCATTGGCTTAGCAGGACTATACCTGTAAACATATTGAGAATAAATGTTTATTAGACTCACTCAACTCGGCTCACAACGGCTAGAACTATTCCGAAGTGTCATCACTCTGAAATTTAATCCACATGTTCGCTCTAGCAAATTTCCTTCCACTTCCGCTTTCCAATTCACTTTCACTTTAGCAATTGGATATTAACATTCAAAGGCGGAATAATCAATAAAATAGATTCCCTTCTATCGGTATAGTGATATAAAGGAAACACAGTCTCATACTGGTTCATAATTTTGAACTTTTAACGTGAATGTGATGAATGATGTAAATGTCCAAGAAATTATAGACGTAAAACCCTGAATAATGAAAAGAATTGTGATGGGGAGCGCAGTCTCATGCTGGTTCAAAAATTTGAACTTTTAACGTGAATGTTAGGGAGGATGTAAAAGTGCCAGAAATTAAAGACGTAAATCTCCGAAGAAAGTGATGTTAATGATGAGAATAGTGGTGTTACTATTGGAGATATACAATTCGTACATTTAAAGGGAAGAATTTAGGTATCAGTATTCAGTTTCCATAAAAATGTTACAAAAATTGAAGACAATAAAGGGAGTATGGTTAAACAGCTAAATATTGACGGTGAAGCAAATGGAAAACCACAGAGATTGACATAACGACTCATAAAGGCTACCCAATTCGATTATCAATCTGCACCAAATACTGATAATAAATACTACACAATACTCAGCGCCCTCTTTCTCACTCCGCGCATAATATACACTCATTGGTATTATATTGTCATTATTATTTTTCCTTTTATTCTCTTTCCTCACCGTATTTAAACGTAGGTTTCGCTTAGTTTTCGTACCATGTTGTAATTCATTAGGTTCTTTGACTGAATCAAATTCGTTGAATTTAACATACATTTAAGTGTATGCTTCATTATCTTTAAAATTATCCCAAAAGAAAACTCTTTTATACTTCTCCGTGTCGTAGTTTTATCTGCAAAACTTGCATTTTACATTGAATATAAAGCAATAGAACCACGTAAATGAACCACTAATTTAATTACATGATACACTTATTTTTAACAATTTATGTGTGCATTGACGAAGGGGAGATTGAAAGCAGGGAATTTATAAGTTTCAATCACTCTCCAAAAAAGCCGAATTTCTATCATAGAAAGGTGGCAGTCAGGGAAGCGCGGACAGAAGTGCTAAATTAAATTTATGAACAAAAAAATTGGTTTCTAATGGTTAAATAAATGTACGGAATTAAGTAATTAAAATAATGTTATTTCTTTGTTGGTTTATATTTTTTAGATTATATGACTGATCGTAAAGCAAATGTGATGATAAACAACAGATTATAAAATGAATTGAACTGACCCCGAAAATAGGAACAATGAGTGTTCCCCAATGTTTTTTCTGAAATGTAAACAGCGAATAAATTATCTCGCTAAAAAGTCTTTTATTTAAATGAGGTGATGTGTTGGAATTTTTGTGGATGACTATTCCTTGTATTGTAACGTGCCAACACTCAATTTACGATAATAATTTGAATACCTTCGGCTAATATCAGCTTGATTTAGATATAAAATACTACGCAACCGTGAATATTTTCTGTTATTAGTGCGAAAGATTTAACTAGTTTTGTATCACAACACCCTACAATATCTTTTTTCTCTATCTTTTTTTGCAGGAGAGGCAATCTCGTTCTATGAGGTGACAACTGGCTTACTTAAGGAACTTACTGATTCGGTGAGCAACAAATGTTTATGTGTGTCATTATTCGTATAACTGCTTGTATATTGTTTTCCTATATGGCGTGAATTAGAGGGAAATGAAATACATGAAAAATTTCTCAATAATAAGATGACATTGATGGATGTTATACACGTTTGAGATGGCGACTTATTTGATGATGGAAAACGTAAGCCGCAAATCCTAGAAAAGACCGCGGGTCATTCATGTCCATTTTGCATCAATTTTTAGTACTTACGCAGAATTTTATCCCAGATGTCAAAGCTCAATCAAAGAAAATTATTGATTGCATCTAATAGAGAACAAAAAGCAAGCCCGACTAACCTTTAGCACCAACCCTATTTTCCCACCATGTTGCTCCTCGCAGTTTACTGTAATTATTATAAATTCTCTATCTGAAATTTTTATCTCTGTGTAGCAAGGAGTTTTAGAGAGAAAGAGAAGAGGTAAGTTTTTGACCTGAAGGAAATGAAAATGTACTGAAGCATTTTCCAGAGCATTCCCAGGGGGAAAGTCACGACCTTCACAGAAATGAGAGTGGGTGAGAAATATATTTCCCTCTTACTCACAGAAGTGACAAATAATTTTAAATATATATAAGCTCTTTAGCTTTAACAATGAAACTTATCATTGACAATTTAATACGATAACTGTAGACGGATATGAGAACGATTCGCGTTCAAAGTTCATATTTACTCCAAGAAGTACACTTTAAAATAATAGTCACTTCCCTAAAAGAAGGGAAAGGAGGAGATTTCAGGGTAGGAGCTCTTTAACCCAAGACATTGACTTCATTTCTATTGTTTTAAAAGATGGCATTCGATGGGGATATTTTTTAGCATTTTTACCCACGCATTGAAGCGCAAAAACAAAATAATCTTTCATTTATCTCGTTCAATGCCTTCTTTTATAACTGTAGAGAATATTTCCATTTGTTTAGGATATAATTATTCTATTCTAGTTATTCTAGATTCTAGTTATCATTTAAAATAGATGAAATATTATACTTATTTGATTTTCTCATGTTAGACGCACTTGCTTCATTTCAATTCGCTCATAATTTTTTTTGCGTAAGTGCTTTGTTTGAATGCTCGCGTCCACGAGGTGGCACATTAATTTGTTTTCGTGGAGTGTGATCCAGCCGATAGGTAAAAGAGACGTAACTCCCTCCCCCCAGTCTTCTATGAAGCAAAATCAACAATATTTATCGCTGGCCGCCATTGGGCAGCCGTCCACGCGTCGCATTTGTGTCAGCAAACACACTCTTCTCGTTTCCTTCTCTTTCCGAATACGTGTATGACCCCTTTCCTCCATTCCCTTCTCCCTTCCTTCCCCATTCCACCATTAATTTCCTTCCTTTCAGTATGCCACATGTTCGGCCCTCTCCCATTATTTTCATTGCAATAATTATGTGAATAAAACTCAATTCCATGTTCAATCAGGTGTAAAAATAATTCTAATTGGATGCTAAATGAATGCCAATGGTATTCATTCACGAACGATCATTTTATATCTACATCGTTCACTCAGAAGGCATATCCGCTGTTTTGGTAATTCTTATCTGACTCCATTTTTACAGCTATACGAACCATATATTCCAAAATTGGCCCATGGAAAAGAACGGTGTTTTTAGAATGAATGCATTGTCATGTAACTCGACTAAAATTTGACATTGTTCTAGAATATTGAAACATTCTATGGTATTAGAGGGAAATCACCACTGTACATATTTTGGATATTCGCTCTTTTAAGGCACATTTGGCGGCTAGGCAAATTCCTGGAGAAACCAATTTATCTTGTAAATCAGCCGTTCATTTAAGTTGCACAAATACTCGAGCGATTTTTTATGCACCTAGAATGTCCTTCAAAAACTTCTTTTTCATAGGAAATTGATTTGTAGACGTGAGGGGTTACCGATATATAGTTTGAATTTGGAATTTTTTCTAATGCCACTGTTCTAATATATCGGAATCTGAAAAAATAATTCTGACATTGGATACTAAGTAATTTTATGAACTTTACAAAGGAAAAGTGTCGTGGAATGTTCAATATAAGAATTTAATATAGCCCATTACAGTTATTTGTGGCATTCTCCTAGGTAGATAGCAATTTCATCGCGCTAACCAGGATCTTTAGATCAAAATGTTTCTTAAAACATCTTTTTTAAAGCCTTAAACTCAATGTCTTGAAACAATTATATTTGTAATTTTGTCTCGGCTGAGTAACTGAGTAGGCTGATGGGAACATTATTCAGAAACAATAATAATAAAATGAGTTCATTTATGCAAAAATTGAATATCCATAATTCTTGGCACTCACCCTTTTATCGCATGATCGAATATATCTCAAATTAGGAAAAAAATTTAAAATGGTAGAGCTAAAATACAAATTAATTAACAAATTATTATTCGCCAAACTTTTACAATACCACGTAAAACAGTAAAACTTTGTTTTTCACTATTTTACAAAATTTTTCAATAAAAAAAGTTTCCAAAACAGACGCGAACCGGGTTTCGAATGATTGTCATCAGCAGGTGCATAAGCATTTCATCTGACGATGACCGTGATTCGTCGAAACCCGGTTTGTGTCTGACTACTTAATACGAGGTATTGTAAAAGCTTGGTGAATAGTAATTTGTTAGCCATGGAATACCACCAAGTGACAAAAGCCGGTTTAATTTATTTGTCAAGCTAAAATATCACCGATTGTTACCTTCTTTGAGATACTTCAAAACACGTGAGGCTTTGAAAAGCTAGCGAATATTACCGGCTGTATGCGTGAGGCTTCTGGTTTCATGGTGTGGTTCAAGTCCAGATATATTGTCCCTGTCCATGATCAAGTGTTTTTAAAAAACTCTATTAAAGCACCGGGACATCTATGGATACATAATTGAGTTTCTGTATATCCGATGAATGGTTTCATTAAAGTAATTATTAGAGATGACATAATGATATGAGCTAAATGTTTTTAGTTTTCCACTAGTAATGGTAACAGTAAAGTTTCAAGTGTTTTCTTCTATTATTTGCCGTTTCCACCAGATCATATCAGATTCTGTTATGTGGGGGCAAAATGGTTCCTTCATCAGGTTTTTTACAATATTTTCATGAGGCCTATATTGTGATGTTCATTTATATTTCCACATGTTGGCAACTTTGATGGGGATACCAAAATAATCCTAAGAGCATGATGCACAGTGGGAAAAAACATCAACATATCACTGCATAAAGAGAGAGGAGCAGACAGAATGCAATCGTTGGCAAATTCTGGGAGTGTGAAATTTCCAACGCGATGCTTGGAGTGAAAAATGGAAGGAGAGATAACCATCAAAAGGATTCCTATTTTGCAAATTCGAAAAAAACCACGCCGAGCGCAGCCGTCGTCCTGAAACAACCCCTTCACGCTCCCTGAAACGCGCGGTGGAAAAATCTGTGATGCGGGAGTAATGTCACAAATAAGGAGACGCGAGCGCGACTTGTCATGCGGAAAAGTGGAAACAATTGGCGAGCGAAAGAAGAAATTGACGTGATCACCTGCTGGGAAGGAGACAGACCCAACGCGTTTGCGCTCTACAATTGTATTGGAAGGCAGGAATTGGGGAAAATGTTCTGCTATTACGTTGTGAACCCGCCATCGTCAATAGCTCGGCAGCAGCGGCGAAAAAATTATAAATAATCACTTCATTTCGCTCAGTCACTGGAAAAGAGCTGAACGTCGAGCACGATCTAGTATATGTTCTCGACACGTAATTGTTGGAACCTCGCGATGTGACCACAATGTTCCACGAGCGCATCGTGTCTGAATTAGTTGTCCCACTCCCGCTGATGAACTCATCCTGGCGAGCATGTGCATCCAAGTACTTCTAATTTCCTTCCAGTTACTCCCATAAGGCTTCATTTGTTTGAATATTAGGTATCCGAGCGCAATCTCGTGGGAATGTATGCATAGGAAAGGAGCGATGTGGCGATGTAGTCAAAGGAAACGAGCTCGAGGGAATTTCTGACGTTTAAAAATGCAAACACTCGTCAACAATGTTGCGAACATTTGGATACATTCCACCACGTTGACTGCCTCATCATGGAATCGTAATTTTCATCTGTCACTTGCTATTACTTTCATGGATCCTAAGGGGTCATTGTAACAAAATCACTGTTCACGACTCTAGATGACGACTTGGAGTGGAATAGAAACACGAGGATTAAAAATTGGAAGAGTGACATTATCTCACTGTTATGTTATCGCACAACGTATGCTCATGACAACCTTAAATAGGTCTCAGGCCATGAGAGCCGTTATCCTACATTTGGATGGGCTACGTTGGCAATGGTGGAAAAGTGTAATTAATAAACGGACGTGGAAGCTGAAATTTTTCATGTGAATTAAATGCTTTATTTGTAAAACAGTGTCCCTGGCGACGCGATTGTGCCTTTGTCCGAGGAATGAAAAGAGCTGAATGCATGCCTGCGTATAAGACTCATTTTTGGGCCAGATCTCCTATTAAAAGAAATTAGCCATTCAGTGTAAATAGTGTTTTTTTTCTAATATTGAGACACTGGGTGCTTTCATCATTCATTAAAATAATTAATTTTTCAATGGATTGGTCTGGCAAGATTTTAAATTTTATTTTTGTCTCATCAAGATATTGAAGAAATTTTTCCATTAATGGGAATTCTAATGAGAGTGAAACGCGAAAATTACAATAAACTCATGTGACAAAACATTTTAAAGGTAATAGGTATTAGAAAAAATTCGACAGATGGGTGTCGATTTCGGAAAAATATCGCAAATAAGACGCAAAGATTATCTCATAGAGGAGCATATCAAGATTATATTATTTTGGCGCGTAATAGGGGAGACATGGTAAGTATAAACATAGCAAAGAAACAAAAAATCATTTACTCAGTTTTCTGGTTACAGTGCCCCTCGCGAGTATTAATTTCACGGAAATTCAGCGTTTTCCAGTATTTTCACCTATGCAAGTGGCATGCCAATTAATCCCATTCATATTAAATGAGAAACAGTGGATGATTCATTTAAACTCATTGATTATGTTTGCAGCACTCTGCTCCATATTAGCATTATTGGAAAAAGTAGTCAATCACAAAACAAAGAGTGCCTGAACAATGCCGCTGCCAAGTACATACAGATGACGTGCAACTTGTCTCAGACTATCATTTCTGGACACATTCACATGAATTTTACCAAACGAAGCCCGGCTCTTTCATTGAGTAAGTCGTTACAACTTATAAAGTGAAAATGCTTTTCGTTCCTCACTTAGCGTCGGTAATCCCACTCCAGCGTTTTCCTTTGCTTTCTTTCTCCATCGTTAGTGACCCATATTTTCACATCTAATTGGTTCACTTAATTCGTTTTTTTATGCTTACCAATAATGAATGATAAAACGTAAATTGTTCTTCGTTTTCATACGGTTCTCAAAGTCATTCTTCATTTCCCTGCGTCTCTTTCATTTTATTAACTGGATTATCATTAGGGCTAACTAAAGTTAATACTGCTAGCTCATGCTTATATCTTAGAAGACCGGCATACTGTCGAGAAAACATCAGCCAAGACCTTATTTTTTAAATTATAATGGCGACACCATTCACCTCTTATAGAGATCTTAATTTCCATAGGGATATCTTGGAAAAAGTAAGCAAAATTCCATCCAGAAACCATCCAGCCTTCCATGTCTCCGCGTATCAGCGAGCGAATAATAGCCAGCGAATCATGCTGTTTTCCTACCGTCCTCATGATACAGTGCTTGCGCCACCGCATAATTCAAAGTCTTATTCGTCTTTACTTGTAGGCAGTAATCGGAGACTGTATTTGCTCAGTAAATTTATTCTATAACTCAAAATGACTTGGTATTATTTCTTGCATTGTCTATATATACCATGAATAAAATAGATCATATACATTACCAAGTGCGGAGTATATTAATTCTACGAAACTACAAAAAGGGCACAATGGTTGGAACTTCCAAAATTGTGGCCATTGGCCAGCCTGCCTTCTTAAGGGTCGATGAGAAGGCGGGTGGAAGAGTTGCTGATTGGTAGAGAAGCAGGATATAGGAGCGGTGAAGCAGGTTCGTGGAAGGGACATTTGTAGAATGTGTTGACA
Organism: Ceriagrion tenellum; assembly: GCA_963169105.1. Taxonomy (NCBI): domain Eukaryota; kingdom Metazoa; phylum Arthropoda; class Insecta; order Odonata; family Coenagrionidae; genus Ceriagrion; species Ceriagrion tenellum. The sequence goes on from OY720634.1 coordinate 15,142,123, forward strand.
ATCATTTGGTCTTCGGGAAAGTGTGGTAGAGTGGTGTTCAGAACTGGGCTGATCATCAGGAGTCTTGGGAAGTGACTGATGCACTGCTCACATTTGTATGGATTTATAGTGGAAGGTGATGCAGATAAATTATTAAGGGATTTTTGATACCATGGTAAAAATTCGTTTAGGTAATATTAGCCCATTTTTTTATCTCCTATATCTCGCCTAAGTCATCTTTTACAATTTCTAATTATCCTTGTGAGAGTTCAATTAAATCAGAAGTATGAGATCAATAGCTCGTTGAGAAAGTAAGCTGGTGTGACAGTGGACCAATCACTCCGAGCTTGGCCATGCATTATGCTGAGAGCGTGGATGCTTCCACTTAAGCTCCAGTTTGCTCACCTTTCACCTGTGGTAAGAGGTTAATGGAGCTAATATGCAATCGCCAGGTCAAATACTGTGGAGCAGTTGTGGGTTTACATACACGTATAGAGTGCCTAAGGTATGATGAGCTAACGAGTATGATAGTTTCCATCTGTTCGGCTTGTTTCTGCAGAGGATAGCAACGGGCTGCTATCAAGGGTAAAATGTTTCCTTGAAGGTTAGTAACATAATGGATATAGAGAGAGGATAAGAGAAGGTGAGCCATTTATCGGATTTTCAAGGAAGAAAATCCGGTTTCGCGGATGGCTGCTTTTGGCTCCGGGTTTATTGAAAAGCAGAAATCGGTTAAAATAAAAATGAAGGGGATTGGGGTCAATGAAGTTGAAAGGGATTAAAATGGATGAAAACGGGAAGGAATAGTGGCTAAGGGACTAGACTCAAGCCAGGGGACGAATGCCCGTTCGGCAGACCGCCTCAAGGAGAAGAGGCTTTCCGTAATCAATTGGAAGAGTACTTACAGATGGGAGATATCCTTCAGATATCCTTTTATAGATGTCCGATTGGGTTATCTCAGGGACAGTAACTCAGACGGTGCTCAAGGTTTGGGGACGACGTTAAAAAAGAACTGTATTTTATGGGGCCGAAAGTCTATTTTAAGGGTTGCTGCAGTGTCTTGTAGTCGTCAGGCCTCTATGCGTCGCAATAATATCTGTGGGCTGAAGGTGATACTCATCTATTACCTTTCATTTTAATCTATTATCATTATTTTACATTATCGTCAGTGTTTGAGAGAAGTCAGCCGTTTATTATTAATGAAAAATAATAAGTTGGTTTTCGTTGACTTTGGATATCGTCGGATTCGATTTTTGTCGACTTTTTCGGCGAATATATTTGCCTCAGTTTTCGTCGGTTGCTTCCGGTTTCATCATCGAGCCCAGATGACCTCGTTGCTAATTTTGCGAAAACAAAGGTTTATCCACGCACTCACGGTGTGGCGTTGCTTGGCAGAAACAAACCTCTCCGGACAGCTTTCTTGGTAATGTGGGTCCATTTACACTTTCTGTCCGAGTGCCGAAAGACCAAGAGAGGAAGTCACTAAAGATAATGCCTACCTATGGTCCTCATGTGGAGGGATTTCCCTTCTAAAGAATATAAACTGTACCTCTTTCTCCCCTTTTCGCCATCTTCCAAATATTGGTCTTTCATATTCGTTTTATATCAATTTATTATTTTATTTAGAATTAAACACATTCCTTTCCCACAAAATCTTGTCAAATCAAATGTATTTTTGAGTGTCTATAACGAATTCATTTGTTTGGCATTGATCTATAGGTGTAATTGCATCGGTTTTTGTCGGTTTATATTTTTGCTGATAGTTTTTAGGGGCTCATCGACGAAAATTACCAATTATTAATTTGACGATGATGAGTATCAATGAAAAACATTAAATTGAAAACTAGAGAGAATCTGTGAGGAATTGTACATTTGGAATTACCATCTGCAGGATTAAAAATAAGCTAAGGTTCTCCTTTGCAGTAGACTTCGCCAGGGCTAATAAGGGTTGCCTTTTTTACACTTCAAAATGTGCATTCTTAACACGGTGATGGGGAGAAGGAGGGTCGAGTGTAGAACCTTATAGATGGTATTCTATTTCTAGAAAGTACTGGTGGTCACGACTCGCTAATATTTTGTCATTTGTCTATATTTCAGAAAGTGATTCATTTTGATTTCCAAGGCCTCCGTAAAGATTCTCGTCTTGAAGTGCTCATCTCTTGCGGTGAATTTAATATTTTTGACTTGAATGCCTTGGCTTGGAATGGTATGCTCCAAAATCACTGATTTTTATTTGTTACCTAGTTCAATTGCTGCACTCTGATACATCGTCCTAGCGTTTCTTCCTGTGTCCAATAGGTACACTTCATTGCATGTTTTGCATGATAGTTTGTGTGCTCCTTCCGTCTCCATTGTTTCTTTTTCTTCAATATACCGTCTTTTGTTCCCAATTTGCCGTCCTGGTCAGACTATTGTCCTGATGTCGCGATAATATGATATCCTTGATAAATTTTCAGATGTTTCTTTAAAATATGGCAAGTATAATCTTTTCTTACAAAAGATTTTACATCTTCCGAGGCTATGCTGGTGATTTTTGTACTATTTTTTGCATGTTTTAGAATTTGACCTATAGATTGTGACACATGAAATACCAATTATCCTTTTCATGTTTGCTGTATGAGTTATTATAAGAAATGTTGCAACATCTAGATTCCTACGTCCTCCATAAATTGTGTGCACACCCATTTTCCCCTGCAAATATAGCTTTTTCTTGTAATACCTCTCGAGGACAATATTTGTTGAAGACGATCAGTGCCACTTCAACTTTTTAAACAGAGTTTGGTTTCTAAGTGTGCAGGGCACGCAATTGTGCCAAATACGCTTTCATCGGCTCAAGGGTTGATCAAGCCGAGAAAGGATGCAGAGAGGAGATCGATATCCTATGATGTCAACATTCCGGGTTACGTCCGCGTATGCTGTGGGGTATCACAACAGTTTCACCAGCAATTCCTGCTGGCGTCCTCAGGTGAATGATAACGAGAAGGTTTTTCGTTCATTCTTATATTGGCAAGATTTAACACCAAAAAACGACCAGTGCTTAGTCCAATCATGGAGCAGCATTGTGATTGTGCGGAAGTCTTATTACTCTTTTCCATGCACTGTGTAAGGGGGATCTTCTCGTCGTATTTTGTCCATCGTCGTAAGGGGGTCGTATTTTGGCGCCAAATCTTGCCTATATAAGAATGAACCAAAAACCTTCTCGCTATTCTTCATCTGAAAAAGCCAGAAGGATAGCTGGTGGAACTGTTATGATACCCAACAACATACGCGGATGCAAACAGGAAAAATGTTGACATCGTCTGATCAACGCAGCGGAAACCTGCGAACAAACTTCGATATCCTATCTCCAACAAAATTACTTTCAGAAAGGCCATCGGAGTGCTCTGCTCATAACGTCTGTCTGTCGTCTCTGTCGATACTAGAAAAGCTAAAGAAAGTTCTTGAGGCCAAAAAGAGACTTCATTTTGGGAGGAAAACGTACCTAATCGTGAAGTGAAGTCAAAAGATCAGTAATCTTTTATCCCCTATGCGGATTCATGGCGTCGCCGTAGCACTTTGAGTATTTTGAATTGTTTAAAAATTTTATTTTCTAAGTTGTGTAAGAAAACAATCTACAGTCTTTTATTTAGAAATGAACTAAACACTGATAAAAGAAAACACAACTATTTCCTATTTCTTTCACATTAATAAGTTTTATTGGAAAATGTACGCAAAGGGACACCTAGTGCAGCAGCACTGGGAAAAAGAAAGTTGTTTTTGCACTTATGAGTATTTTATACTACTGAAAGGATCACATTTAAATGATTAACAAAAGCTGTTTAATTATTTTTGGAAAACTTAATTATTTTCTTTATATTTTAACGTTATTTTATTCGATTAATATTTCAGTATTGATATGAGTATTATACGAGGGTGGTATGATAATTAATGAGCCTACCAATGAAAACATTATTTTTTATCATTTTTATTGTTTTATTTTTCGACACAGTCCCCTTCTACAGCGATACGCTTTTCTCAACAAGTTTCCAACTTCTTCAAGCCCTCAGAAAAATATGATTTCGGGAACTCTGCAAAACACTCATCCATGGCCGCTATGATCTCCTCGTCCGACGTGAAGCGCTTGCCCCCGAGCCAAGTCTTCATGTTTGGGAACAGAAAGAAGTCGTACGGGGCCAGGTCTGGAGAATACGGAGCATGCGACAGTATCTCGTAGCCCAATTGAACCAATTTTGCCGTGGCAATTCGGGATGAATGGGACGGAACGTTGTCGTGGTGAAAGAGTACTTTTTTGCGGGCCAAACGGGGCCATTTTTTCTTCAACTCTTCGTCAAATCGGGCCAATAAATCACTGTAATGCCGCCTCCCTTCGCCAAATATTTGATGTAGATCACACCTTGAGAATCCCAAAAAACGGTCACCATGACCGTTGGCCGTTGGGACCGTTTTTGCCTTCTTCGGAGCACTTTCGCCGGGAGAAGTCCACTGCTTCCACTGTTTTTTGGTTTCTGGTGTGTAGTGGTTGATCCATATTTTGTCTACGGTTACGTAACGCATGAAGAAGTCCCTCCTATTGCGCTCCGAGAGGGTCAAACACTCCTTGGAAGTGGTCACACGATTTCGCTTGTTGTCCACAGTTAGCAAACGCGGTACCCTTCGAGCCGACAGCTTTCTCATGCCCAAATTTTCGTGCACGACATTTTGCACACGTTCTAATGACAAGCCACATGTCCCAGCTATCTCCCTCAACTTCAATCTTCCGTCGCTCAGCAACATGTCACTAACTTTGTTGATGGTTTACTCCGTGGTGACCTCATTTGGGCGTCCTGGACGGGCCTCATCAAACACGGATGTTCGGCCATTTCTGAACTCGTTATACCATGGCTTAATGGTACAAATTGAAGATAAGGCATCATCATACCCAGTATTTAACTCATTTTTAATTTCCTCACGCGTCTTCCCTTTCGAATACATAAAGCAAATCACCGACTGATATTGTTCTTTTCCATTTTACAAAAATGAATAAACTTGTCCACTTCAAACAGCTGCCACGCAGAAACTACTACACGGAATTGGTTGAAATTGTGATCGTGGCCATTTTAAAGATGGCCAATGTAAACAACAACAAGATTATGATTCATTGTTGGCAGATTGCTTCAAGATTCATTAATTATCATACCACCCTCGTACATTTGAAATATTTTAAAGAGAGAACCGTAGTTCTGAAAGATGTCAATCATGAATATCATCCTTCAGCGCTTGTCCTTCCTGATATACCATTCCTAGTCCCCCCCACGTGAAGATTGGATTTTATCTCCGAAATATTTTACTCGGAAGAATGCCATCTTATCATATAAAGCTATAATGCAGAGCTGAATCTTTTAGGGAGACGAATTAGTTTTCTACGTTGCCTTACACATTGCGGTATCCCGTTTCCGTAAACTTCACTCTCGCCACAACCTGCTACCTTGGGAATGGAAGTCGAACATACTACCACTGTTCCGAACCGGACCAAAATATGTCAATATTAGTATTATAAATAATATTAGTCCAATATTAACTACAATTTATCTTGGAATGCAACTATTTTTTACTTTTCTGTTCAGTAATTCAAATGCAAGTTCACTAATTCAGCCAATTTTATGGAGCCTATTGGAAACATCAAGCTTTAAGATATCCGTCAAATGTATGTAACAGAGAATTACGTCATATATCTTTTTGCAATTGATTTAACATAGTTATGTTAGCGTTATTAGGACAAAATATTAATAATAATCGCATTTTTACTACTCGTTCTACACTTTGATTAAATAAAATTTGGCCGTAAATCTTTCCAGACATAAGAAAGTAGCTCTTAAACAAATGCAAAAATGTATACTGCTGAGTGCTCGCGATTAACAATAGTTGCATCAAACCTTTGATGATCAAAATAATTAAACTCGCAAAGGATTCTAAAATTTTTTATGACAGACTAGCATATTTACTCTCCATTTGGGGACCACATAGATCAAATATATGCTCAGGAGAGCACTTCCGAACCATAAAAAGTCTGCAGCCCAACTGACGGCAGTAGACCCTAACGGGTTCAAAGAGTCTCTTTACATGGACTTTTTTTAAAAGTAGTGAAGACAGAAAAACAGATAAGCCTCAATCATATCTAAATCGGACAATTTTTAGCCCTCTCTGGTGGGAAAAGGAGTTTTTTATTCAAAATATAGCAAAGTTGCTCCTGGGCTTAAATGGGTTTAGTTCTGCTCCGGTCTTAGGTAACCGGAGTACTTCTCAACTTCTAGAATGTTTTGTCCAAAATATGGCAGTTATGAAATACATACAAGTTAAATAATGTATAGCTCTGAAAAAGAGATGAACAGAATGCTGCAAGTTCTGTCAGGCACCCTTAAACAATGTAAATTAAAAGTGAATATACGGAAATCGAAAGTAAGGGTAGTACGAAAAAATATGGACAAAATTAAAACCATTATTAAAATTGACGACACCAGAATTGATCAGGTGGAACAATTTAATTATCTCGGTAGTATAATCACACAGGACAATAGATGCTTATTGGAAGTGAAGAGACAGATTGCTTTGGCAAAACGGGCATTTATGACGAAGGAAAATATTTTAACCAGTAAACATATGAATATGGATATTAGAAAATCCGTTGCAAAAACATTTGTATGGAGTACACTGCAGTATGGAAGTAAAAGTTGGACTGTAGGCAAATTAGAAAGGAGCAGACTTGAGGCTGCTGAAATGTGGATATGGCGGAAGATGACAAGAAAAAGCTGGGCGGAAAGAAAAACAAATCTGGAAGTTTTAAGGGAAGTGCATGAAGAGAGAAGATTATTGGCGGAGATGTATAAGAGAAAAATAAAATTTATTGGACATTTCTTTAGACACAATGTATTTATAACAAACATTCTTGAAGGGAAAACACTAGGAAAGAAAGGAAGAGGACGAACGAGGAAGAAATATTTGGACGAGAGGAAGAATAAGATGGGATGCAGCAACTACGTGGGACTGAAGCGAACGGAAAATGACAGAGATAAATGGTTGCATCGACAAGGCATCAGCCTTTAGGAAATTGAATGTATGATATCTATAAAATCAAATCATAGGCATAATTTGGTAAACAAATACTTTGACGCAAAACCTGATCATGGACTTGGAAACACTGCGCTTGAGAGGGCGCACCCGGAGATAAGGATGGCATACACTCTCTCTCGAGGCCGTATCTCAAGAACGACTCCGCAGGGATTGAAAATATTCAAGGTGAAATGCATGAAATGTATGGTTAATCGTTGGTTATATCAGTTAAGTGATGATTAATGCGAAGTGCTCTGTAATCGTGAGGAATGTCTAGAAAACAGTAAAATTATGTCAAAATTTCATAACTTCAGGTACAATGCGACACGTGCTTCCCTTATCCAATTTCAGTAGTATTTTACACCCTCTCATATCTAACTCTATGACACAAATTTAGCGGATGTTTAAAAAACATTCGCGGAAAATATGTGACGAACAAAAAAAACCACTGAAAATCACACGCTAAATATTATGCTTTCAAATGACAGCTAAAATAGTTGATATCATGTTCCGAGGGAATACACATAAAGGACCTAGGTGCTAATTACCACAGTTATTCTTTACCGAAAAAAATTCGATGGAAGAAGAGGGTGGAATACTACTCTTAGAAATTAAAATTAAATATTGAGTCCGATCAAGTGGAATGAAGACGCCCATGTCAGCACACGCTGCTGTACAACTGATCTGGGAAATTTTACTCTCTTACCATTGAATGGGGGTGATATCTATTACACTTTTGCTTTATCTCCCAAGGATCTTTCCCGTCTTTCTCTTTGCATTTCAATCACATGAGGAAGATTGTTCCTTACTTTGTTCTTTGAAATCTCTACACATAATCATTTTGAATTCGAGTACCAAAACGTTGGGACATCACAGAGGATATTCATATTAGATTGGAGGGAAACGGAAGAAATAGTCGTGCATCTTAGTCTCTCTCTTTCGATAGCTCACTCTCCCGCACTCTTATTCCATAAAACCTTTCTCAATTTGTCCCCAGCAATAAAATATCCTCACCTTCAAGGCGAAAATTCATGATACTTCAAGGAAGTTTTTTTATACAGTAAATTATATAATTATTACTATTCCCCTATGTCTTCAACGGCTCTTTCTTTAAAAATTATTTGGTAAAGAAGGTAATAATTAATTTACCCAGAATGAAGAGTCTCGGGTTTCAAACCAGGTAAGCGAATATCGAATGCCCATCGTTCACGCTGAGGATGAATGCAAACTACCTCTTCGGAACGCCACAAACCACTGCCATCGGGTTGGAAACTCGAGAGTTCAATATTCTGAGCACTCTCCGAGAAAGCCTTAAGTGGTACCTAAATTCAGCTCTTTGGTTGAAAGTTACTCTATTGCGTGCCGCTATAGATACCAAGGATAATTATTTGAGATACTTTGAGATTTGAGATAATTATCCTTGGTATCCTAATAAAGATTATAAGATATACTAAGGATAAGTTTTTGAGACCTACCAATCGTAATGATTTACAGTTACATTGGAAGACCATGAGTGAGGGGAATCACATACCCTTCACCGAGAGGATGCAATAAGTCGACAGAGAGTAAGACGTTGACACTGCTTAAATCTCGGTGGACTCATCGCTGCTTGCTCCCTTGCCCTTGGCGTGATCATAGTCATTGATGTAGATTGGAAGGTTTTAATAAATACCTTGGTGTGCGCAGTGGGAAGTACTGGAAGAACGCTAAGGAAATAGATGCATAAAATATTATGCTATTAATTATATCAACTCTTGAAATAGAAGCCGTTCAAGTTAACATATAGTTTGAGTGAGAGCATATGACAGGTGCACATAAACCGTTTCAATTTCTGTCCTGTGAGATATCACAGAGATTATGTACTGTTGGGGATTGGGTTGGTGTGGTGTAGTATAGCCTTCTTGAGTAAGTAGTAGTGTAAACAGTACTACTTATTCAAGAAGGCATCTTTTGCAGCTCAGAAAACTAATACCAATGATGTTGGAGGGAAAGACTTATCCAATGCTATGCACGGCATACATCAAGACATAGGAGATCGGGTTGTTGTGGTGGCTAGAGTACTGGCTAACCATACGGAGGGCCAGAGTTCAAATCCCTGCAGAGGTGTATGTTTTTCAGAGGAAACCCGATCCCTACTTGAGTGTCTCGTGGAGGGAACTTCAAGTACAGTACACCGTCTGTCGGATGAGACGTCAAACCGTGGTCCCCTTGGTGCCTTTCGTTAAGAGCAGGCTAATGCTGACGCCGGGTTTCTATCCATCTTTCCTCCCTCACCTATCCCCTATGGCTCAAATGACCTTAGCCATCGGTAGCCTCCCTAAATATCCAATCCAATTATGTACTGTTGAAGCCAATCACACCGCCTTTGGTGGGGCCATGGGCACCGCCTTTGGTGGGACCTTACATTTTCTTGATTCACAAATAAGCCAAATAATAGCGCTCCCAATATTTAGATTTATTATTCCCTAAATTTTGAAATTATTCATAAATTATGGCATTGATTCTCTATAAACTCATAAGTTAGAAGTATTATTGGTAGATTCACTACTCATTGAATAGACCTTAGTAAGTTCCAGGCATAAGTAAGAGGGAGAACAGGAGTTACCAAGAGGTGAAGATGTGGACGCAAAATAGAGAAGGTTGGAGGAGTTCAGCTTAAACCTGTCTTAGGACAGATCTACATGGATGATGATGACATTGGCTGCTCGTCTTTTCAAAACTGACTTTTGATGACCTATCTTTGAATTTCTGGCTTGAGATGAAACGTTAAATAAGGCGTCGCACAGTGGGCTGAAATCGAAAAAAGCTGGCCAAAATTCAAAAAGCGATTATTTCAAGCCAGGAACCTGGAACTTTGCAAAAATATTTTCAAAAGACCTATGCATGCAATGACGCAAGATATTTTCCTTAATACTCAACAATTAACAATTTGCATGAGGTCAAAGTTGCACATATTTCGCAAAAATGGTCTTCACTCAATTTTCTCACGAAATATTCAAAATCAAGCCCTTTCTAAACCTTTATGGGTAAAGAAATGGAATTAAAAGTGATGTAATAAGATGAAAAAGTTTTTTGTATTTTATAAAATGTAGTCTACTTACATTTTTGTAATTATTTACCAAAGATATGAAACAAAATGGCGGACCCTCATTTTAGGTCATTTTTTAAATATATGTAGAAAAATAGTTAATTGCATCGCTGAACATCACAAAGTAACTTATATGGGGAGACTCTAAAAAGCTTCCACAGTGCAAACCTGATGAGTTCTGCTGCGACCGTTTGCGACGCCGAATTTTACATCAGTATTTCGATCGCGCGGTCGAGTCTGGTCCAACCCGCCTGCAACGTGAGGTGGCGCGGCAAGTTTTTGGAATGGATTGCAGCCGCATCCACTCCGCTATGGAGATTTTCGAGATACAAACATTGAAAAGAGCCTCCATGTATTATATTTTGGAGAATTCGTGGAAAAAATTCGTATGTTATCACATACGGGGTAGAGGTGTAGGAGGTACTGAAAGATTTCTTTCTTCGGGCGCCGCGGGCGTTTCTCTTCTTACCAACTTGACATCGCCTACTGACGAATACGTACCCTTTTAATGGAGACATCATGCAAGCCACACATGATTATTGTCTCTTCGCGGCCACTAACCCACAGCTGGTGACCGACGGCTGCAACTCCCCCACCCCCTGCACTGCATTGGGCGTACGGCGAAGAGTCGTTTGATAGCACCGCGGAAAGTTTTCGGATAATCTGGGGGTTACGATCCCGATGCATTATAATTTGTGTATTTGGTGTCATTCTCGCGCTCCATCTTAGCAGTCCGTGCTGAGAAATAGCGGTCTGTTAACATTCTGAAAAGGGTTAAGTGGCTTAAAATAAAATTTATTCATAACTATAAACTCTAATGGAAGTAAAACATATCATTCGTCATATTACATATCATAACTATTAGTGTTAAAGACTTGGTGTAGTTGAAAAGCGACACGATCCCATTTGCAATCTTAACCGATACGACTTGTATTTACCAATACTTCCACACTTTCTTTTACTTTATCCTTGCTAAAAGTTATAAACATACAAACCTTTATGTAAAGGGAAACGTGTCGTGATTGGTAATTAATGATTTACAGCTGGCCTTTATTGAGATGACGATCATAGAAGAAAGATGTAGAGGCATTGTAAACATGTTACCGGAGAATCGTGAGAAGTAAGAAAGGATTTCACTCGCTTCTGTGTCGTGCCGTGCGACGACGGTTGCATAGAGTATGGAGAAGAGGGAAAAAGAAAAGAACGAGGTAATTTTGTGCGTGGGACGTTAGACTTGGCGAGGCATTTGTCTTCTCTCTCGTGGCTTATCACCACCTCACGGAAGATGGACGAAGAATAAAGGGGAGATCGATAAAGGCGGAGGAGAGAGGAGCAATGGCTTGTTGTGGTGCATTCAGGGGTGACACAAAATGGGCCGTATTCGACGACTTGAGAAGGCGAGGAGGACATTGGGTTTGGTGGCGATGGTCTTGGATAGGGTGGGTTCGCCCGGTAACTTTAAGGGGATTTAAAGTGTGAAATTTATGACTCTTGCAGGGAGGAATCAACAAGGAAGGGAGGGATTTAAAGGGTGGTTTGAGGTGAGTTTGATAGGGTGGAAAGAGTGTTTTGGGGGGAGGGGGGGCCGACGACGTATGAAAAATCCCTTGGGACATGTGCCAAGCCCCAAGTCGACGCTTCACCGCTCATCTTACCTAATCCCCGCTCTCTTCTCCTTTCCCTCCCTCCGGTCTCTCCATCCTAGTGTTTACCAAACTTTTCCGAGCCCTTTTCTTGGTTCCACACCCTTTTACTCAATGTGTCCAAACGTAAGCTTTAAACTAATAGACTAGTAGAACAAATCAGGACCCTCTTTTATTATTTTTTTATTTCATTGCCAATAAAGCTAAGGTAGTTTGAGCGAAAAATCATTATACCCAGAAATCAATGAATTTGGTCTTATTTTAAAGAAAATTCTTCCATTGACACAAAAAAATCAACCTCTAACTATATTACTTTCCGAGATATTTTCCAGAAAATACCAGCCTTTTACATGGAAAATGTTACGTGTATGCACTCCAGAGAGATCTTTTTAAAAAAAAGGCATTTCCTACACTTAAATCTCGTCAAAAAACAGCAGTGTTTACTCAACTTATTTTGCAAATCAATCATATTGTCATCGCAGTGAAGTCTTCGGAATCGTAATAAACCTGCCGTTTTGAAGGAGTTTCAAACGGACCGCGCGAAAAAAATGAGTAAAGTTAAAGACTTATTTAGATATTTTCATTTGATTACTTACAATTTTTGTCATGTAAAACTTAATTATTGCACCATTAATAATGCAATATTTAATTCGTGTGTCTCACAAGTGGTGGAATTAAAACTAATAATTTGAATATGGTCTCTATTATGATTAGGGACCTATCTCGCCCGGACTACCTTAAGCAAAAATATGCTTAAATTAATTTTTATTCAAATCTAATACTAAATCATAGTTTATGTATTCCAGGATATCATGTATAGTTCCGTAAGGTCAGGAACTTGCCTGACTGCAGCATTCCATCCATCCCTTTCTAATATTAGTTCCCTTATTATTTATTAATTCCTTAACATTCCTCTTAGGATTTCTCCCTCTATATTTCCTTCAATTGTCTTCTTCACAAACCCATTGTCCCTCAGGTTGTGTCCAATCCAACTGGTTCTACTTTTCTGTATCGTCTCCCATTGGGTCCTTTCCTCTTCTACTTTTCCGTATCTTCTTCATATCTTGTTTTATCCATCCATTTGATCTTCTACATCATTCTCCAACCGAGGGTATTGAAAGCTTCAATATTCTTTAGACATCTTTTTTCAATGATCTGTGCTTACGACCCGTAGAGTTCCACGCGCCAAACGACTGTTTTTATCTACTGTTTCCTCATTCGTGGTCACACGTCTTTTAGAACAGTAGTCGCCTTTTCATAATAATCTCCACAGCGTCCAATCACAACACCACCAAATTGGTCGATTCCTGAAATTCTGATCATGTTGATCCCGAACAAACGGATCGGAGAAGAGGGGAGTTGGGATTCTTGATAGTGAGTCACATGTTTTAAAAACATTAAAGATAACGATTGGTGTTGCCTCCACTCACACTCATAACATTTGTTCCAATTTGATCCTTTTTTAACAGAGGAGTAATCATTTTTGTCTGTCGCCCGCGGAATTTCATCAGGATTTGCGAGATATGAGTGTTTAAAGCTCGGGCGGCCTAGGAGGCACTACGTGTTTTATATGCAGTCATGTCGAGGGAAATCATCACTTCATGGACCTACGGGACGAAGCACTACTCTGTTGATCTCTTTGGAAGGAGCTAGCCTTCGTCGTTCGTGGTTTTCTGGTGAGACATGGAGGTGAATGGTGCTTAGTTGTGAGAAATTGGAGAGAATAGTTCAAGGGAAGAGAGTGGTCCGTGAAAGTGAAGACCGCCATGACCAATCTCCAGACAACCTCAATTCTCCTTCTCCCCAGATTAAACTCCAAAGCCCTTAATCTGAGACGTTTCACTATTCTCCAATCAGCAGCCGGCATTTTAACTCCCTGGTTTCGGCTCTGAGGGCGAAGCTGTGCACTTTCTGAACGCCTGTTTTTAAGCTTCAGAAGCCTTCTGCAGTGTTGGCTTTCTCAGCCGTTCATTGATGCTAATGTGGCTTTGGAGTTTTTTTGAGATTGGGGAAATTTCGGATCAACGTTTCCCTCGCGTTGCATAGATCATCAAGGGTGGTCATTGATTATATTTGCAAAACCGTACGTTGAAGAAAAATATCACTTAGGGCAAGTAAGCTGAGATTTTAACTTTAACGCCAGAGTGTTGTTGTTGATAAGTGTGACTAAATTAATATGTTTAAAATGATCTAGAGCTATTTCTAATAGTGAAATTTCGTCTTCAGCTCTAATTAATTTGTCACATTCCTGGTGTGGTGTCCAGGCACGAGTTATTTATCTGCTCTGGAAAAATTAGTTTTTATCCTTCCACGAGAAATGTAATGGCAGTGAATATCTCGCCCCTTGGTTATTCTAGGCTCACCGTAATAAACGTGTCTCCACCGTGGAGGCACTCTCTACTATAATAATACCGTATTTTCAAAAAAGAGGCGAGTCACGGTGCCGCCTTGTCATAACCGTGCTCTTCCAATCCGGATGTTTCATGCTAGTATCAGGGATATTACCGCGACATATTTTCCAGGTGAAGAAAGTTCTTTACGTACTATCAACTGTAGGTAAAGTTAGATTTACCCTTGAATTGGTAAATCTGTGTCTTTGTTACTTCAGCCCTTTTCCTATTCTTCCTTTGACATAATCATTTCATTTAGAATGGGTAATTTTCAATATCAGCATTTATTAAATGCGATAGACTGCCTAAAAGCAATTATTTTTCTGATTCATTTCTATTTGGAGTCAATTAATTAGAGGTAAGGAATCAATAAACTGTCTAGTAATAGCTAATTTGGCTCTGCATAAGTTTTAAAGTAGTTCATGATCGTATAAAACCACCTCAGGCTTTATTTTGTAGAACTAATGTATCTCCATATTGCAATTAAACAGTTGGTAAAAATTCCGCACTAAACATTTATTGACAACCGACCATGGTTTCAACACAAAGTGCCATTTTCAACCTTGAAACACTAAAACTAAACTTTTATTGACAACCGACCATGGTTTCAACCCAAAGTGCCATTTTCAACCTTGAAACACTAAAACTAAACTTGTATTGACAACCGACCATGGTTTCGACACAAAGTGCCATTTTCAAGGTTGAAGATGGCAGTTTGTGTCGAAACCATGGTCGGTTGTCAATAAATATTTAGCATGGAATTTTTACCAACTGTTTCATTGAAATATGCAGTTCATGATAATGTATCCAATTATCGTTATTACACTTAACTCTTCCAACACCTTTCCCCTGAACGCATTACCGCCTCACAGCAACGCCCTAGCGCTCGTGTCCGTGACGTGGAATGGCGGGAGTGCGGCGGACAGGACTTTCTCTCCGATGGAGAGCGGCGCCGGAAGCTGGGGCGTTGACGCGCGAAGGCGGCGTTATCGCCTCGGACGCCGCCGCCGCGGTCACGTTCGGGGAGAAATGATTTTGCGGAGCCGTCGCCGCCACAGGAGAGAGAGAGAACACGAGCAGAAGGGAGAAGAAAAGGAGGGAAAAGGAGGAGAGAGATTTGTGAGAATGGGATGGGTATGGAGAGATGGAGGGGTGAAGAGAGAGAGAGAGAGAGAGGGAGTTGGGTGGGACGATGACGTGGGGGAAACGGCGAGGAGGAAGCGGAAGGCGTGTTTATCTTCTTCGGTTGAAGGACGGTTTGGGGAAACATTTTGACGGGCTAGCGATTCTCTTTTGTTGAACACGCCGACCTAGTGTGGGAGTGAGGGGATGGCTTCAGATTACACGCGGTGTCCGGCCTGGAGCAAAAAAATGATTCTCCAGAGCATCTACATCTACATTCTAACGTATTTACCTGAATATAAGACCCCCCTTTTTTCCCGACAAATACGTTTCAAAAGTGGGTGGTGGGTCTTGTAGTAATAATAATAGAAATATCCATCCCAAGCTCCAGAAATTTAGAGAAAAAAACACAAGGAAAAGATCTAAAAACATATACTGCTGGATAACGAAATAAAAGAACTTTGGAACCAGAAAAGAGTATTCATTCTACGCATAGTAATCTCATCCACAAGATTAATACCGAAAACGCTCAATAGTAACATAGAAAAATTAAAAATTGTCAATAGCATTTATATACCTACAGAAAACCGTATAATAAATACTACAACAATAGTCCGTCAATTTTTAAGGGAAAATACTTCATAGGCTTGGTGCAGCTTGAGAACTAACTCCGCTGCACCAAAAGCTACCGAGATTCAAACCGAGACAGAAATAAATAATAGTAATAATAAATTCATTTTATTATTCTAGGAGTGCAATCCTCTAGAACAAAGTAGTACATAATGTGATGTGCAAGGACAAATAATAAGGAAATAAATCATGTACTCCATCAAGAAACAAAGAAAGAATAATTCGTTCATATAAAAAATTAGCAATGTCATCATACAATATCAGCATTGTTATATGGGGAGGATAAGCCAAAGGGGGTCCCATACTGATATTTAAAGTTATGTAACACGACTATTCGAAATTCTAAGCGCGTTTAAACTCATCGCAACACAAATTTGAACTTCACACCGAGTTTTTACACGCAGAGCATCACACATTTTTTCCAAACTGGCTGGGAACTTCCCTGAGGGACTTCCCACCTGTTTTATATTTTTCCTTGAATTTGAGCCTCAAAATTGGGGGAGGTCTAATATGTAGGTTGGGTCTTATATTCAGGTAAATACGGTACCCCGCGAGCCGCCTCATGGGCGTGTGGCAGGGCGTGGTAGGTCACCAGCCGTGTAAAGATGAAAAAGTTTTGGAGGTGAAATGGTGACATGTACTTATGGAGTGTATTTAGAGGAGCTCGGTTTTTATTGTGGTCGCTTATTGTGCGCGGAAGGAACGAGTTTTTGTACTTCTCTGTTTGGCAGAGTATCTCTCTTATTTTAGCGCATCTGTCAGACCTAGAAATATAGTGAGGCGTCATGATAATATTCTCTGTTCTCTGAAAATTCTCTGAAAAATATCAGTTCTGAATATCATACATCACACATCACCACATTCTGAGCATCAGACCCCACACATCACCATTTGTGTCTACTCCCTGTGATTTCGACTATCGGTCTATTTTTCGCCTATTTCCATTCATCTCGACATAGAAATTGCTTCATTGATCTTGCCTGCTCCCTTTTAATAAATTTATGCGAGTAGACATAAACTCCTACCCATTAATTTAACAAAGTATGGCCTAGTAGCATTCAATTTTTTCTTTGTGAAGATCATTCAGTTCAGTTTCTCTTCCTCCTTCTCTCCTCCAGAGTTCCTCCTAATCCTCCCGTCCAGATTTCTTCTTAGTGGAGATTTTCCTTAGCAGTGGAGATTTTAGAATATGAAAATAATAAAGTTCCCTGTGACTTACATTAGCAATTAATGTACATGACATCGGTGTTTTCAGGGTTTTTTTAAATAAACAAATATGAAATTTATTTATCCTTTTCATAAATTACTAATGTTCTTGACCGATTCATGAGGGCTGCACTTAATCTGGGGATTCTCTGTCCACCAGGCAGATCTAATGAGCGTACATCATAATTATCATTTCTTAATGTGGCTTTAAAGATTCTATTGGTCACCATAGTCGCACGTGATTGGCAAATGGTTTTCCCTCGTTGGTATATGTCTTGATATCTGTGATCTGAAGATGGTAAAGCCTTCAAGTCACGGTAACATTGACTGTGAGTTCGGATTTTGCGAATTAAACCAAACTACCGAATATTTTATGAGGTGCTAACCAAACTGACGGCACAAAAGCGCACATTAACTAAGTTTCTGGATAAATACCTGTCTAAGGCGTTTCTATGCATATATGTATGGTGTTTTCTCTATGTTAGCAAAAACTTCTCGTCGATAACATAAAAGTAATGGGTATACAATGAAGAATGATATTTACATGCGCGTTCATAGAAACGACTTCCATGGATTTTCATTGCCCCCATGTTGTTGCACCCATGGTCGTCGTTGTAAGATTTCCATTGCTGGTGAGGTTTATGCCCTCCTGCGTAGTAAAAGGATTCATCCAACACATACACTCAACACATAATATGTTTCAAATGTCAATATTTGACGTAGTCATCTGAATAGACTCTATGTAAGGCAGGTTCTACTTATAATTCACCATTTTTGTCACGAACAAGAGGGAAAGAATTACGAAAATTACTTCTGTTGCATAAGCAACTTCTCAATGGGTTCTAAGGGCTTTCATATATTTCTCTTTACCTTAAAATAGTTCTTCCGTTGAGATTATCCTACACGTACATTTTACATTTTTTACTCTTGAAATCAGCTTCTTTATCATATTTCAGCACGAAATAAAAAGAAAAATATCACACCAAGGCTTATCTACTCCATATCTCACCATACTACACTCAAAATAAGACTATCGACTCTGCGATTGCATAATAATCGTATTCAGGCCGGCTACTGATATCCAATTTTCAAATTTCCTGACCTTTCCCTGACTTTCCCCTGATGAATTTACCATTTTTTCTGACCGATCCCAAAAAGGTCACCTATTATTGGAATATTTTTTCTGCTGAATTAAATTTTCTACGGCAGCTTTAAATTTTCTAATCATTGCCTCGTATTTTTAGAACTGTAAACATGTATTTACTCTAAGCTAGTGTGCTTCAATTACCTCTCAACCTGAGTTTCGGAAGTTAAAAAAAAAACGCGAGGTCAAATATTCCGAACAATATAGCCTGGGATTCCTTTGGGATGAGCGTTATACATTGTGATCATAATATTTAACACAACTAGGCAAATATCCCAATAGGAATATACAAAATGGATACAATGTACGTCTGATTCACAACTAAATAACTACAATTCACAATTAATAAGGTTCACAACTGAATACTCCGCGAACTGATGGGGCTTATTCCATGCACGTCAGCCACGGGATTTATTTTATTCGGTGAAATAAAGGGTAGGAAAGACTGGCCGATAACGTAATGGTAGAAAAATGACGAGGATTTACACACCAATTTCTCCCTTTACTGTTACGAAAATTCCCTGACTGTTCCCCGACTTTTCCTGAAATTCAAAATTCCCTGACAATTCCAGGTTTTCCCTGACTATCGCCACCCTGGTATTGCACAAGAAACCCCGTCACCAATATTTAAATATTCTGTGTACGAAATTAGAAATTTCCTTTTATAAATCAAATGAAAACTGCGTTTACTAAGCATGGTATTGAAATCAGTGAAACGAAATCCACTAGTTAACTACATGTTTGCAACAGATGAGTGATCCAGAACTAAATTATATAATTATTTCGTGGCGTAGGTGAATAAGCAACACCATTTCTAGCTACTCATATGCTACTCGAATAAAATACATGACGACTATCATCAATACTATTGCTACTCGAGCATAGCGACCGCTAATAAAAATCAGAAATGATACCCATGAGAGAAATTTAAGAAAGTCATATTTTGAATATATACAGCCACAAATGTGGTTTATGTTCCCCGATAATATCTCTCGTCGGACTTCTTTTGGGCTTCATTCGTAATTCACGAATAAATTAGGTATGGATGAAATAAATGATCTGTAAAAAAGACCAGGTAACACTAGAAGTTATGTGAGGGAGAAAAAGGTGTATTTTCCTCTGATATTTCACTTTTGTTGGAAAAAGTCGCAACTAGTTTTTCTCTGTCAATTTGTGCTTTTTTAGGACATATTATTTCATCCCAAAAGAGACAAAATGATATTTTTACTGAACGCAAATTTTCATAGGGAGACATGAATATGCCGTTTTGGGAGTTCGGTTCTTTGGGATCAAGGAATGATAGCTCCAGGAACAAGGCGAAGGAAACGAGCGAAAGGCATCCTCGCGTGTAGTTCGCCACTGCTTTTGCGGCTTTCTCGCTTCTCTTGCCTTCTCATGTCACAGTTCCTATGACATGAAAGGAGAGTTGCCTCAGAGCCGAGGAATCCACTTCGGCCCTCCGGGAATCCTCGGAAAATTCTCGTCTTTTTTTCTCTTATCATTCCTCTCTCCACGCAAAGGCCGCTACACCTCAGTTTGTTTGAGTAAAGGAGGACTGCTCCTTTCCAATCCTCCGTGTACCCCTCCGCGACCACAGAAGAAGCGGGGTCCCGAAAGCAAATTGACTAGACCCGGTTGCTCGAATCAACTGAAATCTCTGAGATTTTTTTCGTTCGCTCTTTTCCAGCGTTTAAACGTAGCCTGTGACAAAAAACTACTCGGCCTATTAAACGCTCCTGCTAAAAAATTCTAAATCGTTTCCTTAAAATACTTCTACAGAATTTCTTAAAAAGTTTGGAAGATATTCCTTAAAGTATTGAAACACCATTTTATGGAATTTTCTACGACGTTCTGCAGAGTACCTTAGGGCGTTTTACAGAATTCCTTAGGACGTTCTGTGAAATTCCCAACGACTCTCCATATAGGTCCTTAGAAAAGGAACTGGGTCAACGGAAACCTCACATATTCCCGTAGAGTTGCTGAAGTACTACAGAACAGCTTGCAAGGAGTCATTTTGCTCTGCAGAAAATAACTCTTAAGAACATGTTCTGTAGGGTCTGGCTCTCATGTTCCGTACAGATCCTTAGAAAAGGAACTAGTTCTGAAGAAAAAGAGTCAATTTCTGTAGAATTCCTTACGTTCTACAGAGCAGCTTCTAAGGAACTTTTTGGCAGGGGAGATATAACGACCGTAAACGCTTTCATCTCCGAAATAAATGTCTTGTTGATTTTTTTCCATTCATGGAAATATTAATGATAATCTAGAAAATATTGAAAAGCTATGAATAAACGTAAGATCTTATGTAGTTCTGTTTTCACCGCGAAGGGCAGAATCAATAATGAAGACGATACTTATTTCATTCACGAGAAGCCTCACAAAATTTCAGCCGTGCCTACTATTAGTGAAGCTACTGTGAAACCGAGATTAGACTTGGATTTGACTAAAGTAGGGCCTTTGTTCTCCAGCAATAATTAATTGCTACTTATACTTTTCCTTAAATAGGGAACACCATTATTTAAACCTTAATGAATTCAGATGCCATGTTTTCACAATAAAAGTTTTTGTTAACTTTCCACAGAAATATTATTTCACTGACCAAGGTTTTGACAAAACTATGTCGAATAAACCTTGAAAATGACATACTTATGTCGAAACCTTGGTCGGTGAAATAAAATTTTGTGGAAATTGATCAAAAACATTTATTGTAAAAACATGGCATCTGAATTCATCAAGGTTATTCATTATCTGAATTCAGAACTGAAGGCATCTGAATTCATCATCAGGAGCTGATGATGGCACTAGGTTACTGAAACCCGGGTCGTATTTATAATAAAATTGTGTGGGTTGAAACAAAGTTGTTTTAATCATGGTTAACTCAATGAATTGTTATTTTTGCTCTGATGGAGGGTATATTTGTCTTTAATCACATTTTTATGATGCTCTTCCCTATAGTATCCACAGTACATTTCCTTCAAACGGTTCTTTAAAACTCACTAAAAGTTCAATCCATCTCGTATGCATTTCTCTTTGGATTCTATTAGGATTGGATTGGACCACGCGTTTCAATGATTCGATAAGAATATCATGCTGTTTCGCGTGATTACGGATCAAACCTGTTTTCTTTCAAGCCATTTGCGGGCGAACGAGTAAGCATGTTGCTCTTTCCATGCACGGGGGTGACCTTCTATTTTTTAAATAAGGGTAGAAATATATTTCCCTCGTAATATCCCAAGGGGAAAACCTGGCAGCATATTGATGGTTTAAAGGTTTGGCTCTTCGAATACACCCTGAAGTGGGTTTTTGAATTCTGGGGTACTAATGTTTCAAAGAAGATAAAATAGACGGACAAAATAAGAAATAAAGTGTACAGAAGAGAAAGGATCCTATAAGTCATTTACTCCAGCAAAATTATCTTTCTTTTTCAAGCTAAATTTTTTTCAATATTTTCCCGCGCCTATATAATTTGTTATAAAACCTAGTGATTTTATAATTATAAATTATTCATTTAATATCGTTTCTTAGTCTAATGCATATAAAAACAGTGTTCACGTAACTTAATTTTCCATATAAGGTTGAATATAATGACATTGTCCTACAGTACGACTTAAAAAAGGTATTGCAATTAGGGTAACAATAAAGATAATGTAACGGGCCCCTCGACGCCCGTCTCTCCCGACTAGCTCCGGGCGGGGTCGACGACGTGACACTTCCAACTACTGGACTATATGAATATGGGCGCCAGTACAGGTCAAGGGGGGTATAGGGAAGATACGCCTGCATTCGTATAGGAGAAGTAGGGAGGAGGGAAAGGAAAATCCTAATAGTAATTCCCTCAGTGACTTACACTCATAAAAAGTGCCGCGAGTCACGTCTCATCATCGGTAACTACGATAAGGAAGGGTTAAGTAAGAGGAAGGATGGTAAGGAAGTAAAAGAAAAGGAAATGGCCTAAAAACAAACTAACACGGTACCATGATCTCCATGGCTCCCTAATAGCAGACTCTCTCCCCGCAACTGAAACTTCGAAACCTAAGAAAAAAGCCCTGCTTCTGGAGGGACCACCGAATTTATACTCTCGTCGACACTACTGCTACTTTGCGGCACACAGGAGAAGCTAACTGAACAAAAAAGGGACGCTAAAAGTTGGAGCCAGCATAAAAACGTTACAATAACATGGAAAAAGGAATTGTAATCCCACTTCACGCCAGAAATCAGAAAATGCTGTTATCTACCGAGATATTTCCACAGATACTAAATTTAAATCTCTCTCATCAGACCTCAGCTGCGATAACTCGTGTTGTCTCGAGTATGGGAATAAAATCAACCTTAGCGAATGCACTGAAATAATTCAATGCAATTCTTAAGAATGAAGTCACAACAACTCTATGCCGAACTAGGAGGAGGGGTTAATATAAAGTAGTTAGATCAAGTCAAGTACCTTGGTATCGTCTTGACTTCAGACACAATGTGAGGGAAACACGAATAATTTGACTTGTTGCATCATGGAAATTATAGTAAGCCAGCAAATAATATTCGTTAATTAAAATAGTGAAGAATGCCAAAAAGATGCCATGTCGCTCTGGTTTGGCTGCAACCGCTCTGGTTTGGCATTTGGAACCTTGCAGAGAAAGATTTCCCCAAGTATGAAAGTTTGAAATTAAATAAAATACATAGGTAGGCCTCTCACTTTGTTAAATACTGCTGCGAGTAAAAGCATAGAAAGTGTCGCGCAGCTTGTGAAAAGATCAGGTTGGGAACCATTGAAAAATTGTAGTCCACCCGCTACCTCGGATAAGAGGTAAAACACCGATTATGCGAGTATGAATGCGACATAGAATACATAATTTTATCCCAGTGCTATATCTCTCATAGGAGTAATTAAATAAAAGTGAAACGCCTCCGGAGTAACAAGTAAAATAACTCCGTGTTTTCCGTAGTTACTGCAAAAAAATGCGTGATATTATCTTAATACACATCGTTAGTTCAAAATTTCCCTCAGTCCTCTCCACATCCCTTTTCACAATTCACCTGCTCTCTTCAATGGCTGGCGTCCTGGCACTCGCAGCCACACTCCTCTATTGTGACTCACTGGGTAGTTTACAGATGTAAAAGTTTAGAAGTTATATCCAGTTTTCTAATTGAAATGGTGATTGTAATGACCTAAACCGTGTTAGGTAGCAAAACTTGGTATCCTTATCTACTACTGGCTTTATAATTTTTGTGCTCATACTTACCCAAACAGTACCTCAATTATCTAAGGGAATCATTTAACTGTCCAAAATAAAAGGTGACTCAATTAAATTTACTATTGAAAATTAACCTTCAAGTCTAAAATTATGAAAATGCATGATGATAATGGTCGCACTCCCTTATTTTCGAAAGTAATATTTTCAGGTATAACTTTGTCGAATAACTTCTTGAATATAGATTGAAACACTTTGTAATTTCTCTTTTTATAATCGCTTATTTTCGTGGGCAACAATTACACCATTCAGAATTAGTGAAGAATTTTCCAGGCTAGTTAACCGTGAGCTGTTTAGTGCGCACTAATGTTTTCAGATCACCGAATCACACTCAGAATTTCCGTGTGTACACAATCCTGACTCGGGTCTCCAGCTGGTTTCCACAGTGGGAAATGTCGATGGCACCGCTCCTCTCCCGACATTTTCCAAAGCCAAATTCCGAATGCATAACCTGTGATGGCGTCCAACGCGATCTGCTCGAGTTCTGCTTTTCGCCTCATCGTCACGTCCCATCGCTTCGTTGCTGAAATACTCGTCGAGCGGCGCCCGTCTGACACCCTAGCGTCGAACGTCGGAGGAATGCCATTGTACCTTGCACAGATGTGACTCGGGTGTAAATAGAAGGGACGAAGCCGACCACTCCACGAGGAAGAGTTTTCTAGGCACGTATTTCACGTCTCCTTACTTCGCTTCGGCCATCAATTATTATGTGAATATAATGCCATGTATCCTTTTTTTATTTTTGCTGCGGACGAATCTAAAAACTTTTACTATTGTCTGTACGAGAGTAAAATCTTTTTGTTAGTACTCTCTCGAGTGAATTTCTACCCAGGATATTAAAATGGGACCGAAATTATGCGTTGAGAATTGAATTAAACTGTGCACCTACCAGCAATTCAATGACGTCAAAGGTCTTGTCCCCAGAGTCATGGATTTCATTTGGGAGGAAGATCTAACTTAGGCGAAAGAGAAGTTCCTAAATTAGGTGATAGGAATGCTGGCAAGTATTAATCCGTTACTGAATCCATCCATGGTTAGCAAATTTCGTAGTGATTTTTCATTGCCATTGTTCTGGTGGTGTGTCAGACACTTGTCTTTCCTTCGTATAATTTCCTTTCTCCGACTCTTCCTTGCCCAACCTGTTCCCCCTCACATCTGCCATTACAATCTGTCTCAGGAATCTGGATCCGGATTTATTCTGTAACTTACTCCGCAGAAGAGGATAAGCTTTTAACGGGAAGATTTGTCGGTGAATATTGACTACTCTGTCTGAATGGATGAAACTTTGTCCTAACAATAAGGAATTATACTTAACCTCATTTGGATATACAATGTTAGGTGTTTGTGACATTAATTGTTTATTTTAGTTTGGTTTTATCCAGTTTTACAACTTAAAAATGGAAGTTCATCCCCCTTGGTTATTTTTTACGCTAGTCGGGCGGTTCACTTCTTCTGCTTGGGTGCATCTAAATATTATATCATTCAAGTTTTTCTGAATTTAGTAGTAAAACTTTATGTGCATTAAATTTTTAATACTTTAGGGTACAATCTTTGAGAACTATTGGTATTCATTCATGTATGAATCATCAACAATTATTTGGGGATTCAAGGATGCGTTATCTAGAGATTTTTGCAGCGTTTTGGGGTTCTCCTGTGCCCATTGTTTACCCACCTTAGCAAACATCGTGTACTCTGATGGGAAATATAAAACCTCACTTGAGCTTTCCAAAGTCACGTACCAAGCTCCTGTGCTGCTACTCGCATGTCTCCCACAATCTTGTGGGGCTGGGCCCTGTCATCAAATTAGGCATCCTTGTCATCAAGCGCCTTCGTGAGAAATATCTCAGGGTGAAAGGGGTTTCCTGAGTATATGTGCTCGTCTGCGAATGTGTGCTAGTATTTCGGCCTTCAAGGAATAAACCAAAGATATTACCTATATTTTTTTAGCTTAGGAGCGTCTAGACTTAATAGTGGGTTCATTATTCACTCGTGCAGAGTGTAAACATCATTTACTGTGCTGGTGAATATGAATGAAGCTCCTTATATCCATGTATGCGCAACTTTTCTCCATTCCGACGGGTGGGTCGCGGGCACAGCCATCAAGCGACCTCGTCAGCATACTCTCCGGGAAGGAGGACGATGGGAAGGGAAAGTGTTTGCATGCCCTCATCAACCTCACAGGGAGAGAGAATATCGCATATACCCCTTCCTCCCATCTTTACGCGAGGAAACAAATTTCCGCTCCTCGAGCCGAGTCGGCACATTTCGTCCAGTCTGGTAGTAGTGTTTGTTTAAAAAGGGTGCGTCGACGACATGGTCATTGTGCACCGCTATAATTCATATTTATTTTTTTAAAAATCGTTTAGAACTTGGTATTGCAATATAATAAAATAACTGATGTACACCTTAAGTCAAAGCTAAAAGATCATTTACATCTTTAAAATACTATTAAAAAGGCCAGTTTCATTTAAAAATATTAAAATTCGGTTAAGGACGTCGGAGTCATCGCCTAAGATGGACCCTATGTCTCCCGCTAACTGTAGCCTGTTGCGCACAAACCAGTATTTGTCACACTCCGCCAGAATATGCCGCACGCTCAGAGAGCAATCACAGTCATCGCAACGAGGTGGTCTTTCCTCCTCGGTGAAGATAAAGGAGTGGGTCAAAGGTCAGAGCCCTATCCTCAAACGTGCGATGACGACTTCCTCTCGGCGACTCTTCCTGACGGGCGTGGGCCACGCTGACACTACCGATTTCACCTCGCGCAGTATATTATTTTCAACGTTTACTCATGACTCTCTCCAATCGTTTAGGGCTACCTTTCTCAAGGTAGACTTTAGGTCTTCGAGGGGTACCAGTGTCAGATTGACATCCACCAATTCAAGTGCCTCCTTCGCTAAAGCGTTGGCTCTTTCATTTCCAGTGATTCCCACGTGCCCTGGGACCCAAAGGAATGGTATATAGATATTCCCTTTCTGCTAAGGGAGATCAAAGCAGTTTATATTTCCTGAACTATAGGGTGCATGGAAGAAAAGCTGGAAATGGAATTCAGGGCACTAAGTGAGTCGGTACATATGACGAAGGAGCCACTACTGATTTCTATCCCACCAAGAGCCACTCTTATTTCGAAGAGTTCCGCTGCGTAAGCACTACACATCGGGCTCAACCTCGCCTTCATAGCTCCATGGTGGGATAAGACGGCTGCATGTGTGCATGGTGTGTCAGACCTGGAGCCATCTGTATAGACTGGTTCAATCGTCCAGTCTGGTTTCGTTTTTTTTCTTCACCGCGAGTGAAGGGAAACTCGTGGAGCCGCCGCAGCCGGCGCGCCGTTGTAAACGAAAATGCGTCCACGAGCCAAGAGACCGACCGCCTATCATCGAGCAAACGCTCGACTGCTCCTTTCTAAGTTCTTGTGAGAATTTTAGGTCTGTCGCCATAAAGAAAAGGTGCACGGATTCTATTTTCATCTAAGATAAAACTTAATATGCTAAGAAGTAAATGATGGCTGACTGTTTATCGACTAAGTTGGTTTTTAAAATTAGTGAAATGAAATTTACTCATGCAGACAAGTAATAGGAATAAAGAGTCGGTAACTCAGTGCTTAACTAGCTTAAGACTCAATGCTCAAAGAGGAAATAATACAAATACCCCTCGCAACTGTTTTCGAGGTAACGGCGAGGCATTTTCTTGAATTGTTGTCTTGTAGCTACAGCTGATGTATATCGGTTTATAGAAGTCTGCCAGTCGCAATGTCATTGACGAAGTCAGTATTCATTATCCATGGGATTAGTTGTTTGCAGTTTTTTGCTTGATTCTCTCATCTAACACCCGGTAAT
Organism: Ceriagrion tenellum; assembly: GCA_963169105.1. Taxonomy (NCBI): domain Eukaryota; kingdom Metazoa; phylum Arthropoda; class Insecta; order Odonata; family Coenagrionidae; genus Ceriagrion; species Ceriagrion tenellum. Next base: position 15,169,493 of record OY720634.1, read on the forward strand.
TTCATTCAAATAATGTAATTCATGAATAGATATCTCTATCCGGATTCATTAATTCGACAAATGGTGTACAGCAGCTATCCCCTCCACTCGCCTCTTAGCCAATGACTTCACACCTAAAAGAAATCACTTAGACATAACTTACAGGCATTTGCCGTAAGTATTTTTATCTTTGTCTTCGTCAGTAACTCTTCCCATTCATTTTTCCGACCATTATTCTTTTCAATTGGCTCTCGTGTCTTCAAACGTGCCTGAAATTATTTGTAATATGGAGTAAATTTGTCTTAAAATTTTAGCTTGCTCTAACATATTTACCCGTGATTTTACCAATGATGAAGGATTCTCGTTACATCTGCATTTTAGTTGCTTGAAATAAGCAAGAATGGTACATATGTGAACGAGGGACGTTAACAACACCAGCTGTCAACCTTGAAAAATGTCAAGAATTGCATGAATGAGATAATATTTAAAAACTGCATGACTGGTTGAGGTTTTTTTGGAAAAAATGTCGATATTATTGAAGATATTCATAAAATTAGTGGTAGTTTAACTTCCTTAGGATTTGACGAGAAAAACCATGAAGATTGATAATTCACGCTTTTTCTCACCAGCAAACTCCACTTAAGATATTATATTTTATATATTATATTTTTAATTGCGCATAGAGCATTCCGACAGAGCGGAGATCGATGAAACGTATATAAATCAAACAATTCGGGCTGGTTTTCGAGCATTAGTGGAGGAAGATATAATTACAATCGTACAACAAAATTACTTGTTTACCACAAATACCAGGATATAATGTCTGGTCTTTAGTAATTTGTTCTTGGTGTCTCCTGCGGATACGTAACGGTATTCATGGGTCCTTGTAGTAAATTAGAAGAATTATATACCTCTTATTTTGTAGATTTTCTCAGCTCATGATGTATATCAGGTAATCTTTGGGTTCTGCGAGTATTTTTAAAATATTATTTTTGCAAAAGTTTCACCGTGCTCTGCTGCCGACATCATCGGGCTTTTTAAACAACAATGGTTTTCTTTTTTATAAATAAAAAAAATCGGCAGTTGATGAATTTAGAATTAATAAAAATTAAAATTAATTCCAAAGAAGTGTTTTCCATATATGAGGGGGTTTATAGCCATCCTCTCTATTTATATATATTTTGGTGTCTCTTTTCAATTTCAATTGCCTCCCTTATAAGCCGCGGAAAGTAACTGCTTTCTTTGTGTAACACTTTTGAAGCCTCGATGTTAATGGCCTGACCTTCCTCTAACGTAATGTGCTCAGCTACGATAGAGTGATACCAGTCTTTCTTCCGGATTGCTCGTTTATGTTCTTTTAATCTGCATCCTACAGATCTTTTAGTTTGGCCCACGTATGTTCTGCCGCAGCTGCAGAAAAGTTCGTACACACCTTCATACACTGTGGGAGGTAATGTATCTTTTTCTCCTCGTAAATGGTCTTGAACTGTTTAGGTAGCGATGTGTCTTGTGATGATGTTATGCATTCTCATTATTCCGCCAATGGTACCCGCAATGTAAGGCAGCATAATATATCCCAGGGCTTTAGGAGTCTTTTCCTCTTTGAGTTTCTTTGATGTTACTCTCTCAATCAATTTATTACCATTGTTGTTTAAAAATCCCGACGAAGCCGGAAGCAGAGCACGGCGAAACTGTCGCAAAAATAATACAAAACATACTCGCAGAACCAGAAGATTACCAGATATAATTATATACCTCTCGTTGCGACTCATTTTCCTTTGTCCGGTTGCCCTCTGCGACCAGAGAATCTATTCATTATCACTGAAATAGCTCCAATCCTGTCCTTAGCGTGTCACATTCTTTCCGGGATTTTATATCATTCATTCGCCTTGGGGGCGTTGTCTTCGCACGCAGTCCGTCCGCCCAGAGGCAGCGCAGAACGCCGTCTGCGCCGGACTTTTCTATTTCTTTTTTCAGCGGAGGTCGCTCCCTTGCCGGTAGAAGGGAAACAAAGGAAAGACTTAGTTACCTAAAGGAGCGCTTAAGTGCTCCGCACTCGCCGGTAGCGTAAGTTGGTTGGCGTCTTTCGACTCGAAGGCACTCAAGTCTCCCAAACTCTGCTCTCCTACTCACCCCATTCTGAGTGCACCGCGGTGACTTTGGAGAGAATGTGGCATCGATAAAGTTGTTTCGAAGGCATTGTGCTAAGGGCGTCGAGGGGAAAAGCAAGCGGTGGTAGGATGTCCTGGAAAAAAGTGATTAGAGAGGTTGATGATGAGGAAGTGAGACCCTTTCCTCCGTTACTTGAGGCGATATATATTTCTGTGAATGTCCCGACTTTCACGTCAAAGCAGGCAACCGCATGGAATGGGAATGGTCTAAAATATTTTAATCGATGTGGGTGGTAATCTTCCAGGGCTCAAGTTTTCGTAGTTAAGGTGAAATTTTTTTGTCTAGGCTTACTGTTAACGGGTTCTTTCAGCAAAATGTTGTCTGGGATATATACTAAAAAGCCAGCTGGATATGGTTTTGTTTTCTCTGGTTCTAAAGTTTTTGATATGAATTTGCTTATTCAGGGTGGCGATCGTCAGGGAAACCCTAGAATCGTCAGGTAATTTGAATTTATGGAAAAGTAAGGGAATTCTCGTAACAGTCAGGGAGAAACTGGAATAGGAATCCTCGTTATTTTTCTACCGTTACGTTTACCGGCCAGTCTTTCCTACCCTTTATTTCACCAACTAAAGCTAACGTCCGTCGAAGACGTGCATGGAATAAGCACCATAAATTCGTGGAGTATCCAGTTGTGATTATAATTAGTTGCGAATCTTAATTATTAAGTTATGAATCATGGGTACAATTTATCACTTTTGTATATCCTTATTGGGATATTTGCCTAGTTGTGTTAAAAATATTATGATCACAGTGTATAACGCTCATCCCAAGGAATCCAAGGGTATGCTGTTTGGGAAATTTTACCTCGCGTTTTTTTTTAACTTCCGAGAACTCAGGTTGAGAGGTAGCTGGAGCACACTAGCTTATATTAAATACATGCTTGCAAACCTAAGAATTTGAGGCAATGATTAGAAAATATAAAGCTGCCGTAGAAAATTTAATTCAGCAGGAAAAAATATTCCAATAATAGGTGACCTTTTGGCGATCGGTCAGGGAAATTGGTAAATCCATCAGGAAAAAGTCAGGGAAAGGTCGGGGAATTTGAAAATTGGAAATTAGTAGTCACCCTGTTCTTTTTCTGGACTTGATCCTAGAGACTGAAGTCTAGTTTTTAACCCTAATGGTAATCATCAGGTGCGTCATATAAGTTGAAGCTGATGTCCTGTCCCTATGGATTATTCATTATTTTGAAGAAAACAGTTTGTTACATTAATATTTGTAGTTGCGTGCAGCCTTAGTTTCAGCCTCATGTGGCAACGGTTGCTTTTGCCATGATTGGTCAAGGTTACGTCATATTGCCAATTCTACACATCTTTTCCACGGATTTTTGAGGTGTCTTGCAAGGAATTTTGTAGATGTAATGTGTAGATTTTTCGTTTTGTTTGTTCTAGGAACTCGAAAATCAGGAATTAGGCCAGTCTCAGGGTCAACTTTTCGGAGGTTATTGTCTTAGCTTACATTTTGTAATATTTACAATTTACATACAATTTACAAATTGGTAATATTTAAAACTTTTTATTTCATTTTGATAGCGTTTACATAATAAATGTGATTTGCACATGAGTTTTATAATTTCATTTTTTGGTGTAAATCTATCGAAACTCCCATGTTTGAATAGTTGTAACAATTAAAGTTTAGAAGTGAGAATATTCGTGATAGCATTTTTAAAAATGATTATAACATATAAATGTCATATAAAGGTTTTAATAGCATTTCTGAATTGTTTTAATTTTTAAAATAATACAAAAATGGTAGATTTGCACACTTTGACCCGCGGGCAGAATTTTCTTCTGTGCCTTGTTGTATACAAATACACGTACCTCAGAAAGTGTTGACATTTAGGCACAAGTAATTTGGATTTTTTTACGTAAGGCCAACATTGGTAAATGAGGAGAAGATGAAAACCTGAGGCGATGGGTCAAATACAAAATTTGGTTGAGTTTAAAGGAAATGCAATTGCCGCACGAAATATTGTTTTCGAGTCCCCCTTTTTTGTCTGATAGTAAACGGAGTTTAGTATGCCATGTACAGTCATACAGTGTGCTTACTCATGGGAAACAGGACGCGTGGTCAGGTTGGGTTTTTCTTGACTTGTATTCAAGACGAGGGGTATGCAACTCTAAGAAATGGTGTACGCTTCTTGAGAAATGGTCGCGAAATGAACAGAAATGGATAGAAATGGACAGAAATGGCTAGAAATAGACAGAAATGTACATAAATGGACATAAATGGATAGAAATGGACAGAAATGGACAGAAAATGATAGAAATTGACAGAAATGGACATAAATGGATAGAATTAGACATAAATGGGTAATAATGGATATAAATAGACAGAAATGGACATAAATGGGTAATAATGGACAGAATGGGATAGAAATGATCGGAACTGGACAGAAATGTATGGGAATAGTAAGAAATGGATAGAAATGGCTGAAATGGAAATACGGTGTACACTTGTTTTAGAAGTTGCGTACCCCTCGATTCAGTATAGGTATGATGTCGTTTCATTCTCATTCGTTATCGCTCAGCAAGTGACTCTTGCCCATCTTCCTGGCCGCCTCGAAATAGCCACACTTCCTCCTCAGATCTTCGCTCTCCTTTCCACCCCGTTCTTACTCATACCTTGCATGTTCTTCCAGTTTAGTTGTCTGTTCCTCCATCTCCACTTCCTCCCCTCCATCCAATTTCGCCCGTCACATGAAGTTTTTAATCGCTTTTATTTAACTTCACTTGTATATCAGGGTCCTGTGTGTCAGGGTCTTGTGTGTCAGGATCAAATTTTGTAATCAATTTTTAACTACCTTCCTAACTAGCTAGAGATCTGAAATTTTGCACATGGGTTTATTTCTGGTCATGATAAAATATTCAGCCATAAAAATTAGAAAATAAAATGAACATTAAAGAAATGTGTTTTTAAAAAAAAAATTAGCTTTTTATCCTGTAGTGTATGCAACATTGTAAACTTGTGTGTCAACCCGACGGAGTAAAAATGTTGCTGAGCGGCCCATCGAAGACACATTTTTTCAACCCATAGTAATTGGTGTATTTGCATGAAATTTAGCGCATTTTTTTGTTGAATAAAAGCGATTTTTTAAAATATTATTTTATATTTATTATTTTTGTCCTATCTTCCGCTCTCATCCTCTCCCGTCGAACGTTCCTTTTTGCCTCCCGTCCACCTTGGGCCTCCTCTTCAATCATACTACACTTCGCTCGATTATTCTGCTGAGCTTTACCCATTACATCTTATCTTTTTGTTCCCCACAATTCATCTTACTCATATGATATTTTAGTCATCTTGAAAGCCAAATCGTTGACATTCTCATGAAAAGATGTCGAGCTAAGCTGGGCCAAAGTAGGCTGATTAGTGGTTTGGATATTACCGGTGTGGATTTCAACGACTGATATCGATCAGATTTTTAGCTATTTGGGGCTAGCCACGGAGTTCCACTTTTATGGAGTCACCCGCAACGCACAATTGTGCAAAATTCCATAGAGAAAAAATCATCCGCATTGACCGGGATTCGCACCCAGATCCTTCCATTTCCGGCCGAGTGCTTTAGCCAGTTTAGCTACCGAAGCGTCCACTTCCCCTGTGAATTTTTGTGACCTTTACGGGACCGGATGTTCTCGACTGCCGGATTGTTACATTGTATGTTGGTTACATTGTACTAGGTAGCTAGCCTGGCTAAAGCACTCGGCCGGAAATCGACGGATCCAGGTTCGAATCCCGGTCAAGGGGAATTATTTTTTTCTCTGTGAAATTTCGCATGACTGATATCGGTGCTCATCGATCTAACAATCTTGCAAAACTTATATCAAAATGGTTTTCCCCTTCAAGAGAAATATCAGCTATCGCTATTTCTTGATATGTTACGGAAGATACCAAAACAGGAAAAATCGCGGCGTCTCAATCAATTTCATACATTTACGACGGAATAATAAACCTTCACATCAACCAACCGGGTCCATTGGACCCAGTCAGTCATTCTAGGGTTAAGGTAGGGATCTTGAAGCAAAATGGAATTTTAATGAGGCATTTCTGTCTCTTGACTTCACTTCCATTATAGTTCCGCCGTAGCGGAAGTGGTTACGGGAAAGTTTGGGTTAGATGCCGTCGACGACAGAGAAGGTAAGGGAGAGTGAAAGTTGAGGAAGGAAGAGAAAAGTTTATTCAATTTGAAGGCAGCCTTTGTTCTACGCACTCCAACCCTTCCCCATCTGCTATTCGGTTCTACTTTGTTAGATAGGAGAGGGGATAGAGAGTGGAGTCCTAAGGAATCTCTTTCCCATAAGTGCCCTTCTACAACCTCTCTCAGAGATTGGAAGTCTTTCCTCTTCCCCTCTCTGTGGTGCTATGAGCGCCTCCCTTACAGCGTTTTCGTGGAATTTCGTCTCTTCAAAGCAGCGTCGGGAAGTAAGAAACGCACTGAAGAATTTAAGAGGGCAGAGATAGTTTTCTGAGATACGCTAAAGTACGTCGGAAGGTCGGAATACGTTTAGGTTTTCACCTAAAACAATATTTTAGGGATGAATAACAAACTGAACTCTCTTTCTCTTCACTGTTAAGGCTTTATATAAAAAGTAATATCTTGAACGCAAGGCTTGCACGTCAAGGATATTATTGATGGCTCTATTATTACAAAATTTACACTTAAACACATTTCAAATTCCTTTCGTTCAAGGAGTTATGGTACGGAATATGCATCCCATCCTTACATTTACCCTAGACATTAACTAAGAGTCTGTCAACGTTGATAAGTGACCATAATGGCTACCAGTGAGACTATGAAGTAGGTCAATTGACAGGTCGTGTATATGATTACTTGATTTGATCCTCAATGATCGTTACTCAATTTTTCACGTAGTAATAACATCACGTATTGCATGATTCCTGCATGACTCTTTTATCTCGTTTAAGTAGTTGCAATACTTCAATCATTGCATTTAACAAATGATGTGGTACGAAGTCACTCGAACGGGTGCATATACACCAGGGTTGACATTCGCTATGAAAAAATCATTTGACTTGACCGGGATTCGAACCCAAACACAGTGTAACTGGCTAACACACCTGACCGGCAATTAGGAGATCCGGGTTCGAATCCCGGTCGAGTCAAATGATTTTTCCATACCGAATTTCAACCCTGGTGTAGTTGCAATACATTTAATGCATATTGCTTCTGTACCATAGTAGCATAACTATTGTGTTGTGTTTATTGGTGATAGTTACTTGCATTTTGTGGTGCACTTTGGTGGTGAGGCATCCCCATCAAATTCCCTACAGGAGACTGATAGGGTAACATGTTGTAGATATTAAGAGATCCATAGATACACGATGTCAGAGATCACTTTGGTTTTTCCTCTCTTGTTAACTTACCTTAACTTAGTTCTGACAGATTTTAAGCTATCCGGGACAAGCCACTGAGTTCCACTTTTACGGAGTCACCCGTAATGCACAATTGTGCAAAATTCCACAGAGAAAATTCATCCGCCTTGACCGGGTTACAAACCCGGATCCCTCAATTTCTCTCTGGAATGATTTTTTTCTCTGTGGAATTTTGCACAATTTTGCATTGCGGGTGACTATGTTAAATTGGAACTCCGTGGATTGTCCCGGATAGCTTAAAAACTGTCAAATAGAGTGAACACCTTTCTGCGTTCATAGTACAATCTTTCCTCAAGGGCAGAGGCGCTCAGCCACGCAAAAATCCTCTGAAGAAGAGGACGCCTTGGTAGCTTAACTGGCTGAAGCACTCGGACGGGAGTTGAGGGATCTGGGCTCGTTTCCCGGTTAAGGCGGATGATTTTTTTCTCTGTGGAATTTCGCACGGTTAACTTAGTTCTATATCTGTCTTACCTTTTCTTTGAATTCTACCATAATTAGTACCTGAAAATAAGGTAATATTTTAGGAATTTATGACGAATGATGATGCCCTACACGACTGATTTTCGAGTACCTTAGTTTTCATGTTTCACTGCATTCTTCTCGATCGCATGCATGTGATTAATTTTCTTCGTTCTTGCTCGTTTCTGTTATTTTATGATATCATAATTTTCTATTCTAGATATTTGGTGAAGATTTGTCCGGATCTTCGAACGCCAAAGCTATTCACGCCTAGAGTCCAATTATTAGAAAAAATTATTGTGAATGTTTAGTTTAAAAAATGGTGTCTTGATGGATCCTTTCTAGTATTAAGTTTAAAAAAATATGTATTTTAGTGGACTTCATTATGTGTCTTAATTCTGTGCAAACGCCATCCTTTTTAATCACTTTCTTGGGCTAATTCGCAAAATATGAAGAAAAATTGATGTTTAAGTAAGGAGAAGAGGAAGGCTTTCTAAAAGAGAAGAAATCATTGCCATTCAAATTATATGTAACTAGCTGATCCGTGAGAATATTTCGCACAGTATCGTTATCAAACACCGAATGTTAAATTACAATGAGGAAGTAAGTAAATGTAAATATTTATTAACGAAAGATATTTTATTAAGCAGAGTAGTAATAAATATATCAGTCTTATTGTAAAAAGTCGTTATCTATGTGTGCATATTGGCTTGACAGAACTGATTTTTAAAAGCTTTTGCAGGACCATTACAGAGTGTTTTATCACAATATTTTTTCTGTCTTATTTTATTTTACAAAACTTCTTTGTAGACTATGTTAGTAATTGTAATGTGATCATCGTTGACGCTTTGACCGTTAGTATGTTTAACTCTAACATAAATATCTCTAAATTTGCGCACTCAAGCTTATTTATTAACGTTGGTTTATAAAAATACAGTTTTTCTCCTGCACGACTCACTTTTCTTAGAAAATAGTCAATCTACGGTAAATGGTCACACTGATTGCATGTAGAATGTAAAATATCTATCTAAACGATGTGTTAATAGATTGCGCCTCCTACAGTCTTAGCTTTAGCACGTAAACATAGCCAACATATTAGTTGATTATATTGTCAACAGAGGGCACTGAATCATATTTTAACATACTTTAAATTTAAATTCTTTAACAAACAATTTAATTTTAAACTATTTGTCTATTTTTCGTCAATATCGGGGAACATAAGCTTTAAAACAATGTTTGAATCATTAATTTTGATGAAGAATTATGGGAGTTGCGACAGAAACACACCTTTGAGAAATAATATATATGATGATAGGGAAGTACTTTTTGCGAGTTTAGAGATATAATTAAATATTCCAATTATATTGTATTTCTTCAGTTTCTCATGTCACTAAAAGTAGCGCAAAAATCTATATCTTTTGTGAAGTAACTTTTGGAAATGTGTGTCACAATCATAAAAATTATTATGAATTATCTTTAACAACAGCTTAATATATTCTGTGACCTGATTTATTTCTGAAGTGCTAATGCAAATCATTGGCTTCTGACGGTGTAATGATGACGATTTACGCTTCAGTCGAGATGTTTACGTTGTCATAGCTCCGTAACTCAGGAGTTATAACCTCAGCATTGCATAAAAAAAAGCCCGTACATCACTCAGCTTATATATTTTAGATAAAATCTGAAAAATACGGTTTAATTATATTTATAGACGATCACATTTCTAATATAGTTTTCTCATATCCTTTTTATCTTTTTTCAGGGAGTTACTTTTTTACCTGAGGCAGGCTTACTCACCACCAGAGTCCACGAGGAGCAACATTTCTCCAAGGTTAGACTCTCATTATTCAAATTCATGAATATTTATGGTGTTATATATATGTTTTGATATCTGTGCTTGCGTCCGTAGTCATCGTTTAAGGAACCAATTATTTTTCTTAAAGGTTGAAAACCGGATACGTACGAAATCTAAGAAAGGTTTAATATCAGTGGGACCGTAGTACAAAAAACTTTGAATATCATGTGATAAATTGGTAAAAAAACTGAAATTTTATTGTTTAAATCTTATTATATTACATATTTTTTCCGCTATTTTCATCAACCATCTAATGGGAACAAGAATTCCCTAGATTACCTGAGGACCTGTCTATTATGGCTTATTTACTTCCTCTAGGCAACATGAACCCAGGCGCCATAATCTCTAGATTATCGATTATAAATGTTATACAAAAAGGTGACAGAGATATCATCGATTTTGAATCCCGGAGGCAATTAGATTCTTCTATAAATTTTAGGTGTAGGATCATGTCATACCTTCAAGTGTAGCATTTTGCACTCAGTTCACACATTTACTACTTATTTCTATCAGCATTACTCTACATTGAATAAAGAGTCCACATCGGGTACAAAATCATAGGCTTATTGGTGGAAAAACTGGAGCGAAGTAGTACCTATTCCATTATTAACGCAAGAACCCCCCTGTTATCCGCTCGATTAATCCTCGTCTCCTTGATTCAGCGCTGCAGATTTTACGTGGGTACATTTTCGTAGCTAGGTATGGCATTATTATCATTCCTATGCACTATAATTCTTTTGTGTTATTATGAAAAAGATAGTTTTCTGGTGAGTAACCTCGAAAAATACCTGGACGAAATTTAGTGCCTGAAAAAAATCTCGTTCATAAAAAATAAATTTTTGTATCCTGAACCAAGCTCTCAATATCTGAGGCAAATTAATCCCCAATTTTCAATGGACTACCTTATGAAATATTTCCTTATTTAATAGCTTCGAGTGAAGCCTGTCCCTCTGTCTCTCTCGGCTCGTGAGAGAAGATAGTATCCATCGCTAGGCTCTTACTTCACCTTGGACGTCACCGCCCTGGTCTCTCTGTGTAGGTCGTGGGCAGCACACTTAAAATCCTTCAGTGTTCTCAATTTATTTTCCGTCTTTTCAAATCATGCGCATTCTGCGCTCTCTTGCTGATTCAAATGCCAGAGATGCTGGAGAAAAAGTGGAACATCATTATGCAAGGAATTTTATTATGCAGACTAATATTTTACTTCACCGACCCAATTTTGTACCACGCGAGTTCTAGCTGTCACTCAGCAACCACTAGGTGCTATAATCATGCCTAATACACGCTATGATGCTGTATGAAAACACGTGTTGTGCGAAGCTGGTTCGATAAGTGGACAATAAATTAGTAGTCTTTATGCATTTCTTCGCCTTCTAATTCATGCCCCTCAATGTTACCGTTCCTCCACCACTCTTCCTTTTGTAACATCGCTGTTCGATGAAGTCCAACTCTCAAGAACTCTACATGCATGACTTTCTTCCAGCCCACATCTTCCTTTTTCTTTCTCGCCATAACTCCACCTAACACCTAGACGTATTTATGAGTCCTCAGGGATACAAATCTAACATTCTATCAGTTGGCGCTGGTTTGTGTATGAGGCAACCGGAGATATATGATAAACTACACGTCAAATCAAGTCCTTTTTTTTACCCTTTCATGTAGAGGTCTCACTACCTGATTTTTTCTGGGAGATTCTTCATCATATTTATTTTTAAACAGAATGGCTACTGATATCCAATTTTCAAATTCCCCGACCTTTCCCTGACTTTGCCGTGATGGATTTTCAAAGTTCCCGGACCGATCGCCAAAGGTCACCTTATATTGGAATATTTTTTCTGCTGAATTAAATTTTCTACGGCAGCTATAAATTTTCTAATCATCGTCTCGAATTTTTAGAACTGCAAGCTTGACTTTAAGCTAGTGTGCTCCAGCTACTTCTCGACCTGAGTTTCGGAAGTTAAAAAAAAACGCGAGGTAAAATTTTCCAAACAGCACAGCCTTGGATTCCTTGGGATGAGCGTTATACACTGTGATCAAAATATTCTTAACACAACTAGGCAAATATCCCAAAAAGATATACAAAAGGGATACGTTGTACCTCTGATTCATAACTAAATAATTAATATTTGCAACTAATTATAATCACAACTGGATACTCCACGAATTTATGGTGCTTATTTCATGCACGTCTGCGACGGACGTTAGTTTTAGTTGGTGAAATAAAGGGCGGGAAAGACTGGCCGGTAAACGTAACGGTAGAAAAATAACGAGGATTTCTATTCCAGTTTCTCCCTGACTGTTACGAGAATTCCCTGATTTTTGCAGAAATTCAAATTACCCGACGATTCCAGGTTTTCCCTGACGATTGCCACTCTGTTAAAGAGACGTTAAATTCTGATCAATTTTTGTCCCCTCAATGTTTGCACGAAATTAAAATAATTCAAATTATAGTGCATACACTCCTGTTTGTAGGCTAATTTCGAGAGTCGTCAAAATCAAAATGACCTGTAAGTTTTTAAATGGACGCTAATGGTAACTCATGATTTTAATTTATTGTGTATCACATTGCCTTCTATTGAAAACAGTAATTTCAGATATGTTGGATGTTTGATGGGAAAAACACTCAAGTATAATCTTCTTAAACAAATGAAGACTATGAAGTAATGTGGAAAGCTTTTCTTCCTCTGAAAATAAAGTTCCTAATAAATGAATATAAAGTTTTGATAAATGTTTACATGATGAAAATGTTCATATAAGTTAATTCAATGTCACTTGTAGACATTAAATCGATATTTTTTCTTTTGCACCCGTTATAGTTTACGATGCACACAATGAGCTTTATAGAAGAGATTAGCGTTTGATAAAAAGTTTTATGCAAATTTTTCATCACAGAATATTAGCAATCGTAGCTGCCGCAATATTTTTAGACTTTTCTATTACATGGGGAGGAGGTTATAACAAAAAACAGTAGAGTCAACTATTGATTATAAATTAACAGCACAGCCTTGGATTCCTTGGGATGAGCGTTATACACTGTGATCAAAATATTTTTAACACAACTAGGCAAACATCCCAATAAAGATATACAAAAGGGATACATTGTACCTCTGATTCATAACTAAATAATTAAGATTTGCAACTAATTATAATCACAACTGGATACTCCACGAATTTATGGTGCTTATTCCATGCACGTCTGCGACGGACGTTAGCTTTAGTTGGTGAAATAAGGGCGGGAAAGACTAGCGGATAAACGTAAAGGAAGAAAAATAACGAGGATTCCTATTTCAGTTTCTCCCAGACTGTTACGAGAATTCCCTGAATTTTCCCTATCTTTTCCAGAAATTCAATATTCCCTGACAATTACAGGTTTTCCCGGTTTTCCCTGACGATCGCCACCTGTACTAGCTCGTTAAAATTCAGTACAACAGGGCAATACTGCTGATTTATCATTACGCTAGAGTTGATGTCTTACATTATCTTCCAGATACCATCACGGTCCAAGTATTTGATTTGACCATTACAGGTGTGGTGTTAAAATTCAGACCTCTTTAGAGTGACCAAATTGTAACCTGTCTGAGTGCTCTAAATTTCATTATTTACGTACACCATTTGGATTTTGAAAGCATATAATTTTAATATAAAACGTATACATGAAGTGAATTTAAATTTAAGCATCACTTGTATTTATTCTGAGCGTATAAACGGACAATATGTAATATAAATTAAAGTTATTTACTTTAATGTAGCAAACGAAACTTTGTGTCTTACATGGATTCATTATTACAAGCAAAACCGGTTCCGGTAGTTACGGCATCATCAGGTACACTGAATGATTGTTATGATAGAATTATAGTATGGACCAAATTAATAAATTCTTTGGAATTAAAAATAGTAAAGCTAGTCGTAAATGACAAAAATTATTTCTAAGTGTATATAACTGGAGACCTAAAACTAACCTAGGGGTAAATTGTTTTGAGCGAATGGCGTAAATACTGAACACTGTGTACACTAGGGATATGCTCAAAATAGCTGCATTGTGTGATCAGATTCCCGTGTCCTTCAATCCCACCCCTCCACTCTAATCCCGATTGAGAATGCGTCCGTGCCCATGGTTAGCTGACGGCCACAATGCACCTGCTACCCGCCGAATGCATTAGTTCGCTCTCAGCGTTCCTCCCCTTCTATCACCTAATAGCTTACCGACTGATAATCCATGACAATGAATCCCGAGAATGCCCCATTATCCCTGAGATAGCGAGGATGGTTATAAGGAGGCTGTAATAAAACCACATTTGATGCAACGGTTACCTAGTTCATTCCTATTTCATTATTATTATTGGGAATACGTGTCTGAAATGATCTTTGCATTATCAAAATCAATAATTAATTTTATCTTGATGGAATAAACCACTTAATAATCATTAAATCTCGCAGCACTCTCCCTGGAAAGTCATTGAAATGAGTTTTTACATATATGTTGTCTTGAATCATTCCTCAATTTGATCAGGAAAACTTGGGAGAAAGTTACGAATTTGGTGAGGGCTGAAATGCAGTTGATTTGAAATACGGCGTTGACTTTGCTATTAAATGCATTAATTATTTCATAAGTTTACATTATTAACACTCGAGTCATCATCTTTTGTCACTAATACAGCCAAAATCCACCAGAAATGATTATATTACTCATTTAACTTCAAACGTAGCATAAATATTTATTCGCTATTGTGAGGATATTAATTTTAATTATTTATAAAACAATTTAAAAGTGAACAATTAATTTGAAGGATATTGGCATTGACTTAAATATTGAACAGTTGAGTTTTTAAATGTCTGCTGCTCAATAGCGTCCCTATATGCATCCAACTGTATTCCTAGTTCATATTTATGTTAGCTGCAGTACTTTTTTTAATTCTCAAATGCACAAAAATTGATTATCCTTATATTTTACCCTTTTTAGCTGGCTTTGTCTTCATTTTTAGGTTTAAAATATGAATAAATTTACTATCACCGTACGTGCCGTTATCAGTGTTGTACTTTCTTTATTATTCCTTAGTTTCTGATAATTTTCCCATTCTAAGGTGACTCTAAGTACAATTGTTTCTTCGCAATACGACGTCGTTCATATATAATTGAGTAAATTATGAAAGTGCTATTTGGTTTGTTTTGATTAGTATTTTATTTGCTTTTCTCGTATAATAAAGGGGTTTGAACCATCGGAATGGATTGGAACACTCGATTCCATTTTAAATTATTTATTACTGCCTAAAGTATTCCCTGTTTTTGCCTATCGTTCGGAATTATCAGATATCAAAAACTACTTGACCGAAGCTTAAATTAAGCTTCGGTCGCTTAAATTAAGCTTCGGTCGCTTAAATTAAGCTTCGGTCTTAGCTTAAATAAGCTTAAATTTCGCATGTTGATATAAAATATATCTGTGGGTAATATAGGTTAAATTAAAAATCTCTCATGGTTCCCTAAAGCTCCCCAAAGGCCCCTCTGGTGGTCCATGCTAATCAATGGGTTCCGTGCAGTGGTTAACTTTTTTGCTTTTTAAAAGTACTTTCACTCAAGATAAAGGGCTGGAATTTTTTTATCGGATGGCTGAATAAATAAAAATTCTTCCAATAGATTTTATATTACGTTTCGTATTCGTGTGAAAGTCATGTTTTTAGCTGAAAAATCTTACATTTTCTCTGAGATCAACAATATCATATTTCCTTGGCAACTAAACATTTGATCTTCAAAAGATATTTACGCCACTAGCCCATGATATCATGTTGAGAGAAGATCTGTATAAGAAGGGCCTAGAGTCCCATGGGCCCCAATGGGCCCAGAGTCTTAAGGGCCCCATGATGGATTGCTTTGGTGGGTAATCGATAAATTCAATGCATATTTACAATTCACATTTATAATATTAGTAGGATAAGTATAAATTCAACACTCCCGAGGTAAAGCCGTAAACATAATGTTTTAGTTTATTTTCTAATGAGATGATACCGATGCTTTATTGATGACCAGTGTTTATAAGCATTAGACAAAAAAATAAATATAAAATCCAACACAAAATATACCAAAAAAGTATACTTATATCAAGAAAAATGGGAAACTAAGTCGGTCACCTTCCCGTGGTGTTTCTCAGGTTACACTAAGAACCGCACAAATCTCATCCTAACCCAACCACGGAAAGGTACCCAGCAATAAATCTGGTTCAAATATTGACCCGTCTGTTTTGAAACTTCTATCTGTTTTAATATGGCGGAAACTATAATAACGCCACAACATTCATCTTAACCGAAAGAAGAACGGGGTATTCTGCACAATGAACGCCATCCATGTCTGAAAATCGACAATTGCCCTAAGAATCAACATATATTTTTGATTTAAAAACGAAAGCAATGATTATGGCTACCCTTTACGCCTAAGACGCAGTCCAGGTAACGGAGGATTGATTGGTAAAATAAACATGATTGCTGCTGCAAATGATCCGTTTGACATTTTCAACCGCTGGATTGTACCCCTAATCTCCAATCCTGTTTGAAGATACTCAACGCCCATATAAAAAATAAATATCGCAGCTGAAATAAGTCATTGAATGCAAGTACATGGATGTACACTAGGGAAGCGATTAAGTTCATTCCCTCAGAAGACGACTCAAAGAAGACCGCTCAGTATTCTTCAGGTTTTGTGGCTTTCGTATATAATAAATTTAGTGTTTTTCACACCCGTTGAGTTTCAATGGGTACCTTTTGCTAGTATGATATAAAGTCTGGTAAACTTTGGATCTTTTTGTCAAGTAGTATCAAATTGTCGAGGAACGTCACAGATTATTTTTTAACAGCTTCCTAATCACCTTATTTCTTATTCGAGTACATCGAATGACATTTAACAATTAACGATCAGTTCATTATTTGTTTCCTCCAATGCTTTGAGAATAACATTTTTATTTGAGTTTACCAAATGTAACTGGTGATTGTATTTCATACTTTCTGATTACTTGTTTCCGTTATGTTCCGGGCTGATTAGTAGTTGCCTGATTCGGTGTTGTGATCATAAACATAGTCTATATTGTCTTTATCAACAATGGTTCTTTACATGATAAAGTTTCTTATACAATACTAGCGGACCCGACAGACATTATCCTGCCCAAACGTTGGCTTGCCTGCTATTAGTGGGTTCAGCAAGCGTTTCTTGTATATTCGAATTTTCGATAAACTATATGCTAAGTGACATTTGACATTGAGTTTGACATTTCAATAGTTTTGTTTCATCAAAACAACGCCGAACTACGAAGCAAGTACGACGACTTGCGCATGTATTGATGCGTACGTCAAATACCACAAAATTTGACATCAGCGCCACCTATTGTACACAAACATAATTATAAATTATACTCAGATGGTCAATTATTCATGAGCATGACTTAAACAACGTTCAAGCGTGGAGCAAAGAGTGGGGACTAGAACTTAATCTGAGCAAATGCACCGCGGTTCATTTCTTGCGTAGGTCGTCCAACTATCCCCATGTATATGTTGTGGATGGCGTTAGCATAAATGCGACGGATGAAGTTAAATACCTGGGAGTTACGATAACTTCGAACCTATCGTGGGGGTCACATATAAGAAATATTTGTGGCAGAGCCCTGAAGAAGCTAGGATTTGTCAAGCGTGTTGTGGGGAGATTTTCGGATGAGAAAGTGAAAGAAAGGTGCTATTTCGCACTCGTCCGGCCACACCTTGAATATGCAGCGAGCATATGGAATCCGGCGGAGAAAGACCTAGTCCATGAACTTAATAAAATACAAAGGAAAGCTGCGCGATTCGTCAAAAACTGCTACGGCCGAACAGAAAGCGCTACACGGATTTTGAACGATTTAGAGTGGGAGCCGCTAGAGACTCGGAGGCTACGTGCTAGGCTTAGATTGCTTGAGCAATTGAGAATGGATATTTTTCAGAGCGACACGGAGAACATCATATTAGAACCACATTATATTTCCAGGTTCGACAGAATCGATAAATTAAGAGGAATATTTTGCCGAACGGATAGGTATGGGAATTCGTTTTTCCCCCGAACAATTAAGGACTTTAATAAATGCTAGGCGGAAAATTTTTTTATTTTATTTTTATTTTTTATTTTTTTTTAACGGCTGGTGTCCTAACACCCCCCGCCACACGCCTTTTGAGGTAGCTTGCGGGGTAGTATGTAGATGTAGATGTAGATGAACATCTCAGGAGGTCTTCACGGTCAATTTTTCATGAACTTATGATTTTTTTCATTTTAAAGATATGTGGTGGTTGGGGGTTGAAATTTTGGGATTATGTGTTCTGATATGAGAAAAATCTTTTTAAAAAATTCGTCAAAAAATTTTCCTATAGCTCAATCGCAGCGCCACCTATTGGGTCCAATTTTAAATTCAAACCATCCAGGGACCCACTCAAACACACACAAAAAAAATTCATCAAAATCGGTCTAGCCGTTAAGGAGGAGTTCAGTGACATACACACGTACAGAAGAATTATATATATAAAGATTATATTTGGTTTGAACAGACTTTGCGGCCGTCACTAGTTCCTCCTCTCTATAGAAATTACTGCACATATTACGCCAATGGACTCAATATGTTGTCAACGGGTCTTTTTGTGATCACGTGCTTGATCAGCCAACGCCAGGGTTTCTCATCCAAAACTCTCCCTGCGGCAATCTCTACTCCCGAGGCCAATCTACGTTCATTACTTGAGGGGCCCCAATGAAAATTGGGAGGGCTAGAGCGAGTATTAACTTCATCTGGTACTTAGGCGGATCCATTCACTAAGAGTAGAAGGCTTGCTTCTGGGAAAAAGAGGGTTGCGATACAACTCCCTCTGCGCCCCATTGACCTAATCTGTGATCTAATCTGTGACCTAACGTATGAGAAGCGTCTCCATCTAGGATTTGAGAGTAAATTGGACGGGAAGTTTGAACGATATCCTCAATTAGTGACAGCAACAATAGCAGAATATGACTATCCATTTGCATTCATTTCACTTTTGTTCCTTTCCCTTTTCCGTGTTCCTTTACGATTACCCTGGTTAGACCACACCTCGAATTCTCCGCGAGAATTTGGGACCCTGGTCATAAAGATTTAATCAAAAAAATTGACAAAGTTCAAAGAAAAGAAGCACGCTTCGTTAAAAACTGCAATACGAACAAACATATAGTGTTACACAACTCTTAAGAGGGATTAAGGTGGGAGCCCCTAGAGACTCGGAGGTTGCACGCTAGGCTTAGGCTGCTTGATAAATTCAGAACTGATATTTTTCAGAGTGACACAGAGAATATTATCATGACGCCTCACTACATTAATAGGTCTGACAGATGCGATAAAATAAGAGAGATACTCTGCTGAACAGATAGGTACAAAAACTCGTTCTTTCCGCGCAAAATAAGCGACCACAATAGAAACTGAGCTCCTCCGAACACACTCTCATAGGACATGTCACCATTTCACCTCCAAAACCTTTACATTTTACACGGCTGGTGACCTACCACCCCCTGCCACACGCCCAAGCGGTGGCTCGCGGGGTAGTATGTAGATGTACACTCCCATTTTCAACTCTCTTTTCCTAGCACTCACTATTATACGCCCTTTTGGCGGTTTACAAAGTGGCATGTGGATATGCAGATGATGTGATGGTATGAAAGGTTTCCAGTCCATCGATCGTCGGTGACGCAGTGGAATGGCTCATTGAAGTAAGGGATGAACTACCTCGCCTTAAGGGTGTCTAATAAGGGATTCAATCTCTATTCCTGTCCTCTGCCCTCCCCGGAGACCGCCTCTCCACGACCCTAAGTCGGTATGTGAAGAGGAATAGGCCATCCGCCTCCGTTCTCACGATATCGTGTCCGAGGGCGCCCACATCGAGTGAATAATGGACTGCCTACCAGTTTACGTATCTCCGCGTCTCAATCAACGTGCTGTCGCCTTAATGATGCGTGCCCACCAGGAAGGCATTCAGCGCGGATGAAGTTGAGGGCTGGATTCACGTGGAAATTACACGGTCCTTGGAGTTCCTGCGTAAAGGCCAGGCGATCCATAGACCAAAAGAATGCCGCTTCTTTTAAAAAGAACTTACTGGTCCACAACTACTTGTTGACCAACTAAAAGCTGAGATAATTTTGGACATCATATCTCATTTGTAATTCCTTTGAAGTTGCCATATTTTTAGTAGTGATTTGTATGAGCTCTTTTCCTTCATGCTACGTTTATATTTATATTTTATTTTTTGTTTTACACAAATGAATAAACCTAAACGTTAGTATGGTACTCTTAAATTGGTATTCTATCTAACATTTAAAAATTTTGCGGTGCTCATGAACGCTGTAGGGTCTCACTGTGAGCTTAAATAATCTGTATCGACATGTTATGGCAAGCATATTATTTCCCGTTCTCTCACTATACGTTACGTGCATGGAGTTCTCAAAAGTTTTCCTTGTCACCTGATATTACCCCCCAATGGTTGCAACTAAATATCACACCAGGAAGTTATTTATCGCGGATCTAGGCAAATCGGCTATACATGCTTATCTCATATATTTGATGAAAATAAACTTTGAGACGAAAACTACCCAGAAATCCGAATGCAAATAGGAGGGACATATTTTAGGGAATCTTTCATAATTACGCTATGGGGGATCATTACAAACAATTCACTTATTCACTTCGCACCAACTTAATTCACTTATTCATTTGCAGAGGGAAACTTTTCCATAAAAACTTCCGGCTATATATATCCAAATTTTTAGGCGGAAGCTATTTACATTTTCAGCCAAAATATTATACGCAAAAATTATAATGAAAAAGCTAAATTTTCGCAGTGATTGATTGTCGGTCAAAACTAATATGTCTTTATGGAAAAAACAAGTTTTAACAGAGTGTTACCGTGACGACAGAGGCCAATGAAGCCGAGAGAGATGGGCATTTAAGGCACTTTCACAAACTTAATTATGAACAGGCTATATCGTAAATGCGAAACAGCCGAATAGCAATGAAAGTAAATATAGAATATACAAGCGGAAAGTACCCGTTAAAATTCAACGGTGTGAAAATAAAAACTTGCTAATGATAGCAATCGATGTGAATCGCACACAATGTATCTCTTTTGGATTCTATGGATTCTTTTTTCTCATTTAATACCTTCTGGGCCTGAATTCACCATATATTCATATGAGGTTCGGCTATAACAATGCTATTGGTTGTCAAGGGAACAGCATACAAAAAAGCTGAATTTTCAGCTATTTTATGAGTGTTTTTTCAAAATTTAAAGTAAAACAATTAGAAAACAAAAATCGATTACTAGAATAACAGTGTTTTTTATTTTTATTTCCAATGGTCTTTGTCTCGACTTTTTACAACCATTATTTCTAATTTAAATATACAAAAGAAAAAAAGATGTGCATGCAAGAAAAACGAACTTTACATGTATTTCTAATGTAACACCTTTACTCTTCTGGAGTCAAACCGGAGACCATTAGGAAAACAAAAAGTAGCTATAATCCTTTTGAGTGACATAAAGAATCATGTTAAAAAGTTTTACGTCATTCTGTACAGTGGTTTGGTAGTTATAAGTGACCGCACATTCACACTTTCTTTTTTATACAATATATACCTTCAATATACCTTGATGTAGACGTGCGATTACCCTTCGAAGGATTAATCTTATTAGAAGTTTTTTAAATATTTGCCCCTGAAAAATCTTAGAGATTAAAGGAATAACTGCAAAACCTCACCAATCAGCTTATTCTAATCTGTTATCCCTTAATTGTGAAATAAGTACTTCAAAGAGGTGGTATTTTGAGTTCTTTATTTTATTTAATGCAAATGATCAAAGATGGAAATATAATTAGGATCCGACATTCCCTTTTTATTCTTTCCAGCCTTTGTCTCCTCGGTCAATCCTAATTACTTTGCCGAGATGTTTAGTTTCTTTCTCCTATGCGTTCGTCTCATTCTGGTAAGTATAGCATTTCATTTACGCAATCCGTTCTACTGTGCCAACCCAACAAGTGCCTGGCGGCCTTTCTTTTCACTGTTTCTATTTTCTTTCTTTGCCTCATAAGGTTTTGCCAATCCGTGGCGATATATTCAACTATTAGGCTTACAATTTATGGATTGTATTAGCCTTTTACTGCCTTTTCGCTTGATTTTAAATGGTAGATGAATAAGTGGAGAGTTCTAAAGGTCATTCTGATAGTGTAGTCGATGCATGACTCCCACCCTAAGTGTTATTTAAAATAAATCCCGAATAATTTACAATCATAACTCGATTTTATGTATCATTCCATGTACTTTCATTTTCTTGTCGCTCTTGTTCTACCATTAGAGAAGGTGATAAATTTGCTTTTTGCATTATTAATCGCCTTTTCATAGGTTACTACCCAGATTTAACTTTTTGAATAACATTCTGTAGAACGCCACGTTCGCTATTGCCGTTGATTTTCCCTTGCAGAATGCAGTCATTGGCCATTGCTCAAGAATCCGACTCTAAAAAAGCGGGACATCTCGATTGTTAAAGGCAAGCTGTTGACTTGGGTTAGTTGTTCTTTGAGAATAATGCAGCTTGGTTACACTATAAGTTGCTTTTCTTAGCAAGTTCTATCGTGAGGATAGATCGAGAAATCGTCAAGGAATACACAAAATGACGATTTCTTATCATAGGGAACATTTTGCCACAATAATTTTGTTGGTAACTCGGAGATATTATTAATTGCAATCTTTATCTCGAACAAGAATAATTAGCATAAGTATTTACGAATTAATCCATTGAAGGAATGGAGTCGGCTGATGTAAGTCTTAAGGAACACAAGTGCCCGATGTTCATGGCAGTAGCTGAGAAAAGACTCGTAACATGAATGATTCCTAATTTATGGTCTTTATAAAGGGTAGTATAATGGTTCAATGTTTTAATCATGGGAAATTTTGTCACTATACTCCTTTATGACGACTCATGGAGGCTGGATGAAATATGAACGATAATTCATTTTGTAATCCTGGAGATTTCTTCGATGGCATTATGGCGATCAGTTTCCAACGGGAATGTACTGGAGTTGAAATTAAACCGATCCAATTGCGGTCGTGTTCACTGTGACGGGACCCGGTAGTGAGGGAATCTCACGTAACCGTGCAGCGGCGAATTAAAACCACGGAATATTTTGTCGATTCCGCAAGGCTAGCCGCCGCATTCACTAGACCTTAAAGGTAGTCCGAGCGAGATAGTTCCCTAGTCATAATAGATACCATATTCGAATTATTCGTTTTAACTTCACCAGCTGTAAGACACATGAATTAAATATTACATTATTAATAGTGCAATAGTTTTACATGACAGAAAATTCAGTAATCAAATAAAAATATCTAAATAAGTCTTTAACTTGACTCATTTTTTTCGCGCGGTCCGTTTGAAACTCCTTCAAAACGGAAGGTTTATTGTGATACCCAAGAACCTACTGCGGTGACAATATGATTAATTTTCAAAAATTGTTTAGAAAACATACAAAATACACGCTGTTAGTTTTTTTACGACATCTAAGTTTTAGACATTCC
This sequence comes from Ceriagrion tenellum, assembly GCA_963169105.1. NCBI lineage: Eukaryota > Metazoa > Arthropoda > Insecta > Odonata > Coenagrionidae > Ceriagrion > Ceriagrion tenellum. Next base: position 15,192,928 of record OY720634.1, read on the forward strand.
TCATTTTGTATATAATGTCTCTCTGAAGTGCACACACGTACCATTTCCCATGTAAAAGGGCAGGTGTTTTTTTGGCAAATGTCTCCGAAAGTAATGTGGTAAGGGGTTGAATATTTGGTGTCATTAGAAGGGTGAGATATTTTTCTTTAAAATGAGACCAAATTCAATGATTTCTAGGTAAAATGATATTTCGCTCAAACTACCTTAAATTGTTTTACGGTAAAGGTGTAGCAATTTGAAATGGAGGCATGCAAGCATATGACAGCCACAATTTGGATCATGTCGTTTTCTTAACTTAAAAAGTTTTTTCTTGGCCCAATTGCTTTTACTTTTCTTTCTTGAGTGTTTTACTATCCCATGCCACCCTTTTCCTTATTATTTTGATGCTTTACAATTTCCTTTTTTTAAATTGGTAACACTCGTGTCGAGTCAATTTGGCGACATATATTTCCTACCAAGATATTTGTTTTTAATCCTGAAAAAATTACCAAAATAATGAAATTTTTTTCTCTTTTCTATGGCAATCCATTGTGTTCTTTTTTTACTTTTTCCAGACGTCCCGCCGTATCAGAGCTTCTTTTGATATCCTAGATTTTAAGAAAGAGTTTAGCTTGTTTTACAACCGCACGTTATGAGTAGATTTTTTAATCAAAAAATGAAAGAAAATGTCTCAAATGTAAGCTAGTAGTTTTGGGTTACAGGTCATTATGTCATTACCAACTCTGAGACACTGACGTTATGGATTTATGCGTGAGCATAGTTTACTCGCTTTGAGAATCTTACGTCAAGATAATGCCAATAGGCCTTTATAAAATATTTGAGCTGGATATGTTGTTCGCCATACAGCTTCGTTTTTTTCATAGTCCACGTTCTATATTTATACATCAAGAAAATTAGGTGACTTTTATCAACTTTTTTGTGAAAATCGAATGTGGTCAATTCACACAGTCTTGTAGTTGAGGTGTCTTTCGAATGAATTACATATACCAGGAAAACCTCTTATTTGAACCCAACCCCTCGAAATACTGAGTTTCGGAATTGAGTTTGAGGAAGAGTGAAAAGAAAGAGATTGGAATTGAGATAGTTAAAAGATCATTTCGTGGATTCCCTAAACTGAAATAAATAGTATATAAAATAGTAGCTTTGTTGTCTATCAATAATGCTATTGTTTGTAACTTTCGTTCTTTTGTCGATTTCAATAGCGTAATAAATAACCTCCCAGAGTCTCAGAGTATATTCCACTGGTGGCAATGATATTCACCATTTAAATATAATAAGTTAGTAAAATTATAAATGGATTAAAGAAATTCGATGCAACCTGTTGATTATGTAATTGTAAAAGAAATTGATGATAAACACATCGATTTATGTGGTGACTCCGTTATCTCAAAAATCTCGACCCGCCTGCTCGTTCTTGACTGGTCGTTGGATCCAAGAATCAGATGGAAAATAAATATCGTTCCTCTTTCTCCATTCAATACTGCTAATGGAATTTGATTTTGTATTCAGATGCAACCACACCGTTAACATAGTATGATTGTAAGGATGTCGAGTTTAGTTAGATTTTCATCACTGAAGTCATAGTCGTGTAAAACGGCCTTAAGAGAGAAGGCATTATAAAGTTCGACGACGAAGAAATCTTGCCCTCACCCTGATCAATCCTCTATCTTACAATAATTTCCATTGATGACGTAGAATTTGGCCTGCTGGTCCGTTTGACGGTCATTATTAAATATGATCTTGTAATAATCCAGTATAGGTAATTAACCAAAAGTTTACAGATAACATGAGACTGCTATTATGGTGTACACGTATTTCTCTTTTAAATTAAAGGATTAGCTCATTAGGGTTATGGGCTTTCCTTCGACGGCTGTGGGGAAGGAATGTAGAAGGGTGGAACGAGAAAGGAGGGGGACGGTAGAAGGGGGGGAGAAGGCATAATTTGGGGCAGTGGAAAGGGGAGAGGGATGGAATGGAGAGGAGACGAAGCGTGTGGAATGAGGGAGGCCTCGTTGCTCGGGGAGCGGTCGAATTTTACGTTGGTTTCGAGGTCTGAAACTCTTATCTCTCCTCTTTCGCGGGTCTGCCGGCACCAAAAGAATAATCTTCCGATTCATTACTTCCACAAATCATGCGCGCAATTAATCTTCCGCCGCGCAAATGAATCCGCAGGAACCAGCTGGAGCAGGCTGACATGACTGGGTGCTTGAAGGTGGCTTGGATGGATAATAATTTTGTTTTTTTTATATGGGTTCATTACCCCTTAAAAATGTATCGAAAAAATACCAACTTATATTTGTTCCTCAGTTCGCAAAAACTGAAGTGCAGACATTCTTTGCGGTAGCAACTTGCAACATCAAAGAGTTTCTGCATAGCATGAGCCTGCAGCGTTTAAACCGAATACCTTACCTCGGACCACTTAAATTTTATTAGTCCCATTCAAAATATGGAAATAAATTATTGCTAATTTTAAGGTCATCTATCTTCCTGAACCTTTAAATTGTTTAAGGATATTGTTTTCAAAATGCAATAATTTTAAAAAAATATCTGAAAATGCCTTAATCAACGTTTCGTCAAATTAATTGACATCCTCAGGGCTAAAAAAATACTCGGAAGTAAACAAAATCAGGATTATATAATAACTAGAGTCGATTCAAACTCAACCATAGTTTTTTGAATACCCTTGACTGATTCATAAGGTGAGTTACAACTGCTGAATTAGCGGCATGCAACAGTAAATAATTTAGCGTAGAAACGAAACATTTTGTTAATTAAACACTGTAAGAATAGGTAAAGTCTCCAGTTGAGTTTTTCATGCATAAAAACATATATGAATATAACAATGAACATCTACGAAATACCGTGCAAACCACAACTAGGGTGTGTGGAACAGGGTGATTCCACACCAGGCATACAACACTCATCTGAGCTTGCCGCACGCTCGCCAGAATGCCAAGCGCAGGCCGAATGCAGTTAGGGAGAAAAGACGCGGTCAGACGAGTAGTCGAGTGCTATGTAACCGAACATGTTACCACGCTGCATAGTATTTAAGATTCAACTACTGGTTACTATCATTATTGCGACTGATGAATAGTACTACAAGGTAATAAACCTTGCATGAGCAATATCTTGCCGAATATTTAATGCGGGGTAAGTAGCTAATAAGAATGTTTAGACATTTAGCACTTGTGCAAAATGGGGATCGGGTTGACGTGGTGGCTAGAGTACTTGCTAACCATACGAAAAGGGTTCAAATCCCTGCAGAGGAAGATGTTTTTCAGAGGAAACCCGATCCCTACTTGAGTGTCTAGTGGAGGGCACTTTGGCAAAGTACTCCGTCTGTCGGATGAAACATTAAACCGTGGTCTTCTTGGTGCCTTTTGTTAAGAGCAGGCTAATGCCGATGCCGGGTTTCTATCCACTCTTCATCCCTTACCTATCCTATATGGTGAAAGAAACCTTAGCTGTTGTAGGCCTCCACAAAATACCAATCCAATCCAACAAGTGCAAAACCTCTTTTATCCAGTGAGGGTAAAAGTTCCTAGAAGTGATCTATCGCAACTATTATGGTCCCTGATTGTACGTGAAAAAATCACATTTTAAATCGATTAATTTTGCAGCCTATTTCCCTGACTTAATGCCTGTGATAAGTTCTACTTTGTCTTTAGCAGAATATATTGAATGTCCGCCAAAAAAGTCTACGTCAAACTTCCGTTAAAAGGGTCATCAGCACTTTTCCCTTCAGTCAGAAAGAGGTTCTCATCTTAAATCCCTCTACAATTCAGTAACACTACTATGCTTATCGTAATAATTTTTCTCAAATCTTACTTTTCTCTGCTGTATTCGATCAATATCTGATACAAGACTAACTTCGTGAGGGTACCGAATACTAGCGGCGTACTCCAAGTGAGGACGTAAGAGAGAGAAATAACGTTACTTTACTCTCTCGTCACATTTTCCTAGTTTCTTTTAATGAAACCCAATTTTCAATATACCTCTCAACAAAATTTACCGCGTGTACTTTTCCCAGAACGGTTCAAGATTTAAAGTCAAACCAAAAGTTCTTAACAGAGTCCGCATTTGATAGTTCAGCTTTTGTGTGCATTTCATTGGGCATGTTTTTCTTTTTCTAAAACTTCATGACAGAATTCACTTCAATAATACAAAAATATTTAATAATATAATTGTAATTTACTCAGGCAAGGTCAATATTTTCATCATTTAACTACTCTAAATGGCACTTCGATTACATATACCTATTTCTTATTACAAAAGTTTTCATTTCTTGCTATGTGAACCATTTTCTTACAAAGTTTGTCCTTGTGAAAAGGATTTGTTTCAATGTTTTGGCCTTCTAGATAATTAAAACAATAATCGTGTGAAAGGTCAGCATATGTCCGTTCCTCCACTCCAAAATATTTCCTTATAATTAAAGCTAACCAATACATTCCATAAACTTCTTGAAATCAAATCCTCACATTATTATTCTCAATACAAGCAAAATCACCAGCGTTGCAATTGTTTTCAAGGAGTAGTGCATTCAAAATGAATGATCTTCATTGGGAAAGCCATGGCAACGAGCCAGCAACTGATAAAAAAATTACTTATTTAAGAATTAAAAGTAAAAGTTTTAAAAGTTTAAGAATGCTTTCCTGGAGAAATAAAGTGGCAAAAATAAACTTTGAAGGAAATTTAAAATTTACTTTGAGAATCATACGGGATATCTCCACCATTATATAGGATACTGATATTTCATCTTTCTTAAAGCCCTATAAGATCTGTGGATATTATTATTAACAGCTTAAGAGATGTGCCAAGTATCTAAAGAAAATATCATCGCATATTGCCTCAAATATCAGTAGTATTCTAGGTTCTTTGATTTTTTGACCAAGTACAAATAAACAAAGTTACCTGAAATTTTCAAATCGATGTCGTTGGATGTTTAGTCTTATTTATGAGCTTGATATAGTGAGATAATAAAGAATAAATGGGAACCCATCAAAATGCGTACCAAACCTTACTAAAAATAAATTTTAAGTCAATGTTAAACTTGTGAGTCACTGAAGGTTTCATGATTTTTGATGACAACTTTTGCCGTAATAATTCATGACGTTCTCACTGGCTCCCCAATAACTCCAATCTTAGCCAACAAACTAATGGACGAGCTGTGTCCTCTTTTTCCATTTACTCCTACGTTTTTTACATAAATGACGACTGTTGAAATGTTGACGACTTGTGTGTAGCAGTAACAATTCAATTCTCTGAAGTAGACTCACTGAAAACTTTTAATAATTACCACTCTTTGATAAAATTAGCCATTGAACATGAAATTCCAGGCAGGACTTTCCTTTTTAGATATGGCAACAATTAGAAGTCCGTAGAGGATTCTATTGGTAATCTGGTGGAGGCAAATTTACGAAGTAGACAGGTATTTCAATTTTAGACATCATCCATAAAGTCACAGAATTATCACTACCTTGACTGTGAAACACAGAGCTATATCTTGGCGCATGTATAGCTAGTGCAAACTCAAGTGGTTTCTGTATGTGAATTTTATCTCTAAGAATGTTTATGTACATCAATTACGGCTAAAAATCTCTAAATATTACTCGACAAATTAGCTATTACTCTCATCTCCATAATACTTCAGTTATTACATTTTATTGTTTTTCAACATTATTCGTATTTTATTCTGCCATATTATAAGGTGTTGAGTAGGAATAGAAGAATGGATGATGTATTCACCATCTCTATAGCTGTAATACAAATAAACTCGTGCTATGGAAAGGGCCAAAAACATCCTTAGCTGATGATATTAATATGATATGTCTACATATTTTCCTTCGCCCTGTATTGTCACTACATTCTTCGAACAAGATTGTAAGGAGAAAAATATTACTAATGTGTGACTTTGTGTTATATTTATGCCAAAAAACATCGGACATCCCTGGCTTGAGTGGGATCCTTCAAAATGGAATTTGTTTTGATTTTACGCCGACAAGTGGTACAACTATTCAGAGATTTAGGTATCGCTCAATGTTTCAATTTTATGCAAAAGTTTTCTACCCTTATTGCCACATAACGTGGCACAAGCACTGAAGTATGTTGAACAATGAATGGTTTGAGCGTCAGTGGCTACTTTCGGAGAGTATCTCGCCGTTTGCACGAATCCATTGAATCCCAAATGCACTCAATAATTGGTGCTCTAGTGATGTATGGAGAATAATGGAACGGTTGAAGCTGAATGGGGAGTGGGTATATTCCGCACAGATCCTTTGATCTGCTCGTTTGTTCAAGCCACGGTATGGCACAGCTTACGCCGGAACCGGACGTGTTTATTACTGCTGGGATCCCAAAGAATGAACGGTAACGCATTATCCTTGACTATGGGAATAACTTATTTCGTAGGACAGAAAAAACAAAGTTTCTTCATGCTTAAATAAATTACGAGCGCAGCTTGACAGATGACCAGCCGACAAACCGGAGGAGTATAAACTATTGGCAGTTTATGATAAAGATAGAATACTAGTCGGTTTCCACTTATAATGATGAAGACAGTTGGTTAAACTATAAAATTGGGCTGTTTGGTCCTATCGGTTAGAGTTGCAGGAATAAGATGTTACTATATATTCTCTGAAAGCAGTCTTTGGACCCCGTTGAAAAATAGTAACATATTAGGCAAAATTTGCATAGTACCCTCTGTAATTTTCTCCTCACATTCCATCCTTCCGTCAGTTTTACATGAGTATTTGACATTCTGTCGTGAGAATATTTTTTACTATCACTTCATCCTGGATCTCGAAATAACGATGCCGTGGAGTTTCTCGTTCTGGGTTTTTCATCATTTTGCTATTTCTGCTTTTCTCTCCCCTTGCGGGGCCTCGCCATCTTTCATTTACACGTCGATCATTTATTTGCGACACCATATGAGGCATCCACTTTGCAATTTCTCCCGAAACATCGTGGTAAGATAAAGTTTTGGCGTCCGTAAAATGAGCCATCCGTTCGTTTTCAATGAAGCTCCATTTTCAGTTACAAACATATGTCTGGATGAGTTTACGCGTTTGTTTTTCCGTATATCCTTAATTTTTTCAGGGATTCTGCAACTATTCCCTTTTTTTCCCATCATTAATCCTTGAGATTATTTTGTTGTTTGAAAGGAGAGGTTCTCTTGCATTCAACGCATGTATTTTATACAAATGACCCTCAACCATTCCTCCGTTTGAATCATCATCATCTGTATATATTATTTCTCAAAGGTGTTTTTTTTGTGGATAGGCCATAAACCCATGATTCTCCATCAAAATTAATTATTCAAGCATCGTTTTAAATTATGTTCCCCACTTTTGACGAAAAATAGAAAAATATATAATTAATGTATTTGTGAAAACATTACAAATCATACATGAGGACCCCAGAAGTCAAGGGGTCTAAGTAACAAAACCATTGTTTAGAGAAAACTTAAGGCAAAGTTGAAAATGCTTGGTACAACCCACTAAGTAGTTAAGAGACATTACCCTACACAGCAGCACCTGTCAAGTAAATCACTTGGATCCCTTTACCACCTAAAAGATTAATATTTTCACATCCCATTCCTGTACCTAACTTATTTTTTTCAAAAATGTCACTTAGACCCCTTGACTTCTGGGGTCCACATATATAAATTCGATCCTGGGGGCTCGGCAACTATCGCATCTGTACTGATGTGCGGGTTGCGTGAGAGCAAGGGTAGTCGTTCCAACAGAATCCGTATATATTATTTCTGAAAGGTGTTTTTTTCTCAAAGGGTGACTGTAGGAGGCGCCATCTATTAAAACATCGTTTAGTTGGGTTGTTTACATTCTACATGCAATTTGGGTGACCATTTACCGTTTAAGGTTTACGTTATGCATCTTTAACATAAACATAAATAACATATAATTGTTCATGGAAAGGAACAGGTAGAAGGACAGGAAGAAAGAAGGAAAAAACAGGAAGAAGCTGCATAATGTGCGAAATATTCGCACGGGTCAGCTAGTGTTGATTTATTTTCAATGTGAGTGCATTTTGGGAACATTACTTACAGATTTTCAGATTTTTCCAGTGACGTATTTGGTGAAGCGCCCATAAAGAAAGACTGCCTCATTTTTTTAAGCATTGTCATGTATCCCAAAACCGACAACTCAGCAAATATTTCTATTTTCAAATGTCAGTGCTAGGGTCGTGACATGAAATTGGCTGGAGGAAGTCCAGCGTTGCGTTGAGTATTTTAATATTTGAGTCCAGAAATCAACTGAGCGTCCTGCCATTGACGACCGCCGCACTGAATTGACTAAGAAACATAACCTGTAATAATTTAAAATTGAGGATTCTTTTCTGAAGTCAGGATGCACATTCAAGGTCCCTGCTTGCCACATTAACTACCTCAAATTGTAGATAAACTCAAGATATTAACATATGGTTTGCAATCGCTCGATTTAGGAGACTGAATGTACTAACGAACTAATGTTTTTGAAGTAATCGTGTTAAGTAGGAAAACCTAGAATACGATATAAAAATCCCCCAGGAAGTGTAGTCAATCTGTAAAGCTAATACATGTTTTTAGTTTATCATGTATTGTATTGTATTAATACCAGTGTATTGAAGACTGCTGGTAAAATATCAAGTTTCAGATAGTCAAAAGGGGATATTATTTTAACTCTCTGGAGCATGAGTAAAGATTGCTAAGTAAATGGAAAACACATTGATTTCCCATCGCTGTGTTAGGAGATTGATTAAGAGTTATGTCATCTGCTCCAAAGAGAAGCCACTTGCATAGCTTATAAGCAGCTATAAAATGAGTTACACCAACAGCACTAATTAAAAAATCAAGGAGATAGAATATTCACATTTGACATAATTCACGATAGTAACGTAGCTCTCTTAGCCTTATAGACAGAAATATAGAAATATTGTTAACGCCTAGACAACCTCCAAAAATCCTAGAAGTAATCCAGTTCATTACACTACATTAAATAATGATCAAAAGCAAATACATTCGACCTTACCATGTTTGTATACTTATACACACATACCCATCAGGCATTTACTTTCGGAGTAAATATAGTTGGTAAAGCTTACTTCTTGGTTAGAAATTTTAAATCACCTTTGTTTTTTATCGTTTCATCCGTACTACTCTATCCTTGACAGCATCCTCTGCCTCTGCCATTTGTATACATTGTTTCAAAATCCAAATTCGCCTTCTCTTCCTTTTTAGCTCGTATGATCTAATAATGACAGAGTGTGTGTTTTCAAGCAACTAAGGCAAACATTATGCTTAATAATCTCTGACGCTTGCCCTCAGTGCCAGGTTCTCCAATGCTCTCTTAATAGTTCTTTCATTTAGACAGTCTTACTTACTAAGACCCTTTAGCCCCCCTCAAGTCCGTTGGAACCAATGAATATATACCGCAAGTAAGCTACACAAGCAGATCATTTGATGACATACTTAAATAGGTCGCCTCTTAGAAATACATATACCCATCTTTCTAACATTTAATACATATATTTGGATGTCACTCTGAATATAATACTCATTTAAAACGACTTCTTTGTGATGGGTGCAGACAATTGATCAAGCTTAGGTTTAATTTGTTAAAGAAACTAGCTTTCTTAAACCTTTATAAGATTTTATCACTATATGTGGTACACACTGTAAAATCGATTTTAATCTGATTGGCCCTCTTTTATTCATTATTTATATTAATGACTTATGTTCTCAAATTAGCAGTACATTAAGATAATATACAGACGATACAGTAATCGACCGTGAAATAAGCGAAGACGCGGACTTTGAAGTTTGGTAATCTGGCCTTAACAACGTTCATTCGTGGTGCCAGGAGTGGGGTTTAGAACAAAATATTAGTAAATCCACCACAGTTCACTTCCTGTGAAATCCATCACACAAAAGCTATACCTACACCGTGTGGGGAGTAAACATAAAATCTTTAAATACAGTAAAATATCTTGGAATCACCCTAACTTCTGATATATCGTGGTATACACATACAAAACATATTCGGCACAGAATTAAAGAAACTAGGTTTTGTTAAGCGTATAATATGAAGGTCCTCGAATGAAAAAGTAAATAAGAGATACTAATTCACTCTGGTTAGGCCACACCTCGAATACGCCGCGAGAATTTGGGACCCTGGTCATAAAGATCTAACCAAAAGAATTTAAAAAATACAAAGAAAAGCAGCGCGCTTCGTTGAAAACTGCTACGAACGAACATATAGTGTTACACAACTGTTAGAGGGACTAAGGTGGGAACCCCTAGAGACTCGGAGGCTGCACGCTAGGCTTAGGCTGCTTGTGATATTCAGAACTGGTGTGTTTCAGAGCGACACAGAGTATATTATCATGACTCTTCACTACATCTCTAGGTGTGACAGATGCGATAAAATAAGAGAGATACTCTGCCGAACAAATAGGTACAAACACTCGTTCTATCCTAGCACAATAAGCGACCACAATAGAAACTGAGCTCCTCCGAACACACTCTCATAGGACATGTCACCATTTCACCTCCAAACATTTTACATCTTTATTTGGCTGGTGACCTACCACTCCCTGCCACATGCCCTTGCGGCGGCTCGCGGGGTAGTAGGTAGATGTAGATGTATCTAGTTTTTCAAATGCATAGGTTTATTTCAACTTGCATTGACGGTCGATCAACCTTGTAAATTTCTTTACTTCACCTTTATCTTGCGACCGAACGCATATTCATTTCAACATCCTACCTTCTTAAGAGGTACTGGGTACTGGAAATTACCTGTTTCTCTCCTTCTCGGGGGAGAAATCGCTCTCGATAGCTTTCGCTGGTAAACGATTTCTAACGTATCCTACGATAGACTGGTGAAAGGGCGACCTCTCTTACCCCGGATACATTCCCCATGCCTCCTCGATCGAGACGAAATGATGGCAGGATGACGTCCTCTCAGCCTCCATGATTAATGTGTCGCTCCAAAAAGCCTCAACCCCCGTCTTCCTACTCCCTTTGATAACCTTCCCTTTAAGAATTCTAGAGGTTGTCGGGACGAATTTCTCGGAAGTAAAAAAGAGGAATTACTCGTCCGATCGGATGAGTTTCTCTAAAATGTGGCTCTAGACTTTCTCGCTCGCCTAGATTTGCCGGGACAGTGGGCAATTATCGTCACGTCTCGACCAGTAGTCGTGTATTTTCTTTCAATTTTAACAGCAATGCGATAAGCGTGCAATATGACGGAAACTCTCTCTTCACAATATTCACAAAGCAAGGAACTGATAGCGGATCCAAAGAAATATTAAATGTCCCATTAAATCTATATAACTCCTTCATAATCTGCTATATGTTATACGATTCAACTGTTATTAGTGGAAGTGAAATGAATTGCGATAATTCGAGTAATCCCTTCTCTTCTCAAATCTCATTGGTTGTTTGAGTAAAATAGAAGCGAGAGATTCCGTTTTTAATCCGGAATATCGAATGGCAGTGCAAGCATATACTCACATATAAATATTATGAGGAATGAATAGGAGCGCGTAGGGTATTAACGTACTCATGTCCGACTTGTGTTGGTTGGCTCAAGGCAGACTTGTGGGCACAAATCTATTTCATGAGGTTTTATTTCTGCACCTCATTTCCTCTTATGTGTAATTTTTTAGTGTCGGTGGATTTTTTTCGTATATTGGCCTTTGTCATTTTGGTCGACAAATCAGCGCTTAAGGTAGTCCGAGCGAGATAGTTCCCTAGTCATAATAGATACCATATTCGAATTATACGTTTCAATTTCACCAGCTGTATGACACATAAATTACATATTGCATTATTAATGGGGGAATAATATAGTTTTACATGACAGAAATTGTAAGTAATCAAAAGAAAATATCTAAATTAGTCTTTAATTCGGCTCATTTTTTTCGCGCGGTGCGTTTGAAACTCCTTCAAAACGGAAGGATTTTTGCGGTACTCAAGAACCTACTGCGGTGGCAATATGATTACTTTTCAAAAATAGTCGAGAAAACATACAAGGTACACACTGTTAGTTTTTGACGACATCTAAGTGTTAGAAATACCTCATTTTGTAAATAATATCTCTCTGTAGTGCATACAGGTACCATTTCCCAAGTAAAACGGCTGGTATTTTCTGGAAAATATCTTGGGAAGTAATGTGGTAAGGGATAGAATTTTTGGCGTCACTAGATAGTTAAGATTATTCTCTTTAAATGAGACCAAATTCATTGATTTCTAAGTAAAATGATTTTTCGCTCGGACTACCCTAAATCAATCCAGTATTTACTTTGAGAGATACTATATGTATGACTTTGTAGCTTGCAGTGCGATAATTCATTATAGCTTCCTTGAAAAAAGAGACCTATTGGGAAAAGTATCTGAAGACATTCAATTTCCCTGCCCTACTGCTTTTCCACCCCGAGGCTCTCTCTTCGTAGTCCCAATCATATGTTGATCTCGAATGTAAAACAAATACATTGTGGACGGATTGGATTGTCCGCATTTTTTTATGCATTAAGAAACAAAATGTTTCCTTTCCTGGCCTTCCATATACTTAGTCCTTCGCATGGTTTGAATTAAGAGAGCGATTTTGATCATCTTTTGCTAGCTTATCCACTTATGGCTCCGTCTAATTATTTTTAGGACTGATTTTTGTCCATCTCATAAGGGCTGACACAGCTCACTCGACTGGAAAAAGTTCCGAGCAGAAAAGTTCGTAACACAGAATTATTTGCAACGTCCCTCTATAGCAGTATATTGTCGGTGTACGAAGTTATTGCAAATCCGTAAAGTGTTTTCATTAAACGTTTGATCCTATAATTCCTTTAGGTTCATGCACGATATTCTTCAAAGAAAAATGGAGATTGACGATAAAATTATCGATGACACACTCCACAGATTCAGTAATCACTTTGTGGAAGTTGAACGTGGAAGGAAGAATACAACTTTTATTTTTCCACAGTGATTGTTGTGTTCTATTAGTATTTTCCGCACAAGTTGCGTTCTGTTATAATGGATTCGGGAATAAATGTAATTTTTTTCATTATTGAATCGGCTGTGTGAAACATGTGCACTGATGTAAAACGTTTCATTACCGTGTTCGTGAGGTAAATTGGTATCACACGTAATCTGGATGCTTTCAATTAGGTAAGGCTTTAAAAATTTCGCTGAGACTTCTTTCAATCAATTTTTGTGAAACGGTAAGGTGTGTACCTTTAGTTAATTTTGCTTCTTTAGTAGGTAAAAAATAATTTCTGTCATCAAAAAAATTAGGTTTGAAATAACTAGAATAACGCTCTATATTTTCATTGGGAAATAAACCTAACATGAAATCTGATGATTTCCTCTTAGATGTGCCAAATTGATGCGAAAGGAAGATCTACCATAGACACTATCGGTATACCGCCTCGAGTATTTGGTGCCTGCAGAGAAATATTTAATCACTGAGTTGGTAACTTCACAGGAGAGCCATACACTTTGTTGAAACTGCTATAATCGTGCACAAAGTGTTGCTCATTTTACGAAAGGGTACGGTTTGAATCCATTAGGGTCTCAGATTCTACACACCAGGCCTAATTTAATTGATGAATTTCGCAAGTTTCATTAATACTAGGAGAATATAATGCCATGTCCATGCAATATCTCCAGTGGGAGTAGAGGAACTACATGCTGAAAAATAACTAAGTTTATGATCAGAATGATTCATTGTCATTTTATGACTTTAAAACTGTTCCTTTATAATAAGTGGCTCCTTGTTTTCCTAATCTCTAATAATTTCCCTTTGTGGTGTTACAGCTCCTAATTGGCTGTACTAAGGTCTTTGTACAATTTTACCACTCTCTTGATAAAGTGAAAAAGGCGTGCTTATTCATGGATAAATTTTCACACTATGTTTCAATACATATAAAAATCTGAGAATTCATCTTAAACTTTGATAGTAATAATTTTTTATATTTATATTTTTTGATTTATCATTATTTTCAGAACTCCAATCCAAGAAGTGAAAGCAGGCATCACGAATTGGAGAATTTTTATACAATAATCATGTCAGGAATCGACGGTGGAGACTTCAGTATTCATATTTTGTTTAAATCTTAATATTTTGGATATCACATCGAATGTTGAAACGTTTGATCCTGGATGAATCATCCATGGCTCCTTTTTAACCTTGGTTCTGGTAACCAAAAGTTTTCGAAACTTAAGTCCATGGAATCGGACGTTGCGCAGAAATTAAAAACATCTTTTTCGTGATAATGTAATCGATCATTTATGTTGTCGTCCGATACTTTGAAATTTATAATAGGCTCACTATCCGCTTTGTATATTATTTTCACCGGCCCACTCTTGTCCTTCTGAATCTTTCATAGGTGAATGTTCCGTAATGCTGGGAGCCATTTTGCGAGCGCCTTTTGTCGGGTTCTGCAGTCGGGGAACATATCACGCCCATTTTGGGGCGGAAGCGGAGAGAGAGATGTGAGCACTCGCTTTCGTGGATCGACTGCGGATCAGGGCTTTGTGGCAATGGCTGAAGGAGGGAGGGGGGGCAATTTATAAGGGAGATAAAAGCTGTCGTTTCGGCGAATTTCCACCCGGCCATAATCTCCGTTTCCTACCGACCCCTGTCCTCGCTTTCTCTTCATGGGAACCTGATACAAACGTGATCATGTGCGAAATATTTATGAGTGCCCGCTCGAAAATATGTGAATAATAACATTACGTTGGTAAATCCCTTTGTTTTGTTCCATTTTAAGTTAGTAAATCATCTTAAATGTCACGATGTTGCCTTAATTATCATTTATGTGGAACTCATTCCGTTTTCATCGGCTCACCAAACTATAAAAGTTTGAGCTAATTATGGTATATCGTCTGGGTGTTACTCTCAGGGGTAATATTTGCAGTATATTTTGTTCCTAGAGCATACAGACGTACGTAGTTGAATGTGGTTAGTTAATTCTCGCATCCACCATATTTAAACAGGGTGATTTACGTTTACCTCTGTGCTGGATTCAAGCGATTTTTCGTTGCTTATAAGTTGGCCATCGGTCTGGTGACGTATCCTTTTCCCCGCATTCCATCAAAAATTCGTGTGTTACCAAATGATGTGAAAATTGCACGCAATTTATCTCTTCTACGGTTGCAGGATATCACGTATGCATATTAGTGTTTGTAACGTAATGCCAAAGTAACAGTAGATCATTGCGCGTTTATGTCGTTATCATGGAACACTTTCCATTATAATATAGTGTGCGAATGCTGAATCATCTTTAACACGTTTTTACTCTTTTAGACAAATCAATCAAGCTAACACGGCGGTTTACATCGGCAATGGTGTCTTTTTCTCAACATCTGTTAATAAACTCAATTTACTTAAAGAACTAATGTCAAATCCAGTGAACCTATTGTATTTTCCAATCAACATTCTTACACTAAAACAAGGACAATGGTTTCTATATAGAAATATAGCGAAAATCACGGTAATGCATTACAAGGGGAAAAAATAAAAGGTATAAGAGTGGAAAATTGAAAAAAACGCGCAAAAAAACACTAAATGTTACAGCGATGCCAGGTACTATGGCTATACAATTTTACAAAATTTGGAGCTTGTTTGTTTCATAACAGTCCCTTTGCGAAATTTGAAACAGAATTTTAAAAATATGAACTTCTCGTTACAATCCGTCACCACGTTTCACAGGTCAGTTCAATTAGTAGACCAATCAGCTACTAGAATTTTACACTCTGCTATAGAAGTTCATTATTCACTTTAATTTATATTTGAAACGACGTTGCCCGTATATTCTTTGCCGGTAAATTATCTGGTATTTTACCTCAGAGGATGCTCCGCTGGATAACACATCATTCAGATAATATAATGAATCATGCATTCACAGTCTCTTGTAATATTGTCACACCACCCCTTTCATCAGAGAAATAAAAGATTATTATGAGGATCTTTTATTATCTCCCCAGAAAATTGTAATGAATGATGTTTTAATTTCCCCGTGTCTACAAAAATAACGGTTTGAAGGAAATGCGTGGCAGTAATGTTGGGATTTCTCGTAACTCTCTTACTCATGGGTTGAAAATTTTATTTGATTTCTTTTTCTAATGAGGAATAAAATTAAATTTCCACTGTTTTATTTTTTTCTTACCCTTCAATTCCTGCGATATCCGTGAAAAGAGCTTACATTTTGCCTAAAACTTGTAAAAAGGGATTATTTTCGGCATGAAATAGCGGAATACGTCCAATTCAAATACATGCTCTGTTTCATTTTCAGTTGCTAAGCTTCTTATAGCAATAATTGGAGAGTTTTTGGACAGTATGAAAGGAAATAATTTTCTGCCCACTCAATCAAGTAACCGCACGCATATGGCTCTCTCTCCGTGAGATCTTTGCCACTATAAAATGGGTATTGAGTTCTGCGGTCGTAAATACTTGTCTGTTTGCACCACAGGGTTTACCATGTATCTGTCCAGTTATAGAGCATACATAACAAACACAATATGAGACTTCGGTGACTCCAGAAATGAAAAAAAAACAGCAGAGTTGTCTTCTAACATTTGTGTCATGAGTGATTCATTTTTGTTTAGTTGTCAGTCAGATACATTGCGTTTCTCATTTATCGTCGTCACAATTAATTATCATCTTCCAACACCTGTGAAGTTCAAGTGTGGTACACCATCTGTCATGAAATTTTGACAAGTCTCAACTAACATCACTCTCGCAAATATTTTAGTCTGCATGGATGGAATGAGAATAATAATAATGGAAAGTATTATTTGGTTTTTCGGTATGATGGTCCTTTTAGAGTGAGTGCTATTTTTCTCACAAATACTCATAGGGATTATATTTTATGAATTAATCTCATTATAATGCATATTATATTCCATCCATGTGTGCAGAATAAGTAGTATGCTATTCACTAATAAAATCTAGCTGTAAAAATTGACATTTTTCAACTCTAATCACGGTTATCCTAATTTTTGTCTCTAGAATGTTCATGAAGTTGCGTTAAAATGTTTTCTGCAGCTGAAAGTATAAATTAAATAACCTTGGGAAAAGTGCTGAGAGATCTGAAGCTAGTCATATTGCAGTTTTGTATATTCGATTGAATCCCAAAAACGATAAAAATATTTAGAGGACAAGAACAGCGTTCTTTATCTCCTTGCTCTTATATTTGTGTTCCCTCCTCCAACATAAAATTTCCATTGTTGTGAATCCCCCATTTAAATATCTTCCTTGTCTTCCCGCAAGGTTTGCACTCTCTCAAATTTCCTCTGGGTACTTCATTCCTAATAGAAAAATGGTCCCCATCTCAAATTTCCTGTTTAAATTGTGATGATCTTGTATTCCTGGGTGAAAGAAGTAAAAGTCAGTCCACAGCAATTGCCCCTCCCTGTTATAATATACAAAAAATTCTCACACGATTGAAATAAGTTATTTTTATCGGTGAGCATTGGAACATAAGAAGGATGGAAGTCATTGAGTGAAGAAGACGGAAGGGTGAATATTAGTTGAGAAAAAGGGGGAGTCCAATATCTCCGCGCCCTGCAACGGGTAGGAGTGGGATTGGACGGCGGCGTAGTGGATCGAGAGAGTGATTCTTGCATTTTCCTCGTCCGTCCTACAAGTCATTGCCAATGTGTCTCTGAACGAAGCACAACGGAGTTAATTTACCTTTAGATGGCTGGATTGGTGTTTGGAAGTCATTGAGTACTCCAGCTTTGAAAAAATTTTCAATGTCGAAGTAAAATACTTGGCTAGCACTTCACTTAATGTCATCTAATTATACGCTGGAAGTAACCATGCAGGTATTAATTTAAACGATACAATAGTTATATCTCTTATATTTTATCTAAATTTAAGCAGTCTCCTCACTTGTTTTTATGGCACGGGATCCGATATTTAAGCAAAAATCATTTATGAATCGACATTTTTCATTCTAAATATAACTTTTATATTTATGGCTACGATAAAAACGATATGAAACTAATTTCACGTCTATTAGAAAATGTTAACTTATAATACGAATTATTTCTGAATGATTGTCAAGTAACTTGGTCCAAGTTTTCAAATAGCATTCAATTGCCAAGAAATCTAATCAGTGTCATTTATCGCTTTTACATTTACCTTTATTTATTACTCATATGTAGACGTATGCAGAATTTCACGCTAATCTTTAAACTAATGTAAATCGCGCCTACCACCACCATTGGTTTTGGCCCTAACCATTCGTGGAGAGATTTTTATCGTATTCTTCACTTTGGGTTTACTAAACACTATCATTGTACGAATTGGTATCCAATAAAAGTTCTTCAGTTTTCAATTGGATGAATAGTTGACTACCTCTCTACCTTCTGCAGTACTCACAAACTACGTGGATTCTGAAATCACGAACGCTATAGATTCCAAAGTGTATGGTAAATATGATCGTTTTTTAAACATTCATAATAGTTGATTCATTTTTCGAAGTTTGGTTCTCAATGGCAGTGGGTATGAGAAACACCTTCTTCCGTTTTAACTCTAGAGTTGGTTGGCAGCAGACCTCCATTCATCTCTCTTCTCAGATTTTCGTTTAAGTTTAAAGTATGTTCTGCAATTCATATCCTTCATCTGGCTCATGAAGTCTAGTCTGGGCCTACATCTGCAGTTTTTCCCCTCAATTTTTCCTTCAATTATTCTTTTCAATTGATTATCGTACCGTAGTAAATGTACAATATGTTTAGCTCTCCTTTCTTTAAGGATTCTTACTATGCTTCTTTCTTCTTGAGCGTTTTCAAAGATTTATTTATTCGTTTACCTTTCTGTCCAGCTTATTTTCAACATTCTTCCATAACACCATGCTTCAAAGGGTAACAGTCTTTTCATTTCACTTTCCCCTACAGTCCACGATTCGCATCCATATAGCGCAACACTCCACAAACGTAGGTGTTCATTAACTTTTTCCTCATCTCTAAACTAATGCTTTTTGACGACAGTAGAGATTTCTTTTTATTGAATGCTAGCTTTGCATGGTTGATTCTGCATGTTATATCTCTTGCACTTCTTCCATCCCGCGTTATTTTGCTTCCCAAGTAGTAAAGTTCTTTCACTTGTTGAAGGGTAACGTTTTCCAATTCTACATTGAAAACGTTACCCTTCAACACTATTGGAGACATTTCCGTTGTGTGAAAGTAAATTTCACTGGCTTGCGGTTAGTTATGTTTATTACATCTCGCCTTCAGGAGAGATAATATAGGTTCTGATGCCATCGTTGGAGTTGACATGAGGTTTTTGTCTAGTAAATTATTATTACCCATCACTGCTATATTAGCAGCCTATAAAATTGTCTCCGTCTCCTCTATATCCAAAAGATAAACGGCATTTGTCGGATAACCGATTTCCGTGCGGCATTGAGCAATGTGTATCAGAATTTTCACTCCAATACTCTTGGCTTTGGTCAAATTAAAGTAAGCTCCACTTAAGGGTTCCTTTAACTTTGATGACTCGCAGCGACGAGTAATACTCATGCGCATTGTATCCGCCAGCTCAAAAATTATTACATTTTTTCATTTATCTCTGAGAGTAAAATATTTCATAGATATTTCTTTGATGTTGGCCATGCATTAATCAGTCGATACTGTCTTTTTTACTGGCTACATGCTCATTTGTTGATGGTGGGTGTGATTTTGTTGAGCAAACGTTATGTGGGTAATATTGTGACCTAGTCAGGTGTCAGATGGGTCATAAATTGCGGTGTGATGTGATAAAAATTGGATCCGT
Source organism: Ceriagrion tenellum (assembly GCA_963169105.1). NCBI lineage: Eukaryota > Metazoa > Arthropoda > Insecta > Odonata > Coenagrionidae > Ceriagrion > Ceriagrion tenellum. The sequence goes on from OY720634.1 coordinate 15,212,700, forward strand.
TGCCTCATATTCTTAGAATATGCTCGAGTTCCCTTGTGGACGGTCCAGCGCGATTGTCAGGAGATTCGGGAGGGGGAACTTTTAACGGCCTAGCAGGGACGAAAAGGATGGAGATAACATCGCTCTAGTCCTCCTTATGGTTTACATACATGGGAAACATTGGGTTCGCCGTTTGTCCCTTATGGTCCCACACTAAAATCGAATTTTCTATCCTCTGTCCTTACTCATAGGGATGAGAATCGTGACGACCTCCGTCCATACCCTATCCTCTCCCTGTCTCTGCGTCGTTGAGTCGTCACTTTTTTAAGCCGGCTCGTCTGTTCCTCATATCTGCTCCTCTCCGCCGCCTTTGATCGCCCGGTGCATGTCGCACTAAGAGTTATCGATGCGGGTTGAGAGGGAATCTGTCCACTTTCATGAGGGAAAAACTTTTACGGCTCTCAGAGTCGTAAATTGGAGGATTGGACAGTGCGTATAAAACCATAAACATATATTGCTCTTGCTCTTAAGCTGGCACATCTGCTTCCTATTTTATATTCGGTTTCACATTTATCCTCTGATGACTCCCCCGAAGCTTCGTCTCAAACACATGCCCAATGAATAAAAAAAATCTGGTAGAGTTAAGGTTTGACACCGGAACATCCATGAAATTTTTTTTTACGGTATCAGGTGGAATTTTTTTTACTCGGATAGGGAATGAATTAACAATGACTGTTTTATTATTTATGTTGATCGCTGCAATATCTACAAATTTTGGGCAGCAGTTTTGTTTTCAATCGTTTTTTTCGGGCAGTAAAATGAGTAATCTCACACTGCCACCATGCCTGGATGTCTTGCCCTGTTTGCAAGACCTTGTATTTAACAACTCAATCTGCATGACCTGAGCCTAGAAGAATCCTGAAGAGCATAGAAAAAGATACAAATAGTGAGAGTGAAAGATGTTTGTCATTAAGGATACAGTTATTGTGATATCTTTAAGGGAATTTACTTATTCTTCTCTGTATTAGAAGGTGCCAAGTCTTAATGGTTAGGTATGTGTTTCGAGCTATTTTTTATTTATGTGCCAAAATGTGAAGCAATTGTTATTTTTTATTATAACCGTGATGCCAACTTTGACTTGCTGCAGTTTAATCTAGTACTACTGTGGGATATAGGATTAACCGGAAAAACAATGATCATTTACATATCTTCCAAAAAAATGGTACAATACTTCTTAGCAAGTAGTTTTGTGTGATGCATCATCGGACATCACTAATTTTCTCTTTACGGTTTATCATCTAGAGTGACTTAATTTTTTCCTGGGAAAAATATTCGTACACTAGAAAATCATCTCAGCAGACGCTCAAAGGATATGCCTTCGCTGCTTAAATTTTCATATCTCAGAAAACTAGGTAGCGTTCGTCTGGTTCCATTCCCTTTGGAGAGAGATGTTCAACGTAGTACTAAGAGTTGTGCAAAGCTGAGTCCATAATTAAAAATTGTACTATGCAATCTGCCTTAATAAAAGGAAGGTATTCCTGCTACGTTAGCCTGTATTCTGTCTGCCTTGTCATAACTGGTATCCTGTGGTTTTGAACCGCACAATATTCCTTTACCGAGCAAAAATAGCCTTATTCCCTTGAGTCATCACTTTATTCTCATACCAATAGATTTTACCAACTCATGCTCTCAGTAGTGACCAATTCTCTTAACCGATGAAAATATGAACTTGCAGAGCAAAATATAAATTTTTTGGTCTTTATCTCCAGAATTGGAGAAGTAGCGTCAAATATATATGCTGAATTCGCGGGGAGATAATAATCTCAATTAACAGCGATCGAATGTGTTAGTCATTTTAGATTTTAGACGCTTGCCTTGCCTCTCAGCATCCCAAGAGTTTCTTGGCAGTGTCAACGATTGCCTCGTTAGACCTGTTAAGAACTGCTACATATAGAGCCATTTAATTATATATTAGGGCAATGCTAAATTATGGATGCATGCTCTAAATACAGTCTGGCCAATGGTACTACTTCAGCAAATTCAGATCTCTTATTAAAATATTTACCGAATATGGTATATGAGCGTAACTCATAACTTCAGGAACTATTTGCACCAACAATTCCCTTCCGTGCAAATGCCGACATTTTTCATTAACCCTTCGTTGCACACGTTGGGTCTGTGAGACCCAGCGTGCACACTTTGTTAAAATATTTCCTAAATGGCTGGGTGATGCAATTTCATATTCTCGGTAGCTTTGGGCTGCCCTTAAACCATTCGTTCTACATTGTAATCGTAATTGTGACGTTAGTGTGTTCAATTTACGAATGCTTTGAAAACAGTGTGGGCCTCTAGGACCGAACGTGTGAATTCACGCAGCAATTTTGTGCCATTCTAAATGAAAGTTTGTTCGACATATTTCATTACATACGTGTTTTTCTTTATTCTTCGTAACGGAATTCATTTTGGTTATTGCTTTTACTTTTTTTGAACAGTACTGTATCGCATTTGCCATTTTTTCGAATTGTTGTTTTGTTGCGATATTTCAAATGGTTAAATATTACTATGCATGCGCATAAAGCAAAATGTTTTATTTTACTAAGGCTTCCCATTACCCATACCACTACAGAGAGACAACCTCAGGTATATTAGAGAAGGAAAACAGGAAGCGACGAAATATAGTTAAGAAAAAATAAATTTATCAATTTAGGTCTGTGAGACCCAACGTGTTGGTCCGCGCCATAAAAGGTCACGTTTCGATCGTAGGGTTAAACAAGGGGAATTTCAATCAAGAAGACGCTCATCATGATTGAGGAAACGTGCTCGTAAATGTGTGTGTTGATGATTGAATTGAAATTTTGAACAGTTTGGGAAACAGATTCACAATTTTTAATCATTTGAAATCCATTCATCGGTCGTGGTAAAAACCATCTAGGTGAAGGCCTTCCGAAATCCATCAATGAGTCTTCACCCTTTCAACCTCTTCCTTTTATCTTCAGAAATCCTCTTGTTCTTGAAGGCACATCGGTTGAAATTAGCGCATCAAATAGGGAGTACGCAGACTCTGCCATGGATATTGTCGCGTCTTAGCTGAGAGAATAAAAAAGGCCCTCACTGCTCATACCAAAGGCCCATACTGATCGAGACTACAGGAAATGAAAGGATGCTGTGGCGAAGTGGTGTGCTGTTCCTGATAAGGAAGACAGCAGCTGGTGGAACGTAGAGGGAGAGTCGAATGAGGGGTCTAGAACTAGTTTCCAGGTAGGTTTCTTTATTCCTTTTATGTGAACTCTCCTGAACAGTCTCGCCGTCTATTAATGCCATTGCATCTGTCAGAGGTCGGGCAAGATTCTTCCTAGACGATTTAATTGGAACGCTTCATGTGGAGACGGCCTGAGTGGACTCAATAAGGATGGATATGGATTGGAAGCATCGCCTGATTCCCTTGTCTCAGTACCACTTCCAGAGCTTGTTATCATTGAACATCTGCGTGGAGTGCATCCTGTCTCTTGTTCCTGTTAAATTTACAGGAAAATACATAAATATAAAAAGCTAACTGCAAAATCTTCGCCAAAAATTACAACTATGTGCTGAGCAATAAATAATTATGTCTCTTAAGATCTAACCTTTTGTAGAGTAATAGGCCTGTCATGAGATTGTACGTTTGGAAGTGTTGTGCTAAAATATATTTTTATTTTTACGATTATAAGCATCTTGAACTAATTTTCTGTGATGAGAGGGAATTATGTTCCCTTTAATATCTCCTCTCTTTACCTATGTAGGATATTCGAAAAAATCGTTTCTTTAATATCACTGGTATTTTTTTGTATCTTCTTTCTAGCTGTTCTGTAGGGGTTGGGCTTAGACCACTGGATGGAAAACAGCATTTCTCCAAAATGTATACAAATGGGAATTTTTTGGCGATAGTTACGTATCCTATACTCCCAAAAATTGCTGCACTGTAGACTGATTTTTTCGTTGCATGAATGCATTTATAATAACTAATAGCTTAGTTTTTGTGTGATTTTATCTCAGTGTATATGTAATCTTAAGTTTCAACAAAGAGATCGAAAGAATTTAAACAGGTGTTTATCTGGGCTGAGGACATTTTCCCTCATTAATTGTGTGCTTTCTTTGCTGCTACGGCTCAGAGATCGCACCTGAATCATAGCCCCTTGTTCTCTTCCATAGGAAATTTCCTTTGTCTTTAATATATTGCTTACAATAATTCATTATATTAGGGTTTTTTCTTCATTTTAGGTTAAACTTTCTTAATCCGCCGATTTCACACACAGCTGTCTCCAACGGCAACAAATCAAGTCTTCTAATAATACTCGCCCTGAAAACACGTGCTTTCCTTACTGACTCTATCACTCTCGCTCCTTTGGCTTCAATCGCTATGGCAGTGGTTACGGTTAGTTAGCTTCAGATAGTCTCCTTTCACTGGTCTTCCTTTGGTCGGAAGCAATCCTGTGTCCGCTGATTGGTCGATAGTTATACGGGATGTGTACACGTCCTGGTGCAAACATTTGCCAGTCATAGAGAGGAGCGGCTTAAGCTCATTCCGCTGACCAAATGTTTGTTCGCCTCGCAGATGGAAGGGAAGCGTTTTGACCGTCGGGATGCCCAATACACTCCGGCACACAACTAGCTTCGGATGGGATACGTGATTGCTAAAGAGCCTATGAGCACAGACGGGGTAGTAGGAGGAAGATTGAAGAAAAAGAAAATAGGAAGATTTGGCTTTCATAATTACCCTTTCGCTCTACGTTATAACTAAAGACGGCAGAATCGGGATGAAAAATGTCAAGAAACATTCGAAACTTTGAAAACCTTCGAGCAAGTTCGACCCTTTAGTGTGCCAACGTGTCTCTCTCGAGGGCATGAGTTCACAGCTGCATGGTGACAGGAGATGTGCGGGGAAGGGTGCACAAATCAGCCTCGCCTGCTGTTCAGCGGTTAGTCCAGCGTATCCTGATAAATTTATAGCGCCAAGGGATAGCGGGCGAGATGAGCTGGAAATGTAATGAGCAAGACCACGTTTGCGGACAGAGTGGGATCTTGAGTCCGCTCAAATGCTCGCAAAGAGCGTGAATATGTATTAGCAGCAAACGCATTGGATGGACAGAAGTGCTTTGAGCGGTTTTCGGTTGAAAATGGCGTGTAAGTCCTCAGGCCACTCATGGGACTATCCCAGCGATCTCACCAAGTGTAATGGTGTAGAAGAAAATAAATATCCGTGATTGATGTGCATAAGAATTTAATTTAATGTCCTCATTTGGTATAGAATCCCAGAGCATTATGCTAAATCATAACTGATTCATTTACTCAAGTTAATTTTAAAGTTTGAACTGTTACTTTTTCGTTTTAGCTATTCAACGGCATACTATACTGAAAGCGATTTAGAAATATAATCACTCAACGAAGACTCCAAACGCGACGTGATTAAAGGAAAAATCCAGTTATTTCTCAATACTGTTTGGCACATTTAAATGAAGTGGTGATCCCGAATGAAACCGGGCAGAGGAAAAAAAACAGAAACATATTTTCTGAGCAAGTAGAGAGCCCACATATATGTTTTGCGTTCAAGTCACTTCGACGCTACAATCCACTTATCTCTCGTGACCCCTTCAGTTTATCTTTAGTTACTACTTTAGGATTTAGATGGAAGGTAAAAATGGAAGAAAAATGTATGTTTTGGTGGTGCAATAGAAAATAAGATATTCCAGTCAGGAGAATTTTGCCCTTAAAACATAGGCATGTTGAGCGGAACAACTTATGGATATTTAAGCGCTTTTAGATTGAAATAATTTCAATCTTTTTTCAATTTATTTTCTGTTAATGTTAAGTGTGCCTTTAAACGCATGTATTTTACGCTTTCTTGAAGTGGCTGATTAACCCCAGAAATATATAATAAAATCTGTTCATCTAAGTGAACATAAATTGTATCTGCTAACAAAAACTATCAAACATCGTTTTCTGCTATATTTTTGTCTCGTTGCTATCGGCATGAGAGTCTATCAAATTGTTAATTTTTGACTGACCTAATATCGCTTTCAAGGAGCAAGGAGCTTATGGACTAATCGAGCATCCTTATCATAACAAATCCTTATAAAAATGCAATGCCCAAATTTCATCGCTTAAGCACTTTTTTTAGCAATCTGAGACACCATAGAATCCAAAGAAGTTGGGTAATTGTGTCGCATTAGTTTGATATTAACTAAACCATGAGATTGTATCCGCTTGGGCTGAAACTAAATTCTAGCTTGGGAGTTTCTAGGTCTTAGTTTCTCAATACGTAGAAAAAAGGTGATTAGTGATCAACCTCAGAGTAGGAGCAATAGCAATTTTGTTTCATTAGAAAACTGAACAAGTTCTGTATTTTTTATAGCAGTTTAAGTTTCATCGTAGCTAAAACACATCCGTTGTAATTGGCATTTTGTTTTAGCAGGGACCTAATCATTTTCATTTAATGTAGAATTGGTGATCTACTCTTAGATCTGTTAAAGCATCAAGGAAAAATAAACGTAAAAGGTATAAAGGTAATTAATACAGAGTTTATCTTTTTAATCCTCCAAGTACCGAAAATTATCCTTATGCCTGTTGCTCACAGTGAACATTTTTTAAAAAAAGGATTGTTTATTTTATTTTATTAACTTTTTTGAATCATACTCATAGGATACTTGATTGATTATAGTAAATATTCATAAAATTCTAATTAAAACCAATCGTCCATCTAGATGGGTTAGATGATGTTTTTGGAACACGTGAAGAGTCCACTCTATACGGGGAAACTGTTGCATTGGAAAGTATGCAAATGGATTTTGTTTTACCTGACAATCACCCTACTCATCACTAAGATCTAGTGATAATGTGTATGCTGCTATCATATGAAGTATGCCATTAATGGATGATGAGGTGAAAGTATTAATCGTTTTCGCATGATTTACTGTGATGATTTTGCTGCTGTAAAACAAGTGAAAGAAACGAAAATGGTGGTGGACCAGGCCATGGTGAGATACCACCAATGTTTTCTAACTTTTTTACCGTATATTTTCCCATTTGTTCGTTTGTTTTTCAATGCATACTTTTCGTTGTTTTTTATATAATGGATGACAGGTTATCACTGCGGTAATAGGTGCGCCACTCATTAGCTGTTAGGAAACTTTATTTTATGGGAATGGGATGTTCCGTTCCATAAAACGTATCATAATATCAAGTTGTATGAACCAATTATATCGTGAGAAAGGTAATTTTCATAAAATTAACTAATTTTAGGCAACACTTCATGGAAAATTTTACCATGAGAAACCAGCATTAGTTTCTTTATTGTTGTGCTAATCAACTTGATTACTGTCATAAGTTTGGCGCTGAATAGTCAACATCTTTTTTTTACACTTATTCTTGATTTTGTGTGAATTCCTCTGCGAGTAATTTGGTGTTCGTCGATGTTACTGGCTTCAGTTCGGTAACTGGCGGTGAGAGATTGGCAAAGAGTGCCTTCTCTTTGGCACATATCCCATACTTCTTGTCCGTAGGAAATACTATAACTCCAATATTATAAGTCCTATAGGTTGGCTGGAGACCATAGATTATAACCAATACCTTTTATTTAAATGTTTCTAATCCAAAATATGTAAATTATTAGTTATATTTGGCATTTACTACCCTTTTATCTTGCTGAGGGTTGTGGCTTTTACCTAATTGTAGAAAAAAAATAATTATCCATCAAAAGTATATGATGATAAAACGGTAAATGTACATACGAGAGTATAATTCTGCTAAAATTTCTGCTGATTTATAAGGTTAATGGAATATTTTAAGTTATATCTCGGTCAAAGTGCCAAAATATTCCATGATATATTGGAAAGAGTGATCAGTGAGGAAAATAAATGCAGAAGTAACTGCTTGCAGTTATCTCAAAAAAGAGAGTAAGGCTCTATATACGTACTGAAGTAGCAATGACGTATGTAGTGTGGATATACTTTCATTTAATCGGTTAAAAGTGAGGAAAGTAGAATCTTCACCTATAATAAATCTGAAATAAGTCTAAAAAATTATGGGCTCATGGGAGGAAAAATTATCCTCCCAAGGGATGTGGTTTACAAAAAAGGATAAGATTTGGTAATCAATTTCTTTGCACTAACAAAGTTACGCCAATGATGAGCAAAAAAATATCATTTTTTTATAAACCGGAAAAAACAGCTGCTTTCCACACGCCATTAAGATAAGAGAATGGTATTTCTGGAGACCAGGCAAATTCCGGTCTCTTTCGAAGATCCTCCCCCTTTGAAATTTGAATAAATTTTTTTTGTAAGAAACCATGTCGAGTACTTTCTGAAAATCAAGAAATATCGCGTCTTGCTTTTTTGATTCACTACATATTAGGAGGTCATGAAGAAAGAGCCCAGGTTTGGTTTCACAAGATCTTCCCTTGCGAAAATGTTGCCGAGTGCTGTTCAATAAGCTTCAATGGTCCAGGAAGTTCGAATTATTGAAAACAACGATGTGTTCGAGAATATTGTAGGAAAGTGATATTAACGATAATGGCCGGTGATTTTCTGGGTCATATCTGTTTCCAACTTTGATAATTGGCGTGACTTTGGCCATCATCAGTTCTTGGAGTACCTAAAATTTGGGTAATAATTCGCAAAATATGTTCTCTAGGCATTGCAAGTTCTGCGGCGTAAATTCCTTTAGTTCGCGTGCTGGTATTCCTTCTGGACCTGGGGCTAGTTGCTTTAAATTGAATGCAGTTGTAATGATAACACTTAACCTAATGACCTTAACTAAATGGAAACCTGAAGTCACTCTGGTCTCACCTCCGGATCTCCGGGGCAGATTTTCAACTGTAGTCTATATCAACTCAGATGGGGGCGGTGATGTGGGAGGGGTGAGGACCTTCCACCTTCCAACCTTACCCCTCCCATATCACCGCCCCCATCTGAGTTTATTTTGCATATATTGTGACGGAACACGTTCATCATATACGTGGTAGGAAGAGGGGAACACCAGCCGTCCCGAGTGAGGGAATGATCGAGTAAATTGGTCTATTTGAATCCACCAAAGTATATTTCACAATGCTTGATGAAGTACAAAATTAACAAAAAAATACCCTGATGAGGATGAATATACGATAATGAAACCTCCAACACTTGAGGATTCAGATGAAGATGGACAGCGTGAAATACATACATAAAACAAAAAAGGTGAATGTAATGAGTCTTTTCCCCCTTCCAAAAATGATACATTTTACAAAGAAAAATTACTTTGGGCTAACGTTCACATGTGCCCTTAAATAAAGTTTATTGATCACTAAAATAGGTCACTCTCTGATACTTTTTAACTCTTCATCGAAAGTTTGGTGAGGGCAAGATGCACGGGGGCATAGGGAAAAGAGATTCTGATTTCGTGACTGGGGAAGTGAGAGTTTATCTGGATAACCAGAACGGTGGACGGGTCGCAAACAGCGACGTTCTTACTGATTGCTGTCGATGCAGGAATTGTTGAAGCTGTCAATGAAGTCGCTGCTTGGATCCCCATAATCGCGGCACCGGGAAACAATTTTCTCCCGCACCGGCGAATAACACGGCTGTCACTCGTCCGCTTCACTCTCTGCTTCTCCAGAATTTTCCTTGCTTATCCCGTCCTTCACCAGCATAAATCTGGTTTGCTCAAGAGGGTGATGGCTATTATGCTCATCGTAGGACTTCCCCTAATGTTTCTCCTCGCGAAGCACACACTCCGGGCGTTTTTATATCCCTCGGGAGGGGTAGTCACTCGTCAAAGGATGGGGTTTTCGGTGAGAGGGGGTTACTTTTCACATACCGGGGATAAAGTGGATCCCTAGGTAGCCCTAGTTAACTTGTGGACGCCACACCGGCCACCATTCACCCTGACACACTCACACGATAACTTCACACAACTAGGCAAATGCACTGTATTTCAAAACACCGTGAACCAACACTTGATCAACCCTTGTTTGAGTCGTCACAATATATATGATGGAATTGTAGAGACATTACCTGAAGATGACGTGGAACGTCGAAACCCGGGTCGTAGCAAATAAAAATACGTGGAAAAACAAAGTCAAGTATTATCATTACAATGTTAACAGATTCCACCAAGTTATGCCTAATACCAATAATTATATTGACTGCAGTTATTTAGTTATTCCATCACGTTGAATAATGACATCAGCCATCGGTTTATAGGTGACAGAGATTTTTTAATTATGGACTGTATCATCCTTAATATGTATGCTTTCGAAGTGTTCGTGTAAATAGTTGAACTTGTCGATAGTATTGATGACTACTCAGCCGTTTTTGTCCAATATAGACTACAGTTGAAAATCTGCCCCTGAGATCCGGAGGTGAGACCAGAGTGACTTCAGGTTTCGAATTAGTAATTCACCCGGAATGTTTTTCTAAAAGTTTTGTCGAGTTGTATGCACTAGTTGATTCGTTTTTGAGCGAGAAGCAACATGAATTTCTCTCCGGGTAAGATTTGTCAATTTACTGACTAATGTTATACAAAATTTAAATAATATTATGTGATAGAGTTTCCAATAATATCTCTTCGATACTTCTCCTCCTCGGTAGTTTAGTCATTTGTAGTAGCTACAAAAACTCTGATTTAAGATTCTAACATCTCTTCAAATTTATTGAAATTGCATTTTGTTCATCTAAGTAGACTTTTACATTTAACGTCGTAAATATTATCTTATAATAATAAATGCTTCGAGGATATCGACGCATTTAGTCATTACAGGCTGACTAACAGTTAAAAGGTTAGGTAATTTATTTCCTCACGTAGGTTTGATAACCACTCGAGTTGGAGAGTGGTTTGAATGTGCATGGAGGAAGCTCTCGCTTATATCACGCTTCCTTGAACTTGGTTCTACATTATAGGTTTCCCAATTTCTACCCAGGAGGTTGAAATCTCCACCGATAATTATCACGTTCTTGTATCTTTCGAAGTAAATGATGATAATTAAGAGTCAATTTGGTTTAAAATTTCAATTTTGGATTAGGGTGGCCTGTAAATTTGTATTATTTTTTTTTGTTTTTCTGTTCAATAGTACATAACTCCGTCTCTATTTCACTGTCATCCAATACGTTTGCAATACATTTCAAAGATCACTCAGCCGATGTTCATGAATAATACTCCGCCAAAAATCCACTGCGATCGATCTCGTCTACTAATTTTATATCCTGTTGGAAAAACTTCGCTATCGTTAATATCCTCTTTCGGCCAGCTCTCTGCTCAAATTACTATATTTGCGTTTTTACAAACGTCAATTCAGCTAAATAACCACCTCTCTAGGCTAAAAATACCTACAGTGCTAAAAAAATCTTACGAGCCACCGTCACCTGGGAAGAGTAATGCATCCCAGAGCGGTTGAAAGGAGCGCGGTACGATACGAGCAGCGGCCGAAGGTCTAAGAATTCCACCCCTATATTCACAGAGAAATTACTCTGAAATCCTCTAATATCCCTCAAAAGCCAGGTCTCGGCTCCAATTACTATAATACCGTTTTCAAATCTGTGCTCAACGTACGCTCGTTTTTTCTGTACGTTGCGGAAAACAATACTGCTAAATTTATATAATACCAGCTGAATTACCCGGTGTTGCTCGGGATCATACTTCCTTCAAAACTAATTATATAAGAGGTGTAGTTAAATGGTTAAAAAGGTGAGGGGTTAATCAAAATGAACTTGTAGCCCGGAGTGGATTTGTATATGACCAAGAATTGTTATGTTTATTCCATTTAGGAGTCATCAATAATGATTACGATGTTTATTTTTGTTTGTTAATTTGGTTCAAGGAAAATGCGTAAAAGAAAATCGATTGAAAAAGTGAGAAACTTCATTCTTTCGGGCATGATACTACTATTCTTAGTAGTATCATGCTTTCCGGTATCTTATAAACTTAACTCTCTATCTTATAAACTTAACTCTCTATCTTATAAACTTAACTCTCTATCTTAAGTTAAAGTTGTTTTAAAAGCGAAATAATTAACCACTGCACAAATCCCAATGCTTAGCATTCCTAATCGGCTTAACTACGCAATATGAATTCCAACAGCAATTAAGACCGAAATCTGGTTGTCAAGCGAATATGGTATTGTTCATTTCACAGAAAAATATGCGTTTTTGCAGCTAAAAACGTAATTTTCAGTCAATTACGAAGTGAAAAGGATGATTCATTGAAAGAATGAAAAATTGCATTCTTTCAGACATTTAATAACAAAACTCCAACTCTCTATCTTGAGCGGAAATAATTTAAAAAAGCAAAAAAATGAAACCACAACCACTGCACAAATCCCAATACGAACCGTGAACCGCCAAAGGGCCCCTTTTTGGGACCTTTATGGGCTCTGAGATCTTTTTAGAGTAGCCTACAATTTTCCTCCTGCCTTGAACCATTACTCTGCAAAATTTCAGCACGATAGGATTAAAACTGTAGATTTTTATTAAAGATAGACAGACAAACGGACAAACATTCTACTTTATTCATATAGATTCTGCTTGATGCCTGTAATTCTTCTCTAGCATGAGCGTACCATTTATTTGATATTTTCAAGAGGTACTGGAAATCTTTTCTCTAAATCTACGCCGTTATTTCGAGTGCGTACTTTGCAATTGTTTTATCGATGTAAGTTACATTAATTTAGTTGATATTCCCAAGTTTTTTCTCAATTGTTAAGGATTTTGCCTCACTGATTACCAAGACCTGTGCTCAGATTCAGATCTGTGTTCGTACCAAAATCCTTTATTTGACCTACTGTCTAGCCTTAAATACCTGCAGTATGAATAATTGAGCTTCTAGGAATGTTGCGCTTGATTTTCCCTTGATATCTCTGGACATACGACGCTTAAATAATGAGAGGTGTGACCCTGGTTATTGGCGTGAACACAAGCGGAGGATGGTTATTGGAGAATAAACAGAGATGTTTACAAAAAGACAATTCGTTGAATCTTCATTTCTTTCCATGCTGGCGTCCCCTCGACAATATACTGGCGTCATCAGATCGCGGACAGAAGAGGAGGCTCATAAGTAATCATGCTGATAAATCGCCAATCGGCCTGATGAAAATATGCAGGTATAATTATGACTAAATATAAGACGCATGGTGCATGTAGACAACCACTCATACATAACTTACAAACTCTCCTTGCTCCCAACATGAGTGCTCCCTGGACCCGCCACTGCTTGAAATTAAGATAAAAAATATAAATAAATTTAATATCTCAACCACGAGAATGAGCCGCAAAATCAGTGATAAGATTGAGACAGAGGAGCGGCCGCAAGTATGGTGTCTGGAGGTTATCCTTCGATACGACGTGCGACCTCCGGGTCCATGGCTACCGATTAAAACCATTCATCCGTCGCTCTGACATGCTGTCCAGGTCACGACCTGCGGAATGCAATCGCGTGTACTTGATGACGCTTAGCGTGTTCATTGGGCGAGAGATACATCACATGTAATGAATGGACTGGCACGAGGTTATCTGTTCTGCTTCGCAACCTGTCGTCGACAGTGCCTTATGGCTTACTGTGTCAGCAGAGTCATCGATGGGATGATCCACTTGACTGACATTGTCCATCTATTCCGGTGCAAAGGGCCTGTGGGAGAATGGAGCTGAGACGGGGATTCTCAAATGCGCACATTCGAATAGACAAAGGCGTGTGGGAATCAGGTCCTTGATTCTTGATGGAAGTCCCCGTCACAGTCGGATAGTGCATTGAAACAACCTCAGGAAACTGGATCACATTCATAAAGGTGTATATTTGCGTATAAAAATTCAAGCTACCTCAAGGGTTGGTGGTGGGTGGGGAACTATCTCCAGCATGAATAATAATGCAACAGTAACTTTCACCAGCATATATACAACACCAGAGACATGCTACCAATGTTACAGAAACAATTTGTTTTAATGTATTTCGCCACTACGTAAATGAGATAAAAGAGTCAAGATGCAGGAGGCATGCAAAACGTGATGTTACTGTAACGTGGCAGACTGAAATAAATAAGCATTTGGGAACGAATGTACTTATCATTTAGGCTACCTGTCAACTGATCTACTTTAAAATCTCGTTGGCAGTCATTGTGGTCTTATGTTGATCGCGGGAAACATGGAATTTTAAATGTCGGTTCTGCAATCTGTTTCCCTAGTTTAATTCCTATGATCTCATGTTCTGTGAAGTGTTGGAGTTCGTGAAAAATTAACCTCAAATTAAAACTTTTTCAAAAAATAAATTGGTTTTGAATTTGAATAAAAGATTAATTTTTAATAAAAGATTAAGTTTTAATCGACGGGATGAAGACTATTCCCGTCTCAGTTGTGGCTGAAGGTAAGCGACACAAGTGAGACCACCATAAAGGCCTTTTACGTATCTTGCAGATCTTCTCTTAGCGCATTCTAACTCTGTTTTTAACCCTGCCTCCTGAGTATTCCTATCAAGGGCAGCGTATTACAAGTGGGGTCCGATAAGGGAGAAATGCTTATTTTTTAGACTCAATCGTCGCACTTCAAAGTACTCTTTTAACAAGTTCCAATTTAGGATCAGCTTGACTAGTTACTTCTCGAATATGTTCAACCCAAGAGAAATAATACGCATTAACTGTAGTAATAGTTTCCAATCGGTTTAATACTATGCTGGGGTGGGTGAGTCTCCTTCGGCTGATATGTGATGACATCAACCTGACAAGAAGATCTCATTTATTAATTTCCTGTTATTATATGCCTACTTACCAAATGATTCCAGTTTATGGTATAAATCAAGGTACCTTAGCGCTTGCAACCACCACTGTAGGACCTCTTATTTTGTTTTTTTTTAATCCACCAGGCCTCCGCTAGAAAATTTGTCGTACATTAGTCATGTCATAAAGATTGTTTATTTGACAGTTTATTAACGGACATTTGAAGAGAATGAGCTTTGCAAGCAGATCACACGTTGCTACAAATTGAGTGTCCTCAGAGCTTACTGATCCTCTCAACATTGTTTACAATGCAGTACATTGGTCCTAAATTGAATGAATGCAAATTTTTAAGGGTTATATCCTTATTGAAGTTTCAAATATGCAAAACCTACACAAGTGGTGTTTCGTATACTCACTCTCCGTGAAGAGATACCGCAAGAAGCATCAGATAATATGATCGGTATAAAGCCTACCATAATGAAAAAGCTACTAAGACGATTGGCGTTTATTTTAGCATTCTGCCATCTTGATATAGAATTATAATTGTTAGAAACCCAAAATAAAGGAACTACAAGTTTTATGCATGTAACACTATTCCAAGAAAAATTAATAGAACAACTGAAAACATTCGTAGAAAACCTCTCCAAACTCATGCTTATAAACCATAATTCTAGTATTGTGTGGGTCTTTTTACATTTTTAAGCACGTTATGTTACATTACTTCGAATGGGAAACAAATTATATATTATCAGTGTGTTTTTCTCCGTTTGACATGATACCACATTTTTATTTCAGGTCATCCGATTTCAACGCTTAAAGTTTTTCAAGTCTCATTATTCTCGTACTTTATATTACATAAAAAATTCGCGAGTGATTCATCTGATTTATGTCCAAGCGTTTATTACAGAGTTTAGTTTAGGAGTGGGTGCTTCATTACTTTCGGTCTCCATCTTTTCATTTTTGCTTCGCCGTGCATAAAGCAAGTAGAGTTCTAAGTTTGACTCTTTTATTTTGGAGGTCCTTTGGAGTATAAACTGTAAAAGATGAAACGCATAAAATGTACGGTTACATCATCTACATCTACGTCATACCCTGCAAGCCACCCAAAGGGTGTGTGGCAGGGGGTGCTTCCACACCAGGCATGCATGAATGATATGGTAGAACACCGAAATTACATTGAAACCCGAGTACCACACATGCAAAGCGCCAATTAAAAACCTAATACCCGAGAAA
This sequence comes from Ceriagrion tenellum, assembly GCA_963169105.1. Taxonomy (NCBI): domain Eukaryota; kingdom Metazoa; phylum Arthropoda; class Insecta; order Odonata; family Coenagrionidae; genus Ceriagrion; species Ceriagrion tenellum. Next base: position 15,228,616 of record OY720634.1, read on the forward strand.
CATTCTATCTTCAATCGTTCCAACATGCAAGGGATACAAAGACTATTACTACAGATTCAAAATATCATGCAAAAATGAGAACATCAATATTTACATTATGCATAAATAAGAGAGTAGAGAATATAATGAGAAAGATTAAATGTTGCCTATTGTCACTACTCGAACTATTCATAACGACGTTCACAGCTGTTATGGTCCCGAATGGTACGCGGAAAAAATGACATTTTATATCTTTCGGTTCTACAATCTAGCTCTCTAATTTTATTAGCGCGATCTAATCTGCCGTAGTACGAGGGGGTTAATAGTATGTTTTTTACGTCGTCAGTGAAATGATTTTCCTGAAATTTATTTAGGAGGTTAAGCCTATAATTTAATCTACGCTGTGATAACGATTCCCATCCTAATTCCTCTAACAGTCCAGACACACTAGCCAACTTATCGTAGCATCGTTTCACAAACCTAGCTCCTCTTCGCTTCACGCGATCTAACTCTGATATCAACCCCGTTTCGTATGGACCCCATACACTAACAGCATATTCCAGATGAGGCCTAACGATTGAAAAATAACAACGTTCTTTCACTTTCTCATCACATTTTCCGAGTACTCTCTTGATAAAGCCTAGCTTCCTGTATGCTTGACCGCATATTTCCCTAATATGTTTTCCCCAAGATAGGTCGTGAGTAATTGTGATCCCTAAGTACTTAACAGACTCGGCGTGAATAATTTCCGTATTATTAATTCTGTAAGCCTTACCTGGCCTATTTTTCTTTTTCCAAAAGCTGACTGCTACGCACTTTTTTATGTTTAGTTCCATCTGCACTTTTCGCACCAAGCATGAATAGCAAGTAGGTCGATTGTTAATGAGTCGCTATCTTCGGAATTGTTAATATCCCTATACACAACCGCGTCGTCTGCGAAGAGTCTAAGCTTACTTTTAACGACGCTGCTAATATCATTTATGTACAAGAGAAATAAAAGTGGACCAATTACACTTCCCTGAGGAACACCCGATGTAACGCTAACTGTGTTTGACATGATACCGTCTATGACAACCCTTTGTTCCCGCCCATGTAAGAATTGATTAATCCAACTAATAATGTTTTTATCTATTCCATATGCTTCTAGTTTTGAGAGCAACTTAACGTGAGGTACCTCATCGAAAGCTTTCTTAAAATCGAGGAATATCGCGTCAACTTGAACATTATTTTCACCCGAGAGCAAGATGTCATGAACGAAGAGGGCCAATTGGGTTTCGCAAGATCTACCCTTTCGAAATCCGTGTTGGTTTTATTTATTAATAATCCCTCCCTATCTAAATGACTCATAATGGAGCTTACAATTATTTGTTCAAATACCTTACAGGAAATGGATGTGAGAGAAATAGGCCTATAGTTACTAGGGTCTTCCCTGTCGCCGCTTTTGAATATAGGTGTGACATTTGCTACTCTCCAGTCCTTAGGCACTACATGCTAGACTCCAGTCCTTAGGTTAGAAAGAGTTTGGATTATGAAACGAACAAATATCGTCAGCGACGTTTCCTTTTTGTGCTATGATGCTAAACACAGAAGCTTATCTCGTTACTGCCCTTTCTTTCTAGCTTTTTTCTACGTGTACTAAGTGGGGAAATTTTCGTCACTTCATGGATTTCTTTCTGCCGGCGCATATCTCTTCTGTCATCCTAATACCCTCGCTCCATCGCTCGTCGTTTGTCTTTGCCACTATTTTATCTCTTCCGAGCGCATTTTGTGTTTTTCCGGAGACAAAACCACGCCTAAGCAGAGACTTCGTGGCATTAACTTTTGGTACCAACACGTGGAATAAGGATGTGCATAATTCAAGAGGAGTGACTGCGACGTGTTTTTTCTCTCCGCCTTACGTGCTTACGGCTTAACTGAGGGACAACAAAATGTTTAGAAAAAAACTAATGTAAAATTTTATAACATAACAATTGTATTTTGTAATAAAGTCCCTCATTATGACAACATTAAGGTAGATAATAATAGTGAGCGACCATTTATTCAAACTTTAATTTGCCATTTCTATTCCAAAATATCAGTTTTTACAATCTGTATACTGCACTTGTGTTCCAGTTAATGTGAATAAAATTATAACTACCATAGTTAAATCCATTGTTAGAAGGCAGGACATTGTGGGTAAAAAAGAGGCGAATTCTTTTATTGCATTATTTTCTTATGTTTAGGATACCGCTCAATTTATCATTGATAAATCCTGCGTAAAATTAATAAAATTCCACTATTCGAAAATATGTCGTTTGTGCAAAGTATACTTTTCCTTGTATTATTTAAATGGTAAACATATAATTTAATTAATGGGTACATACTGTTTTTCACGCTTGCGAGACAAATTATATAGTCTCAATGACAGGTTAATGAATCTCTGGAACCTGAAAGTATTGCAAATCATTTGCGGCACTATTTCATACTAGGCTCAGTTCGCTCGAGAAGATATTTTTTTGAGAATATATTATTGTGACAGGGCTTTTTATAAAAATTATGAAGTCCTCATGTCCTAATGACTGATCACTGAAACAACTGAATGTATTGCCATGAAATTTGATAATAACCTCTATTTTAGGCATTAAATATTTCTGATTTTTAAAATTAAAAAAAATATATTCTACTGGTAAAGTTAGGCTTTGTTGAATTTCAGAGAATCTCCTCCTGGTCTTTTACACATTCAGGGGCCTATCTCCCTCTAGTGTATCCTTTTTCGCCTCTGCATAATATCTACCCTTCTTCAACCCGTCCATGAAACCTATTCTCTTTCTTTCCCTACCCCGCTTGCCCAACATCCTTCCCTCTATCACACTCTTCAGCAACCCATCACCCTTTATTACATCCTTCAGCCATCTACCCTGCCTATCTCGGATTTCATTCAAAAATTTCCTTTCCTCGCTCACCATCTCAAGCACTTCCTTGTTAGTCTCCCTTTCCGTCCACCTCACCTTCTTCATCCTTCTCCACGCCCACATATCAAATGCATGCGGCCTATTCTGGTCCTCCTTTCTCAGGGTCCACGTTTCTGCCCTATACAACGCTACGCTCCATATCAAGTTCTTTACCAGCCTCTTCTTCACATCCTTCCCCTATGTCCCCGTCATCAACTCCCTTCTGTTAGTAAACGCCTCCTTATCCAGCGCTATTCCCTTCCGTATGTCTTTAATACTATATCCATTTCCCTCTAGCATGCTACCTATGTAATTAAACTGTTCTACTTGCTCGAGTTTGTGTCCGCCAACTTTAATCACAAGCTTCGCTTTCTTTGTCCTTTCCGCGGACTACAACCTTGACGTGGGGGAAGGGCTTGCGCGTTCCAATGACCCGTAGAGCTGGGCCGGTGGGGCAATTTATATTGCTCCCGTTAGGGCCACCCATGCCAGATAGGTCGAAGGGTAGGAGCCATACGAACGGTAGTCCCGTGATAGTGTCACGTGAAACGCATTGTTGGGAAGTGGGGGTGGGAGTCCCCTCTCGACTATTATACTACCCAGAAATATGAATATTTTTTATAATAAACTTTAAAAAATTTATACTCTATATTGTCTTTTCTCATTAAAATCGGCATAAGCCATAAACCATGGACTTACATATTCAGGAGCGACTCTGTTAAACCACTGAATGTACCTCAAACAAATTTGCAACCCAGCTTTAAATTACAAGTTCAACCCTTATCAAGAGATAATTTTAAAAAAAGTGTGACTCCAACCGAGTGTTTAATGTGAGTGTACATTTAATATTTGTCTCATTAGCTTCGATCACATTCACCAAAGATAATGCCTCTGAAATCACTGTACTTATCGATACGAAATTTGGAGCGTATCCAAAATTTAGCCTTAACACAGGAACCATTTTATTTTTCCCTGTTCCTCCGACTAAGTTCAGTTATTTCTTTTGGAGGTCGTTGCTACGAATTCAAAATATTACAGTTAAAATGCGGTTTGAAAAGAAAGTAGACGTTCATGAAATGTTAAAGGCAAAAGTACTGTACACGATAAAAACGTACATTGTTCAGTCCTAACTACAATGAATAAATGGCATGGAAAATGGAATAAAAATCAGAGCGTGCTTTCACAAGAAGACGCAACTGGTCACCAATCTTACGGGGTTTAAATCGTTTCCATTTTAGGACAACTCAATGGAATCAATTGAAGCTGAAATCTCGAATAGCTCGTAAAAGTATGATTTCCTAGAAATACAACATCATTGATCTCTATCTTTTCTATGAATTTAGGCTTACAGACAGTTTTATTAAGGATTTTCTCTCGTGACTTTAGTGTACCCAATGACTTTAAAAAGTAGAGCAATGATCGAAAGAATACTTGTAACATGCCTAATTTAGGTGTGAGGCTGTGATTATAAGAGTAGTTTGAGTAAATTCTTAATTTTCCTTCTAATCTTTTCTCTTTTGTCCTCTTCCTCTTTTTATCATTTCAGTTTATAAAACAAACTTCAAATATACTATATTTAAGTCTTCAGAATATTTGAAATAAGTGACTGAGAAGCCAAAAACACCTTAAAGCTGCTTATGCTCTAAGGATCAATCAATCACAGTGAAGCCTGTGGCACTGTTTGGGAATCCCAAAACTAAAATGGCAAGTGTTTAATAGACCAGAATACCTAAACCTTTATTCGCCATTCATTTGCGGAAAAAGTTGCTTGAAAATTTGGACAGTCATCAAAATATTGAGAATATAACGTTATACATCGATGTTCCTGCTACTTAAATGATGTTTCAATGACTTGGTTATGACATGTTTTCATCAGATTGGAAAGGAATAAGAAATCCTAATCGATTGGAACCTTCTACTCCGCCACACAATTCTCTCGCTTGTGCCGATGTACGTGAAAATGATTTATAGATTTTTCATCCATATGATTGTTTCATTGGTCACATCGTAGCCCCGAAGAATCCACAACATCCCTCCAGACCATCCACTTATCCGGAAACCGATGTTGCGTCCAATCAGTGTAATATAAATATGTTGACTCTGCTAAATTCGTTATTTAAAAATGGATATCCAAGATTTTTAGAGTAAAAGAGGAAAGGACCATATGAACACCATACAGAAAATAAGAGCCAGAAGGATGGGACACAATAGGTTTGTGAGGAACACCATTGAAGGTAAAAATTGAGGGAATAGTCCCCAGAGAAAGGCTCAGGAATAAGTTCATGGACCAAATAAAGATGAAAGTACATAGGGAGATATACCAGGAGATAAAGGAACAAGCATTAGATAGGGAAGGGTGGACGGCTGCAGTCGACGAATCTTAGGATTGAACGACCAATGATGATCCAAAATTTCCTCCAAGTCGGATATCTTTCATACATTTTCCCTCAAGCCTTATATCTTTTCTCCTCTTCCAATCATTCTCTGCATTCTGCGATGTCATCGAAGTGCACTATACACGGCGGAAATGTCTGAGCATCCAATCCACAATTATTCTCTGGTAAACATGTTGTTTACGTCCAACCGTGTGGGTCTTACCTCTTTGACCAACGTATATTCTGGCCTAGGAAATTGTTTCCGTTGTATACTGTGTCCCGCATGTTTCCATCCCCTTCCCCTATCCTCGCACTATTTTTCAATCAAAGGGCGAGATTGTTATTCTCCATAATGCATTCGCCCGTGCTAGCACTATTTATGAAACGGGCTCCTAAGAGCGAAAAAGGGATCGCCACTGGCCAAATTTTGTCAGGTGTGTAAATCACGAATGTTAATTGATAGAGTGTGTTATTTGGTCAACGTTTCGTTACAGTTAGCAATGCCTTTCTAGAGTGGTTCGCGTTTTGGTGAACAATAAGGCAAAAGAGGAACCATAATGTCACCCTTATGTCCTTCCTTATCACCCATCTTCCCCTTCTTTTGATTTACCTGTCCCCCTCTCCTTCCAGTCGTGTTTGACGAGCCGATAGAACAGCCTCTGGGATCTCAGCTCGCCCTCTATTGCAACTGTTACATCTTCTCGTCGTCTACATTCGGGGCACGTCGCGAATGGTCCAATTGGGCAGCGGGTGAGGGATAACGTGTGAAAGTGAGACTGGGCGATTTGGAGAAGCACCTGCCGCTCGTTCACCTTCGCAAGCATTTCCAAAGGGACGGACGGTAGCAAGGTATTGCCCGGGCGCTGGCAAATGACGGCGTGTTTGAGTAGGGTGAGCGGGAAAGACGAGCGTTAGTGAAAGGCAGACGGTGGACCTGGAGCACCACTGGGCCCAAAGAGCCCGCCGATCTCAATCTTTAGATTGCTGTGGGAGTGAGTCATTGCTACTCATGGTTATTATTACGAGAGCACCGAGTTCATGCCAAGGGGTGGCATGCGATTTCAATCGTTTGCCACGAAATGAAGGGGGAACGAGAAGTAAAGGTACGGGGATGCATGAGGTCAAAATTTACAATTCAATAAAATGAAAACTTGAAGCTTTCACGTGGTGGAAGAACGTCATGATAATCAAGACAAAATTTGTGACTTCCACAATTATTTGATTACTTTCGACCGGTTTCGGCTGTCACGCCATCATCAGGTACAGAGTATGGCTGTCAGTTCTCTATATCAGGGGTCGGCAAACTTTTGAACAGTTGGGCCATATTTATAAATATTAACAACTTGGCGGGCAGGTATGTTTGTAATGGTTATAATACAATAAAACACTTCCACATTTTAGTAGAAATACCTTTTATTTGATGAACTTCTAATACAGTTTAGTAAACAAAACTCAAGAATATGCAATTAAAAGTAAATTTTAAGTTACAATTGTTACTGCATACAAACTAAAACGTCTTATTTAGATTAGACGTAAAAAAATTTAGATTAGGATTAGAACAAACTGTTTTAGGTGAGGGAACGTCTTTATTTGAAACCATATTTTACCACGTCAGTACCGTCTTGGGATGTAACCGCGGGCCGTATAAAAATCCCTCGCGGGCCGCGTTTGGCCCGCGGGCCGTAGTTTGCCGACCCCTGCTCTATATCATACAGAGGATCATGGGAGTTCGAGGGTGGGGGGAGGAAGGGAAGGTCTGCACACTTATTGAGACAAGGTGAATGTGAGCTTTTGAATGAATCATATGGTGCCAGGGGATTTGAGGTTTCTGGGTAGGTGTCCATGAAGTTAGTGGGGAGGCAAAATAATGCGTAACAGAGGGGATGGGTTGGGGAATATGAACCCGTTGAGCAGGCGTTTGGTGTCTTCCAGGTTGATTGCTCGTTGCTCTCATGCATCTATCTTCCGTCCCTTCTCGGAGAAATGGAGTATTTCTGTTGTGAAATCACTCCGGTGTCCCGTCTCTAGTAGGTGTCGGGCGAAAGCTGACTTGTCGTCTTTCTTCCTCCAGCTCAGCTCTTCCTTCCTACCATACTCTGTACCTGATGATGGCGTGACAGCCGAATCCTGTCGAAAGTACTCAATAAATTGTGGAAGTCACAAATTTTGTTTTGATTATCATTACAATTCAATGTTTGCTCTTATTTAGACCTTTTATCTAAAAAATCTCGTATTTCTATTTTAAATCCTTTATTAAATGGATTGATATATATTTTTACAAAATCGACCTTTGCCACTCATTGTATTCATCTGGGTTTAGACCATAGATATTGTGTAAAAGTACACTCGAGCATTTTCGGGTTCTTTCTACTTTTTTTTCATTTTAGTAGAAAAATGTAGACTTCAAGATATCGACTGGGATGCTGAAGAAACAGCAGGCCCTTTAAGATGAACAAACACGGGAAGTACCCAAAAATACTTATCACATATTCACAACGGATACCTTCGTAGAAATTTGATTGGCCCTTTCTTTTCAATAGGATAGAAGCAAACGTTGCTAAGCCATGCGTTATTTAATTCTTCAATAAAATGAATCGCGGATTTTATTGCTAACTAGCGAAAGGTACCCGTTGAAATTCAACGGGTGTGAAAAACATTGAACTCATTTTATAAGAAAACCACAAAGCCTGCAGAATACTTTCGGCGTGGTCATTTGATAAGTTCGTGACCTATCTTGTACACAACGTAGTAGACACACTGACCGTTTTTCAGGTTCACGTAGAGATAAGTGACTGTTGGTCTTCTTTCATGCATGGGAAACCCAAAAATGGGCCACGCAGACTTATTGCTACTTAAATATCACCCAGGTTGATACATGGTCACCTCGTCCATACGGTTCTCTTGAGCCATCTTCTGAGTGAATTAACAGCTTGATCGCTTCCTTTATGTACATAGATGTATTTTCATTCAATGACTTAGTTCTGTCGCGCTATTCAACGTTGATATGTGCGTTGAATATCTTAATCAGGATCGGAGAGTAGAGTACAATCCAGCGGTTGACGACGTCAAAAGGAGCATTTGTGGCAGCAGCCATGTTTATTTGACCTATGAATCCTCCGTCACCCGGACAGCGCCCTCGGCGTAAAGAGTAGCCATAATCAGTGGTTTCGGTTGAAAAATCAAAAATTGTTGGCCATTCTTAGTGCACTTGCCAATTTTCATGCACGAATGTCGTTCATTGAGCAGAATTTCTCATTCTTCTTTCGACTAAGAAGCATGAAGTGACGTTATTATAATTTCCACTATCTTTAAATAAATTGAAGTTTCGAAACATTTCTATATTTGTTTCTATATTTGTACCATATTGATAGCAGGTTGTCCGTCCGTAGGTTAGGATAGGATGAAATGTGTGTGGTTCTTAGCTTAACCCGAGAATCACTACGGGGAGGTGACTGACTTAGTTTCCCATTTTCCTTGATAAATCCTTTTTTGTGTTTCGGTTTTATATTTTATTTTTGTTTAATGTTCGTAAACACTTATTATCATAAAATCATCTGTATCAACGCATTAGAGAATAGACTTATACGCTATATGTACAGCTTTTCTCTCAGGAGTGTTGATAAAAAGGTTGTTGCCGGTCGAAACGCGGGAGCTTTCCACGCAAAGTGGCCGATGCGTGAAACAGTGACTTTCCAAGCTAAGGCCAGCCACTTGAAGATTCTGCCCTTGTGACTCATTTATCGTTATAGAAATCAGATGTCAAGCCTTAAAACCGGAGAAATGACGCTGGGAAGCGTGTCTTGCAGTATCCTGCTCCCTTTGCGCGTGCCACTCTCCAGTAGTTTCATTAGATCGCCAGTTGTCATGCCTTTGAGCGTCCAAGACTAACCTTTGCCGTTTTTCTTGCAAGGCCTCATGTTCTAGCAAAGAAGACAATCCTCTTGATTTAGAATATTTTTTTTCGAAAGGTTACACTTTCTGCTTTTATGGATGTTGATGAATATATTTTTAAGTCCAAGGAGGGGAAACACAGCGGCGAGTCAGGGTCTTTGTATAGTTACCTCGATGATTGAGAGAATGTAAGTTAGCTACTCTTTAACACTTTTAATTCACTTTAATTTAAACTTAAAACTCTCGTTATGTTTAAGACATGGGAATCGGTCTAAAAAACAGTTTGAAATCGTAATGAGAGACCGATGCTTCCACTGCGTGTAAAACATCTGAGTATTAATCGATAATAAACAACGCTGTGTTTGTGGTAGCAACAGAGGCATTATTACTAAGGATATGTCAAAACCTAATGTCGATTCTCGATTCCATCAATTCTCAGGATTAGAATCGGTATCGAGAATCGATCGCATAGAGTCGATTCCGATTCCATCGATTCCAGAAAGACAAATATTCAAATCAAATTTCATTTATCACATCATATTTGTCTCAGTAATTTTGGGTCTATCAATTTGCACTTTTTATCTACCTCAATAAGCTGAGGATATATTTGCTATTTGTTAATAAGTATACTTTTTGAGCGTCTTAATTGTCTTTGTTATTTAAAATCAGCCAATACTTTAATTTAAATAATAGTCGTACGCTACCTGTATATCAATATCCCACCTGTTATTAAGAATAAGAATCGATGGAATCGTAATCGAGAATCGGATATCGATTTGAAGGAATCGGAATTGGAATCGGAAAAAGTGGAATCGACTCTTCCCTAATTATTGCCATTACTATTCGCTGCACTTAAGTATTCTTGCACATTTAATCTCGTGTGAAGTCTATATAATTCATTTATATTAATCGTTTACTACGCAATGATCACTCATATATGTATATGAAGTTCCCCTTTAATAGTAACTTTGAGAATAGACATTGAAGAGTATACTTGCTGCAAATATGCATAGAATTTATCGATTATCCTCCGAAGCAATCTAGCATGGGGCCCCTGGGACTCTGGGCCATTCTTTCACAGATTTTATTTCTACGCGCTATCATGGGTCTGCAGCAAAACGTGATACTAAAATACTCGAGGCATGAATATCCTTTGAAAATCTAATCTCTGGTTGTCAATAAAATAAGCTATTGTTAATTTTGTAGAAAAACTTGAGATTTTCAGCTAAAGACATGATTTTCAGACAAGTACAGAGCATAAAAGAAAATCAATCGAAAGAGTTAGAAACTATATTTATTCAACTATCCGATAAAAAAATCTCAGCTCTCTATCTTGAGTGAAAGTGCTCTTAATAAGCAAAATATGAAACCACTGCACCGAACCCAATGCTTTTCATGGACCAACAGGGGAGCCCTTGGGGCTCATGAGGGCTTTTTTAAATACTTTTTTACGACCAGATATAATTTCTATCTTCATGCCATATTTCAGCTAAATCGATCCAGTAGTTTTTGCGTGATGGAGCTACAGACAGACATACAGACACAATTACATTTTTATATATTAGTTAGGATGGTGAGATGTAGATGTAGTGCCTATATTTGTAATAAATCTTTTGTTGATGACTTTTCAACTGTGACGGCGTATATATAGGACACTCTTATTTTGGCCCAATAATATGCCAAAATTTCTATCTTGGTTACTGTTATTTACGGTGAATGATTTTATCACATAATTGGCAGCTAATTTTATTTGCGTGAGATTATGGTCTCATGAACGGCACTGCAGGAAAACCTTTTCCCCGAGAAATTTTTTTCTTCACGCCATCTTCATTTTTCTTGTGCCAAGCTTTGAGTTTATTTTACTCCATTTTATACGTTGCATAAAATTTAGTAATTTGAAATCAAATATTCAATACTGTAATACTTCTGAGGTTGCTTATTTATGCTTAATTTCTCTCTCTAAAGAGCTGTAAATAGCCTGCCGCGGAAAATAACTTCTGTTATTCGGAGTACTTTTTGATTGTATACAACTTTATTACCATGCTCCTTATGATCACATAATGATATAGGGACAGTAAAACAATTGGATTCACTAAACCTTTTGGCATTTCTATTAGAATGTATAGTGTCTCTTTCATATTTACTCTGTAATTTGCTCCAGTACTTTGTATTAACCTTGTATTTAGGTTATTAGAATCGCCGTAAACATTAGGCACTCAGAAATATATTACATTCTAAGTGTACTCAATTGTATTCACATAAATTTTTTGGGTATCATTTAGTTCACTCTGGCTTGAAATTTGCACACATTTGCATGTTAAAATGAGAGGAAGTGAAGAATTACCATTTCATTTTTAGGCTTATCTTTAATTATAACGTATAACTACAAGAATTTTCACGTACATATAGCGAATGACCACGAATTCTCCGCATCTGTCTTAAGTGTCACATCTCCCCGCAATATTGTGTCTGCAGTGTATATTCTCTGCCGAGGAGATATAGTTGATGTAAGGATAATATTTTTTTATCACTATGGAGTAGGGATGAGTCGATTCTACTTTTTGTCGATTCCGATTCCAATTCCGATTCTTTCACATCGATTCCCGATTCTCGATTCCGATTCCATCGATTCTCATTCCTAATAACAGGTGGGATATTGATATACAGGTAGCGTAAGACTATTATTAAATTCAAGTTTTGGCTAAAATAAAATAACAAAGACAATTAAGTCACTCAAAAAGTATATTTATTAACAAATAGCAAATACACACATCCTCAGCTTATTTGAGTTGATAAAAAGTACAAATTGATAGCCTACACCCAAAATTACTGAGGCAAATATGATGTGATAAATGAAATTTAATTTGAATATTTATCTATCTGGAATCGATGGAAGTAGAATCGACTTTAGGCGATCGATTCTCGATACCGATTCTAATCCTGAGAATCGACATTTGGATTCGACTCATCCTTACTATGGAGTAATGACACGTTCTTGGAATTTTGACATTGCCGATTACTTTGAGAATGAACTCTTAGATGCTTTGACTATCAGGTAAAAGCAACTCTGCAACAATTCCTCGAGCAGCTCTCGCATCGTCGCTCTCGTTTGAGTCCATGTGGGTGTGGAAACTCTTTTCACAGGGCGTGGCATCGCCTAAAGGGGAGGACGATGGTATAAGAGGAGGAGAAACGGGCGATTTTGCAAGGGTCCTCATTTTCTCATTTCTACTGAGTAGAATATTTGATGAAGCATAGTGAGATGAAGAGATGGAATCTCTTTCCTCTTTGCATGGATGTGGTTCAAACCAGTGAATGGAGGCCGCGATATGAAGACAGAAAACGGCGGAGGGAGATGTCTCATCTAAACCTGAGAAGCAACGATGTCTAACTAATGATTAATTAACGTGAGCTCATATTCAAATGCACAGAGTGGCGTGCACGCCTGGGAGATGTCAGCTGCGCCTCCATGTACGTGCACCGAAATATCTCGGCAAAATATTTGACTCACGGGTTAATTAGCATTGGGGCCAATGTTTGAGGTTGCGGGAAAAAGTCACATTTAAGGTAGTCCGAGCGAAAAATCATTTTACTTAGAAATAATTGATTTTGGTCTCATTTTAAAGAGAAATATCTCACCTCTCCAATGACACCAAAACTTCTACGCCTTACCACATTACTTTCCGAGATATTTGCCAGAAAATACCAGTCCTTTTACGTGGGAAATGGTAACTGTATGCACTCCGGAGAGACATTATTTACAAAATGAGGTATTTCTAACACTTTGATGTCGTAAAAAGAAGTGAAACAATGTTTTTTGTATCAAAAGTAATGCAGTTGACTTAATGTGGTATTCTATTAAATCTGTTTCATTTATAATTTTAAAATGTCTTTAACTAATCAATGTTGTTCACTTGTTTATTATGAAAAATTGTACATATACTGAGGTAGTTATGATTTAACAGTAAAGTTTAAATTGTCTTTTTGTGACTATTTATGTGTTTCAATTACTTTTATGTTTTTCGCTGATATTTTAAACGATTTATGATGGATAAATGTGGTGTTTTGAATAAATAAAAAATTTCGAATTTTGTTTACTCTTGTATACATTTGTTTCATTTAAAAAAATGTTTGTACTTTTGCTATTTGAATTAATTATTTTAAAACGTCTTTGAGTAATTTATATGATTTATTATATTTTAGGTTTTTAGCAATTTTAAAATTTTTTTGACAGATCAAAGCTGTGAATATATTTGTAAATTAATAACAGCACCTGCTGACAAGCCATAGGCTTAGCAGGACTATACTGGTAATTATATTGAGAATAGAATTAAGAAATAAAAAAACTAACAGCGCGTAATTTTTTTGTTTTCTCAACTATTTTTAAAAATTAATCATATTGTCACCGCATTAGGTTCTTGGGTATCACAAAAAACCTTCCGTTTTGAAGGAGTTTCAAATGCACCGCGCGAAAAAATGAGTCAAGTTAGGGACTATTTAAATATTTTCATTTAATTACTTACAATTTCTGTCATATAAACCTATATTATTGCACCATTAATAGTGCAATATTTAATTGATGTGTCCTACAGCTGGTGAAATGAAAACGTATAATTCGAATATGGTCTCTGTTATGATTAGTGAACTATCTCGCTTGGACTACCTTAAAGCATCGCTCGAGTGAGAAACGCATCAATTATCTCCTTTCTCAGGAGTCGTGGTCGTCGTTTGAAGCTGGAATAATTTATAGGGGCTTGAGTAATTCGGCATCCAACGTGTTGAGCGGATAAAAATTTTGTCAAAGGTTATGTGCAACTTTCGTGAAATTATCACGAGTTCAAAAATGACGCAGGTGAGGCTCTCCGTTAAATCATGCCCATTGATGATAGTTAGAGCAATATTTTTCCCTTGTAATAATGGAGACTTCAACCTAGTTTCATTTATTTAATTAGCTGTTGTTAAAAATATATGGTAAATATTTAAATATATAAGGCACAAAAAATTATGATGAAGCGAATACAACTCTCCGTTATTTAATAATAGTATCTATATGTTCATGAACTTGATTTCACACAAAATGTTTTACGCTATACAGAGAGCATTCCGAAGGTTTTAGCGATACTGGAAAAATTAATGCGGTAATAAATTCATTTTTTTAATGGTTGTTATAACATGCAAAATTCACACATTTAATTCGTAACGAAATCTAGTCGTTAGAAATACCTGAGTCTTTAAACAAAGTCTCCTTGGAGGACACTCGCGTACCCATCTCCCATGGAAAATGATTGGTAGTACTTGTAAAACATTAAAAAGTGGTGCGATTATTTTAAGATATATTTGGTATCCTTGGTACCCTCGGAAAGTTAAAATTCTCGTTTTCCTTTAAAATGAGGCCAAATCTTTTGAATTCCATCTCGGTCCAACTACTTGACTTGCTCCTTAGGATGGTCCGAGGTTCTAAGAAGCTACTTTCCTCCTCGGAATACCAGTCGTAATAAATCGTGTACTCATGCTCTCCATAGTGCATATTCCCTTAATGCTATTTTTATTCTTCATAACTATTTCAGTTTTATTTTTTTATGCTTAGTTTACCATCGCAATTATTTCATTATAGACCTTTTCAGTTACTCATATGACTTCACAATTGATCTGATGATTCCCGAAAAAATGTTGTAGTTGTAAAAGAGTTGTAACTAATTTTTATTTTCTACTGCGTTCCACCTGAGTGAAAGCCTTCGGGCCTCCTGTTTCGCGATATCCAATGATGGCAACAGGTGTTCTGGTCACTCTGATTTCCATTACTTTGTCATTTAACACTTATAATGAAAATGAAGAAGAAAAAATGCGAAAACTGAAGAAAGGCAACTTAACTACAAGAAATTAAGGAACAAAATAAGTCGCAAAGCGAGGAAAGCTAGAGAAACGTGGATGACGAATATCTGCGAAGATGTACATAGCAACCTTTCACGTGGAAAAGTGGAAGCCGCCTATAGGATTGTGAGGAACCACTTCAAGGAGCAGAGCACAAGATGCAATGCCATAAGGAGCAAGAACGGAGATCTTCTGATTGAAAAGGAAGACAAATTGAAGATATGGAAGTAATACCTCGAAGAGTCATACAAAGAAAATAAGCTTGCACCAAAAATAATTGAAGACAAAAGAGAAATCGAAAAGGATGATATGGGAGCTTCAATTTTAAGATCAGAATTTGACGCCGAATTAAAGGACCTACGGATGACTAAAGCATCTGGAATTGACGATATTCCTGCTGAGCTTATTAAAAATTCTGGGGAGAAGACACTAACTCAGCTCTACAAAACCATCTGCGACATGTATACAACAGGAAATATACCAAGAGACTTCGAGAAGAGCATCATCATTCCTATTCCCAAAAAGAAGAGAGGAGAGAAGTGTGAAGATTATAGGACCATAAGCTTAACGACACATGCGTCGAAGATATTAACAAGGATCATCTACAGGAGAATAGAACGGAAAGCAGAGGAGTTTCTGGATGAAGACCAATTCGGATTTAGGAAAAGCAAGGGAACAAGGGAAGCAATAATGTCCCTTATGCTGCTCGTAGAAAAGAGAATGGAGAAGAACAAACCGACACTCATCGCGTTTGTAGACATGGAGAAGGCTTTTGATAACGTGGATTGGAATGCAATGCTAGTAACCCTGAAAGAAATAGGAGTGTTCTATATAATGATCGGAGAATTATCCACAATTTATATAAAAACCAAGTAGCTGTGATTAAATCTGGACCCAGCTACGAAGAAGCAAGAATAAGGAAAGGAGTAATACAAGGATGTGTTCTGTCCCCCGTAATTTTCAATGTTTTCATTGAGCAAGCTATCAATGAAATCAAAAAGGAAGCGCCAGGAGTGAAAATCCCCGGTGAAAAAATTAGCATGTTGCGATTTGACGACGACATAGCAGTCACAAAAGAGACAGAGAGGGATCTGAGGGAAATTTTAATAAATATGGAAAAGACAATGGCTAGCTATAAGCTGTAAATCAATGGCAAGAAAACCAAGATATTGGTTTGCAGTAAAAGAGAAGAGGCTTAGACCAACCTTAAAATAGGAAACCATCAACTTGAGGAGGTTAAAGAGTTCTGCTACCTGGGTAGTCGAGTGACCAGCGATGGACGATGCAAGATAGAAATTGTCAGTAGAATAGCCCAAGCAAAGAGGGCATTCCTTAAAAAGAGAAGTCTCTTAACTGCTGGGAATATAAGCGTGGAAGTAAGGAAGCAATTCATTAAGACTTACATTTGGAGCATGCTTCTTTATGGTGAGTTCTTTATAGTGAGGCATGGACGATGACAGCAGCAGAGAAATCAAGCTTTCTCAAATCAAGTTGGAAGCTTTCGAAATGTGGTGTTACAGACGAATGATGAAGATCAAATGGATATATCGTGTGAGTAACGTGGAAGTTTTATGAAGAGTTGGAGAGAAGTCTTTTGAAAACCTTGGGAGGAAGACGAGACAACATAATCGGCCACATCACGAGACACGATGGTCTGATGAGAATAATCGTTGAGGGACTGGTGGAAGGGACAAACGGCAGAGGAAGGCCTCGGACGAGATACATTGAGCAGGTGATGAAGGATGTAAAACAGAAGAACTACGTAGGTGTTAAAAGACTAGCCGCTAGGAGAATTGAGTGGAGAGCTGCGTTAAACCAATCTTCGGATTGCTGACTGATGAATGGAATGGATGAAATCAGTGTCAAATATTATGAAATGTAAAAGGCTTCCTCTACTCCCGTTTCAAATGATTCTTATCTTTCCATGAATATGTGTCCGCGGAAACATATCCTCTCACTCTTTTGTCATCTTCTGTGGGGATTTTGGGAATGTTTTGATATTTGCGCCACTCCGGTTTCTATTTGCTGTCGTATTCATCATTCTTGATCTTGGAGGGGTCTGGTGGTTCAAGGTGTCCATCCAGAAAGGGTTTCCAGGGCTGAGAGAGTTGGTTACATGGCCATAGTGAAAAGCAACAGCCAGTGGCGCGATCTATAATGACTCGCAAATCAAGCGGGGCGGGTAAAATATTTTTTACGGGCTCAGCCTTGAAAACTACTACAACATCATTCATCAGCCACGAAATCAAACGGTAAAGATTTATCATTAACAATAAAATCTGAGTATGTGTCAACATCCACGCCAGTCCTGCAGGTTAATACATGCCTTCTTTTCAATGCATGCCGTAACTAACCTTGAATGTATATTTCATTGGCGATGGCTTTTTTCAGATTCTTTCGATTTAATATATATCCGTGGCTGTATCAATATGGGTCTTCCTAACCATTTTCACTACACAGCCGCCATTAATGTGCTAACAGAGCAGTTACTATCATACTCAAGGAAATCTGCGAACATGTAGCGCAAGTCGTCAATTCGAATATAAACGCATCTGTCAAATCAACATAAACATTAATAAAAATGCTAATTTATGTAGAATACACTAAAATAAGCGCATTAACGGAGGGTTAGTTTGCGCTGCGAAGAATGTATCGAAATAAGAATGCAATCGATATTGGACCACCTTGGTTTTCCCCTCTGGAAATAGTCTCGCGTTCAATAGCGAAAGCAATGAGCTCACGATTTTCAACCAGTGACTGTGGCTTAGTGATAAACGCTTTTACTGATGATTAAAATCACCATATCTTGAATAGAAATTGAAATTGAAAGCTTTGAATAGAAGGAATCTTAACTTTGAGGAAAATTACAATTCATCGATATGTGCTATATTTTGCTAATAAATCAGAGGTAAGAACAAGGATATTATTATGGCATAATATTTTAACGCTGAAATGAAAGGCAGGATTGTAGAGACTGAAAAAGAAGCGAATTGAAATCATTTCGAAGTATCGGGAAGCTAGGATTGATTCGGCCCTGATAAATTAAAAAGCAATCTCTCCCCATGTGCTACGCCGCTCTCTTTTTCTCTGCCGACTCAAGCTACCACGGTTGAGAGATAAATTGACATACGAACACTTCCATCTAAACCAACCCTAATTGGTAGTTATTCACTAATGATAAGTCCCATTGCATTTATGGATAATCATGATACCTTTTTTGTGCCATATTTTTGGTGTGTTGGCTTCTTAAGTACTTGGTGAAAGTGGTGGTTTGAGGCGTAACTTTGTGGAATAACTTCATGGTTAAATATTGAAATATTCTGTAATTCCCACATGAATTTTATTTGAACGACCTAGGTTTCTTCAATGGTTTCCGAGCGTACTTTGTGGATGTATTATCTCCCTTGAGAATGACACGGAAGTGTTGAAACTGGTCGGGTTTTACCGATTAAAGTTTGTGTGGATTATACAAAGTGATTTCATTTCATCTCATTAGACCGAGGTTTCGTCGCTGTGGGACAACATCAGGTAACTTACAGTATTGTGCAAACAAATACATAGTTTCTTAGGCAAGGGGGGTGGAAAATGCAGCATGGGCGGAGGATCTTAAATGTAGGGGTCAGGAGGAGGTGTGGGGTGGTTGTAGTCACTGACGAGTTGTGAGCAGGGAGGCGCTGGAGGAGATGGTAGGGGAGGGGAAAGGAGTGAAACAAAGCTCAAAAGGGGGTGAGTCCGAAGCGATAATGTGGCGAGGGATGGGTTCGAGTCGTGAGTCGTGAGATGAGTCGTGTCGTCGAGTCGTGAGATGAGGAGGCGGGGGAGGTTGTGGTGGAGGAAGGGGTTGTAGTGCCATCGTGAGTCACGACTATGTCGCAGGGATTGGGGGAGTGGGACGATTTAGGAGACAGGGAGGGTGAATTGGAGGCATTGGCCACCGGTAAAGGGAAGGTTCAGCAGAGGGGAGCGGGATTGGTATGATAAGTCATTAACAATAATACATTTATCAATTTTTACAATTTTTAAGATTTAAACTTCTTCTAAAGCATCCAATGTGGGGAATTTCTTTTCAAAATGTATGATTTCTGGTTTGAAATTGCTAAAATGCTCCTGATCTGACAGGTATTTGAGAAACAAGGAGGAAGAATTATTGTTTTTGAAGCATGTCTCATGCTCTTTCGTTCGAGTTTTGAAACTTCTGCCAGTCTGACCAGCATACGCCACATTGCACTCCTCACCAGTTTATATACTCCACTCTTCAGTAAAGGGTCCACTCTCTCCTTCCCCGACTTATTGTATCGTTCAAAATTTTTCAGCTTTAGAAGGTTTGGTCTTCTCTTAGGGAAGAAATTTGTCAAATTTGCAGGAAATACTCCCCAAAAATGGAATTCTACGTCACTTTGTAGGGCTCTCCCTTGATAGGAGAGTGAGAAAGATGCTCTTCATTGCTATCTCCTGACGTTCTCTTCTGTAGAGGGTTTCAATAAGGATAGAGGAATAACCATTGTATACCGCTATTTGTTCAATGGTGTTTAGTGCTTTGGTTAGGAAAATTATGACATGGGAAATTCCATCACAGCGAAACATAAATGGCATATACTCTATGTCCCGTTGTATTACGTGATTACTTTCCAAAATTTCCTTAAGTAATGTTTTTGGTTTCCTTAAACTCTTTACCATAGATTCACTTGGAATTTTATTTATAATATTTTTAACAATATGCATTCTAAATAATTATGCAGTTTTTCCTACTTTTATTTGAGGAAGAGTATCTTTTTAAAAGAGGATTATCGTATTTTAAAATGATATTTTAACTACGGTGTTTGATCTTACGCAAGTAAAATCAGTGTTACGAATACCTTTTACCGCTTAAAGAAATTACATATAACAGAAAGGATACAAATGGCATTACAAATATTACAAATAGTCTTCAAGGTAGGCCTGATGACAATACATACACAAAGCCCTGATTTTGGGATTTGTATTTAAGTTTTTAGCAATACTTTGTACTTAACCTTAGTATAATGCAATTTCGTTTTTTTTTTTCAAACGTTCTAGGATTGCCCTAAGCAATGAAATGCGCAATTGAACCATGTGTCAGGTCTTGAAATTAGTTTTCTGCAAATATTCTACTAAAACTGTTGAAAGCTAATGCTCGCTGAATATGAAATAATACTGAATGTTTTCTCCCCAGGAGCATTGGAAGTCTTTTTCAGGAATAAAAATGCATTTTTCGGCGTTCCAACCCGCGAGTTTACGAAAGCGTTTGGCCTTTTGTATCTTCTTTTGCTACAGAAATACATTTTTATTATGTGTTTTATTGTACCCTTTTTGAGAAATGACACAGGATGAGGGTGCAAAAAGAGAGGTTTAACCTTGCCCAACCAATTACGGGAGGGGATATTATGCATAAAATTTCTAACTTCGTCCTTTCACCCCCCCCCTCTCTCTCTCTCTCTCTCATGCTATTACCATTGCTACTCTCGTGCGCGCTCTCAACGACCGCCATTATTTCTCTCATTTGCATATTAATCCGCCCTCAAAGCGGCTGCGAAGGCTCGCATTTCTCCATTATGTTGGGGTCCGCGAGTGAGTCTTGCCGACCCCATTTTTTACTCTTCCTCCAGAATGGTCTCATTAAAAAAAATATGCATAAAATAGGTAAAGAAAAATATCCCTGCACAAAAAAGTCTCTATTTAGGATGTAGGTATAGACTTGAACTACTCTTATCTTGAATAATTTCACATTCCATGTAAAGAATGTCGCTAATATGGTACGCCAAACTTTATAGCAAGGTCACCCGAAGAGAGTAGGCACAAGAGATTTCCCGAGGTATAGGATAGATGTCCCAGTCTATACAACCATTGTATTTTACTGGCAGATTCTCTTTTGCATACCAATGAGAGAAATCTCTATATTATAACCTATCCTCCTCCTCTACTAACACCTTCTTACCCCTTCCTGACTGCGTCGCTAGCCATACGGTAATACTAATGACGTAGCCCAAGTTACCTCCTTCAAGAAGGGAACACCTTCATTATACAACAACACATTGGAATAACACACTTAGTGTATCAGACACATGCAAATGACACACTTAACATATATTCAGCTCAAAAATAGTACATTTATTGTTAAAACATGCTTCTTCAAATCAAAAAAAGCAATCAGTCAAGAGTTGAAATGATATTGGGCCCAATTTACAATGCAGATATTTAACTATTCTAATCAACAAGCAAGTTTTAGCTTTTTATTATTCACAAGAGATCAATTAGTTACTGTAGAGCCTTTTTTTTAGGAGAGACAGTGCATTAGTGTGAGATTTTACTTAAATTGATTAAGAGTCTTATCTTGTGAGCTTAGACGGTTATTTGGGCGTGAGAGTTCTGTTATTTTCAATTAATTTTGTATCACTAATCGAAGTTTCACTTATCCTTCCGGGTTTCCTGGCTCCGTGCGTGTGGACCAGCTTTGTCCCTCCGCTGTCGGTCAGCTATTTTCCCTCCTTTTTCTCTCCTTCACCTGAAGTTCTGCTACAGCCAAACTGTTGTCACTATTTCCATAGTCTTATTACTTTGCCCTGTATTTCTATGTACCACCGTGCGCCGATTTTTCCCGGTTTTCACCTCTCTATCGCCCGCTCCCTTTCCTAACCGTTTTGTTCTCCCCTTGCTGTTGATTATATTGTTTGGCGTCCTCAGTTTCGTATTGTTGTCTGTTTAATTTTGTTTATAGCGTTCCTAGTTCCGGAGTGTAAATAGTTATTTTCCTTGCGCGTCTGTAGTTTCTTATTTTTGGTCAATGATTTCGATTTTTATTTTAATGTTATTTCTGATTTAACTGATTTATCGGACCTCTGGATAGTCGTTTTGTTACAATATGCAAAAAATATATATGTTGACACACTTTAACAGGGGTCACTTCGTTTCATTTTATTTTATCACCCAGAATTTATAGAATAACCTGATTTTCCATGCCATTTAAATTTTACTCCTTGAGTTTGTGTGCATGTGTCCATCAGCTTTGACAAAAACCATTTAGATTGCTGAAATTCTACTTTTCTGTTATCGTTCAATGTATTTTAGCATTTTTTCCTGAGTGTATATTAAATGCGAGGTGACTTGCACTGCCAATGATTTTGAAACGAGGACCAGAGATTTAGGTACCTAAATCTCTTTCAGTCATCAGTCCAAATTTTACCCCTTAATAAGAATATGCATATTTCTGGTAAGGAAGTGTAAACTGTAAACAAACTGCTGTCATTCCTGCGTGTACATAAGTATACAGTAGCTGTTGAAAAATTGGGACAGCCAGATAATTGGATATTGCTATATTCAATGCAAGCAGTGGAAGAAACTTTATCTTATGATTCACTTTCCTCATTTATCGATTACATAATTTCTTATTGTCTCTTCATGACAACATACGAATATATGTATCTTCCGTGTAGTAAACTTAATGTCTTGGTTGGTACATCACTTGCCTTGATGAATCCCTTTGCTTGGACTCTTTTCGGTTTTAGGCAGTTCACACTGATGCCGAGTGACGATGTCGGGAAATAGATAAATAGCTTTCTTCGGTAGCTTATCTCTCACTCCCTGAGAGATATCGAATAATGGTGAGTGACTGTGGGAGGGGAAGTGCCTTGTAAAAACAGCGTGGGTTGAACTGAGCTTTCTTCATTTCTCCTGCCTATTTTTTAAAACATGAATGTGGTCGAATTTAGGGAGACAGAATGAGTAAATTGGAAATGCGATGGAAATTATGCCATGGAGTTAAGATATATACATCTACATAATACCCTGCGAGCCGCCGCATGGGCGTGTGGCAGGGGGTGGTAGGTGACTAGTCGTGTAAAGGTGTAAGTGTTTAGGAGATGAAATGGTGACATGAATTATAGGAGCGTATTTAGTGGAGCTCAATTTTATTGCGGTCACTTATTGCTCGCGGAAAGAACGAGTTTTAGTACCTATCTGTTTGCCAGAGTATCTCTCTTATTTTATCGCATCTGTCAGACTTAGAGATGTAGTGAGGAGTCACGATATTATTCTCTTTGTCGCTCTGAAAAATATCTGTTCTGAATTTATCAAGCAACCTAAGCCTAGCATGTAGCTCTAGGCTCTAGGGGCTCCCACTTTAATCCCTCTAATAGTTGTGAGACACTATATGTACGCTCGTAGCAGTTTTTAACGAAGCGCGCTGCTTTCCTTTGTATTTTATTTATTATTTTGGTTAAATCAATTCGACCAGGGTCCCAAGTGCTCGCGGTGTATTCGAGGTGTGGCCTAACCAGAGCGAAGTAGCATCTCTCTTTGACTTTTTCATCCGAGGACCTTCCTATTATACGTTTAAAATAACCTTGTTTCTTCAATGCTGCGCCACATATGTTCTGTATGTGTAATTCCTACGATGTATCAGAAGTTAAGGTAATTCCAAGATATTTTACTGTCACTGAAACATTTATTTTAACTCCACCCACAGTATACGTATGGCATTTTTATGATTACTTTCGCTTATGATATTACAGTCACTTTCCTGCGTGTTCGTGGCGCATAATTCTCCTCTTATACCTTTTCTGTATCTGCCTTTATGTCTTAATTTTCAGAAATTTTTCTTACACTCTAATGCAGTCTTTGATTTTATCAAATTATTCTCTGCCATCTACCATCTTCAACCTTTCTCTTCCCTTCTCTGTGAGTGACTCAAAGCTTATATTTTTAAACTGTCCGATTCCACTTGACAAATGAGTCGGCCGAGACTTGAAACTACATACTGTTTCAACTTGGAACTGAGTTTTCCAGCGCGTGTTGCCGGTGAGTTTCATTTAAATGCTAATTAATGCGCTTTCTGAGTTGGAAAATGCATAAATACGGATTAGAGATGTCACTTTTCCACTAAACGCTGCTAAGAAACATTTTGACTCGTTTCACTATTTTCTCCCTCTTGTCATCTATCTTTCTCGCACTCTCTCCCTCAGTGTGATTTAGTCCGGAGAGAAGTGAATAAGGCTTGAGAGAAAGAATCGGGAATTATATAAAACACTATTCAGGATCTCATTGTACCTAGGCTATTCGGTTAATTACTATTTTTTAGGAGACCAATTACCGTATTTCACCGCATAATCGTCGGAGATTTTATGCCAATTTTTTTGCTAAAAAGTAGGGTGCGACCATTATTAGGGTAAATAAAAAAATGAAATTGCGCCGGTATTAGTTATTCATAGGTCATTTATTACGTACTTAACTGCCTTCATTGTAAATCTAGGATCTCATGAATGGTAGGCCTACATTAAATACAATGCATTAAAATTTAAGACTACAAATGGACACTAATTTCTTCCTGTTTAGCTGCATTTGTGAATGGCAGGTAGAAATTTATGTCAGGTAGAGTGCAAAATAGACAAATTTTTTCTTTTACAGTAAGTGTCACGACGAACAAAATTAACATGCGACGATTATGCGATGAAACGTTGTGAACCAATTTTTGGACTGAAAAAGTAGGGTGGGACGATTATGCGATGGCGACGATTATGCGGTGAAATACGGTCCATTAAATGAGGAAGTAGATGTAAAAATTTTGCTCTACCCAATGCAGCCATTGAGAAGTAAGAAATTACCTTAAAATTGTTTATTTTAAAGCGAATTTTATACTTGTCAGATCTTTTATGGACATCTTTTATAGAACATCAAGAACAGACACCTCCACTTCGAAGCTCCACTCACTCTCTTAAGGCAACCTTCATTTTTTTACCTCTTTACTTTCATTGGAGATTACACAGATTTACCTGGAAGACGTGTTGCTTCGTAAGTAAGATAAAAATTAATGGAAAGAGACATCGATTTTTTCTTTCCGTAGGTGGTTATTTCGTATTCTATCTCTTATTTTATGCAAATGTCTGAAAATAATGAATGGATTTAATAAACTGCACCCTCAATCACGTTGTCGTGATTTTTTATATTTCTCGCATGACGCAGGTCAAATAAATAATTGTAACAACATTGATTATCAATAAGAGGGAGTCGGCTTGGAGTCTAATTCAGCCATTGCTTTGCTTCCCTAATTTTGATATATCTTTTTTGCCCTGTACTCCATTTCCAAGCAAAATAAGTATTTGAATGAATAAAAATGAGTATTTGAATAGAGCGTTAATGTATACTCTTTTCTATTTTATATTAATGGCTATACAGAGCCCACAATACACATTTTTCAATGTAATTTTTATTTCCCTCGGGTATTTTTGTTCTCCCCTTGGCATATCTGAAAGGACTTTACAATTTAATTCGTTCGTCAAAAGAAACCGACTAATGCGGGAAAGCAGCTTGCGGAAGAGCGTGTTCAGTTTGTAAGCGGCCACCATTTTTCACGACTCGGGACAACCCTTACCTCCGCAACTTCTTTTGAAGTCTGTGATTGTAAAGCACGATAAATGCGCGAATTAATATTTGCCCGTTCTTTAGCCCGGTGGTGGGACTTGCGCTTTCCAGTGACCCTGTGAGCTGGATTAGTTGAAGCGGTAGTATTTTTTCCGTGTAGAGACAACCTTGTTAGTCCAATGCGTCCCAGAATCCTTGTAAGGTGAAAGGAAATTCAAATTAGTGTTAAATAAACGGCAGAAACCCCCTCAATTGTCTTTCTATCAAAATTAATATCTATCAAAAAGCATTGAATACGACTACTCTCTGCCTCGGACTCGGCCAACTGGGCATGGTGTCACTCCCGGCAACGGAGCAAGGTCTCTGCAATCGTCATATCACAAATCCTTTCTGTGGCACCAACAGCAGTCAAAAACAGGAATACCAATCAGTAGTATAGGTAAGCAGTGGTGAAAGCAGGGAATTGGTACCGTTGCATAGTTAACATGGAATATGTATATGATGGGATTGCTTGAGGTGATATATGGAGATATAGGGGCTGTTGGCGTGCTGGTGAAGAGTAATTAACATTGGAGGAAGCGAAATTCGACATAAGGTGGCGATAAGGTGTAAAAGAAAAAAACTGCGGAAGTGTAAAGTCAACAGAACAGTTGAGTGAACCGATAAAAATGGATGAAAAAGTAATCCCGACTAATTTTTTAGAGATTTAGTTATACATTCCCACGAGTAATGGTAAGGAGGTAGAGCAGAACAACAATGAGTATCTGGTAGCATTGAGACCCTAGGAAACATAAAATATAGTCTGTCATTCAGAATGGCGTTCAATAATAATTCATTTAGTTTTCCGGGTGCGTATACAGACTCTAATGTAGAATTTTAAATGAGTATTCTTCTTATGACATCGCCATTGAAACAGATGTGGTATACCATTTCACGTAGTGGAAAAAGTATATAGTGTAAATAATATAATTTATGATAGGGGACGTAATTGAAATAAATGAATCAATACCAAGAAGATAAGTTTTGCTATAGCGTGAATTATTGGGAGAATATCATCAGTGACTTCAATATCTCACGAATCACTGAAGCAAATGTCATCAGGCCGACCAACAGCCGAGGATTATGTACTACGATTGTCTTATATCTATTACTGGATGTATTGCTATTAAGAAGAAAATGCCGGGAGAAAAATTCGGCCTGAACCGGGATTCGAACCACGGATCTTTGGTTTATTGGATCAATGCGCAGACCACTACGCTATCCAGGCTTCCTAATTCCCAAGGCAATTTTGGTGGATACAATGGCACTAGATCTTAGGCCCTTGCTTTACCTCAAAGATGGTAACGCAAGATAGAAGAGGGCTTCAAAGAAGCCACAACCAAGAGACAGTATCCTTCACCAGCACATATGCCGTGCTTAGTCATTTGAAAATTATCAGACAAGGCGGGTGAATTTTTTTTAAAGAAATTGCTATGAGAAAAATTCGGCCTGGACCGGGATTCGAATCTTGTAGCCACCAAAATTTCCATGGGAATTAGGAAGCGTGGATAGTGTAGTGGTCTGCGCATTGGTCCGGCAAACCAAAGATTCGTGGTTTGATTCCCGGTCCAGGCCGAATTTTTCTCATGGCAATTTCTTCAAAAAAAATTCACCCGCCTTGTCTGAATGTATTACGTTTACTACATTATACATACTGTTCCAAAATTGGCAATAACCTTAAACAATGGCCTATTTTATGTGAAGGAAAGGTAAATTAAATCTCCGGAAAGTATAAAGTAATAGAAAGAACTTTGAGGTAATGAGTGGAAGGAATGGAAAGAATGGGTATGAAATTCATTAGCCGTTTAACTTCTTCTTACGTAACCTTCCTCTCAACAACTTTTCATATTCGAATATTAACCCTTATCGTCTCACATGGTCTTATGGATAAGGGTTTTTGTCAGTGTCGTTTTAATAATTCTTCCAGCTTGTAAGAGAAAATTGACATTCTGATCGCATCTCGGGAGTATTTTATTTAAATGATTTTTGACCTTAATTTTGGACACAATACGAAAATGAATAACGCATGCTATGTTGATGGCACTTTCAATATAGAACTTTCATACTAACAAAAAGCTATCATTTTTTTAGTTCCTATCCGTTTTCTATCAATATTTGCATCCATGTATGCTTACAAGCCGTATTTTTTCAACATATATCCTTTTTACTTCCGAATCTCGTTATTGTTGAAGTTTTATCCCAAAAGGAAGCACTTTCTAAAATTAAAGTTGATACATGTTTATCTTGTACGAACTTGAGGTATTTCTTTCCCGCACTAAAGATAAAATGTAAGCTTTATTTCTTCTACAGCCACTGAATTCCGCTAGTATATATTCCATGGATATATTGGAAAAAATCACTTTAATGGCGGGAATGAACAATTCCATGAAACAAGGCTGTAAGAGAGATAACTCTGATAATTTCAATGAGATCACTTCCTAGTCAGCATTGTAAGAAACTGGAAAACGAATAACGCTGCCAAACGTCTCTTATATAAAAAGCCATTTTCCCTTTCATTTGCATTTGCATCCATTAAACAGGTTATAGTTATTTTTAGCAGAAAATAATTTTCATATTCTTCCTGAGGGTGTTCATTGTTCTCAAAGCAGCTATTGATTACATATCTCCAGTCAGGTTTTCTCGTTTTGGCTGGAAACAACTTTTGAAATCGATGTTTATCTTAACTACTTCGTGTCCACTTCTCGCCTGGTAAGTCTTTGAGGGAAGTTTCCCCATGAAAAACTTATGGTGCCGATAACTGACGATTTACAAATACTAAGCACGATAACAATAATCCATAGGGTACGAAATCGGACCACCAGCCTCCTCGTGGCGTACCTGGCAACGGCTTTGCCGGCTAATGGTGGACGTCTATGTGGCGGGCTAACCACCCGCCATGTAGCATAATCTGGTTCCTATGCTGAATTCAGATAAGGCCACCCACAACCGGCCCCTTTCGGATGGGGGCCCCAGTAGAGTTGGGCGTGGCCAAGGAAAAAAAAGACCTCAGATGGGAGCTCGCATGGAGTGGACGGAAGCCTTAAGGGGCGACCTCCTCGCCTGCTATGCTGCCAGCGAGCCCGAACGCAGGGGTTACATGGCCAGGATGCACTCTTTGTGGTGTGAGATGCATCCGGAACACGACCACCTGTCGCAGCAGAACCTGCGCGACCAGGCCAACCATCTGCGAAAAAAGGAAAATATCCACCAACCGCAGGTTCAGAGTAACACACCACCAGCCGAACCACCCTCCCCGTCACAGGCAGCGCCTCCACCTGCTGACGTGAGTACCGCACGTTTGTCGGTATCTCCTACTAAGAGGGAGGATGTAGGTCAGACTGACTCTGAACTATTACGATCGCGGCTAAGAAGCACAATTGGCTATGACGAAGGACGCACTAGGCAGAGAAGCATCCATCGAAAGATCTCTCTGCGGGGTAACCACCTGCCCCAAATGAATGGACTCATCGACGAGATCCTGACAGACGTCAGATCTCTGGACGGTGAATTGCGTGGTCTACGCTGCGACCAAGGTTTTGGCAACCCCCCGAAAGGACTCCTCTCGGGAGGATAAAGCAGCAGCAAGGCTGAAAAAGCGGGATGCCAAGGTCACGCTGGCGCGACAGCAGGCGTCGAAGATTCAGTGTGTGATTGAGTACATCACTGCTGGGCGAACCTTTACATCCAAAGTTCGGCGCATTGCGCGCAGCCTCAGGTTCAACCATCACACACTGAACAAAAACGTGTTGCTTACTATTAAGCAGCACGAGGTCGATAGGGTACGGGCGGCCAAGAAAAAACTCCTGAAAAGGAGTAGCGCCGTAAGGGAGAATTCCACCTTTCTCCTTCAGCAGTCTCTTTCGGCCTCCTCCGCCTGTTGTTGAATCCCCGCCACCCGTTCATGAGGTCGAGCGTTTCTGGAAGGATATCTACGAAACATCGAGGCCATTCAATGGAGACACTCCGGCCGTCGCACTCTTCAAAGAGTTCTGCGACCGCCACCTACACAATGTGGATGGACCCCTTTCAGTCACGGAAAGTGACGTGAAGCACGCTTTCTCTGGCAAGAAGAATTTCGCGGCTCCAGGAATGGATGCCGTGAATAGCTTCTGGTGGAAGAAGTTTACTTCTACCCACAGACATCTGGCCAGAATCTTCACGTCCCTCATCACAGGTAGAGAACCATTTCCACCTTGGCTGACTGAGGGACGCACGGTTCTCATTCCGAAAAAGGGAGACTTGTCCAATCCGAAGAACTATCGCCCTATAACCTGTCTAAACACTGTATACAAGGCGTTCACCACGATCTTGAGCGACCTTATCCTCCGGCATATCCAGCCTGTGTGGGAGGAGGTGTACGAGCAAAGGGGGTGCAAACGAGGAATCGCGGGATGCAAGGACAACCTGCTCATTGACAGGTGCATATGTCAGGATGCCGCCCGACATAAGCGAAACCTATCAATGGCCTGGGTGGACTATCGCAAGGCTTTCGACACCACTTCGCATGAGCTTCTCATCGCCGTGCTGAAGTTGATGAAAGTCCACCCAGAGGTGGTGTCCTGCATCCAACGCCTGTTACCACTCTGGAGAACGCGCTTTGTCTTGACATCGGGCAAACGGACCGTCTCCACTGAGTTGGTAACATACCATCGTGGCGTTTTTCAAGGCGACAGCTTGAGCCCCCTCCTGTTCTGTATTTCCCTCCTCCCCCTCTCCTTCAAGCTGAGGCGAGGCCGAGGATACATGTGCGGCGTTCCTGGTGACAGGAAGCACAAGGTCACCCATTTGTTTTACATGGATGACCTTAAACTGTATGCTTCCAACGCCAAAGAACTGCGCGTTGCACTGGACACCGTACATCAATACAGTGAGGCTATAGGGATGGAATTCGGATTGGACAAGTGTGCATCCATCCACCTGGCGAAAGGAAGAATATCGGAGGACAAGGAAGCCTCGCAACTCGTTGACGGGAACGTCGTTCGTCATCTGCAAGATGACGAATGCTACGAATACCTCGGCGTCCCCCAGCGTCGAATGCAGGAGGTAGCAGCAGTGAAGGAAAGACTCACCGCCAAGTACAGACAGACTCTCAGAAAAATCTGGAGTTCTGAGCTGTCTAGCAAGAACAAGGTTCTTGCCACGAACATGTTCGCGGTTCCGACACTGCTGTACACCTTCGGATGCAAGAAATGGAATGTAAACGAGTTGCAAAACCTCGACCGGGGAACGAGGAAGATGCTGACCATCTATAGAAGTCTTCATCCGAAATCTTCCGTCGCCAGATTGTATCTCCCTCGCAGTGTAGGCGGTAGAGGTATGTTGAGCCTGGAGTGTCTACATAACAGAGTTGTTTTGGGTACAGTTTGCCGTGTGTTCAACAGCACGGACCCCCTGCTCACTCTCGTAAGGGAGCACGAAGGTGCCGGCATGGGGGTGTTCCTCTTCCAGGCGGCGAAGAGGGCA
The DNA here is from genome assembly GCA_963169105.1 of Ceriagrion tenellum. Lineage (NCBI taxonomy): Eukaryota > Metazoa > Arthropoda > Insecta > Odonata > Coenagrionidae > Ceriagrion > Ceriagrion tenellum. The sequence goes on from OY720634.1 coordinate 15,259,535, forward strand.
GCGGACGAAATCGGTCTGGACTTTGACCTGTCATCCGACGGTAACGACAGTGGCACGTCAATCGTGTCACTGAGGGCAGACGTCTTAAAGCTCGAGATCAAAAAGGCTGAGCAGAAGACCTTGCTCAAGACACACACCAATAAGCCCACGCATGTAGGTTTCTACCGAAACATGGAAAAACATGGGCTATCGAAGGAGCTGACGTTTGCCTTCCTTCGTTCCGCGGGTCTCAGGTCCGAAACAGAGGGTTTCGTTCTCGCGTGCCAGGATGGTGTCATCAACACTCTCGTGTACCGCCGAATTATATTCAAGGCGGAGGTGACGGACACGAGATGCAGAGCGTGCCGAGCCAAGCCGGAGACTTTGAGTCACCTTCTCTCCGGCTGCAGTTATTACGCGCAATCAGCGTATTTAACTAGGCACAATGCAGCTCTGCGAGTGTTGTATTTCCACCTTCGACATCATTACGGCATCGACGAAGTTTATGTGCTGCCCTATGCCCCTGGAGATATTGAGTCCGTCGTGGAGAACGACAAAATAAAAATCTGGTGGAATTACTCATTCTCCACCACCAGGCAGTTGGAGGCGAACAAGCCTGACATCGTTCTCCTCGACCGCCAATCTCGTTCCATGTTCGTAATCGAGTTTTCGGCTCCGGCCGATACGAACTTGGACGCGAAAGAGGCGGAAAAACGGACGAAATATCAAGACCTGCTGTTCGAACTTCGGCAGATGTACCCGGGACACTCTGTAAAACTAGTAGTCCTAGTCATAGGTGTGCTCGGTGGAATCAAGGGCTCGCTGATACAGAGCATCAAGTGTATTCCTGCTTGCGTGGCACAGGCGGAATCACTTGCAGCCCGCATGCAGAAGGCCGTCCTCTTGGGGTCGCTCCGTCTGCTCCGTGCGCACGACCCGAATGCAGCGTAGCCACTGATCCGATGGGTTAATCGGAAGCGGCTACGAACTCTGCACCTCCCCTCTCGAGTTCTCGGCCATTATGACGGCAACGAAACCCGATGTTAGCCGGGGACTCGGAGGGGAAAGTTACAGAAGTAAAAAAAAAATAATCCATAGAAATGTATCATTCATGATTTTATGTCAAAATTTTTAAAGTAAAGTAAAGTAAAAAAAAAACAAAAACAAAAACGTGATGACAAATATTATAAAATACAATGTAAGAGATGTTTCTTGTGTTCCATTGGAATATTTCACCGTTAATCGCAATCGCCGTCTGTCGCAATATACCTCATGTTCCTTAGCCCTTAAGAGCCAAAATAGTTTTTAATCCCTTAACGACCTAAACGGAAAACAAGCTTTAAATCAAGATGGCATAAGCATAATTGTAAGTTAATCTAATGTTTAAGTTACGTCGAACAATCATTTTGCCATTATATAAGCATAAAACGCCAGGTGCATCTGTACGGAACGCACTCTCCACGTCGACCAGCTTAATCCTGGTCGTCTGAAATATTACTCCACGGGTCGATGCCCTTCAAGACCTTTCTGGATGCTAGAAGAATGAGAAAACTACATGAAAATTGGACGTTTATCTCATGAAAACCTTATAAGAGCCTTGAGGGCAATATTCTTGCCGTCATTACGTTTCCACTGATGTCTTGTCCAGTTGAGAAAGCTCGTTCAACGACTATTAACCGGAGTTTGATGTAGTTTCACGTTGTTAAACGAGCTTCACTCAGCTAGAGTCGAGAGCTATGACGCTAGAGTCTATACCAACATTCATTAGATTCGAGTTCAGACAGTTTGAATGTGCGCAACAACCTGTGTTTGCAATTTTTTGGTAGAGAAATGCGAAAGAATATTGATACTCCTGTGAAGAGGCAGAACCGTAGCACGTACATCTACTTGATCAGACGCTAAAAAGTCCTTAGAAAATAGGCGTCACAGCTTGCTCGCAAACATAACAGTTTACGATGGGATGTGTATTTTTCCACTCAATGCTTCGCTAGGAACTCAACAGGGGACTTGAGGAGCTATGCATGACACATTTTTTTTCCCAACTCCACGATTAATCAACACTCAGCCCAAGAGCCGGATTAAAGGTTGTAGATGCCCGGGGCAACCGATGAATTGCAAGCCCCCGGTTACAATGCATAGACAACACATCCAACGTTTAATGAATACACGTTTATCCGAACCAGATATAGAACTGCGCGCTCTCATTAGTACTTATGTTCATGTAAGTTCCATCCAATCACAGATGCAACTTAAGTTAAAGTTCTTAATTCTTAAAGTTCTTAATTTCCAAGTTCGAGAAATTCTTTCTTAAGTCATTGAATAAAAATGGCCTCCTTCTCTGCAGTTACACCATGAGACTCCCTAACTAAGCAAGGCCCGGGTATGTAGCACCCTCGCAATCCCTTTACCCAGGCCTGCTCACCACGCTTCGGATTAAAATTCCGTCAAATTCCAATAATATGAAGAGGTCGCGACGAGGGCGACACCCTTGGCGTCTTGCGGAAGAAGTGACTGAATGAGCCATTTCCACTCCGTGAGCCACTAATCCGTTGGCCGTTGTATTTTTCGCGCGATGAAAAATGCTGGGCATTTTTCTAGAAAGGAGTTTCCTAGAGTGTTCTGAATTTATGCTCGAGTGAAATAGACTGTACAAGAGGGAATGAGTTGGATGGACGCGGAGTGAGGGCGAGAAAACGTTCTGGGCGCAATTTATAAGCTCTTAGGCGAGATTAGGTATCGGAGGAGAGGAATGGCATCTAGCCTCTCCCCACGGGTGTCTACTTGTGTTTTGCTCTCGCGTATCGATCCCTACATTTTACCCGTGTATTTCTAGATTCTTATCCGTCCTCAACCACGTCATCCGTAATGTGAAGATGTAAATGGCGCCCTGATACAGGCTTTGACGCAACATTATGGTGATAAACCTCCTTCGAGAACAGCTTAAAGTGGTTGGTAAATTACTCTGACTTAGCGAATGGTGTCAGAAGAAAAGGATGGGGCCGACTCATATGCGCAGCTGTACCTCTTCGGTTTTTTTCTTGTAAGCAAAGGGGAGGTTGCAAGGCGTTCTCTTGAGAGATGCAGCTGTCCATCAAGGCACGCGGGAGTAGTTATCAAGCCGAAGGCGAGTCGTTTCGGCATGCTGCTCTTCCAACACACACATTACATTTGAACGAAGCATTTAACTCACAGGAATCTTTTGGAGTAAATGATTATTCCACAGCTACTCCCGGAGTCCATTTATTTATTTGTTATCACTTTTAAGGTCGCAATTCTCTGTATTCGCAGAAAAAATAGTTAAGCAGACGTATTTACTATAGACTTGGGAATGGAAAGAGCAATGGAGTTATTGTTTAACCTACAAATATATTGATAAAAATCATAACATGTAATCAATTATTTTTAATTTAGTTTAGAATAATTATAAGTATTAGTGAAAAAGTTTAAGTTTGCCGTTAATATTTCCATTATATTACTCCTATTAAACTTCATTTTCAGCAATGCCTTAGTATTTCGTGGACCTCCGTGTGTAGAATTACAAAATTGGTTTCCTTTGCCCAATTTTGTTTTGCAACTTGTTCGTTTAAAACTAAGAAATGGCTTTAAAATTAAATTCGTTTTTTCATAAAGGATAATTTTAAATAATCCCAGAGTTTTGGAGGAATTTATAATTCCGATTGTTTTTAAATGAAATGAGAAGGTCGACTGATAATTAATTTTGGCTGCGTCTACCTAAGTGTGGGAATTTTCAATGAAGATATTATTACGATGCCATGTAATTTTAAAGTCGTTGGAAAATATTTGCTGTTCAGAGTAAGCATTTTCCATTAATGGAATTTTTTTACTTTAAAGAAAATGAATCGTATGGAGTGTGGCTACATCAGACTGTTTCTCTTAAGAACTCTCGTTTCTTTAATTTACTCCTCCTTTGTAGGTATTAATTAGCTAAGATTCCACATTTTTAATTACACTACCTGATTTTTATCGCGTTAAATTGTTTGAATTACTTTTAAACGTCAAAGTTAATACTACTCTGGAGGAGAGTGTGACCCCAAATTGAATAAATATATTTTTATTATCGCAACGATCCTATATTTATTCACAAGAAACAAATAGTCTCTCCGGAATGAAAATTTTCCTGTATTTGCTCTCTTGAATGTCTACACTCGTTCATTTAATTTCGTGCTTCAAGTTCCATGACCAATGCTGTTTACTCAAAAATCAAATTTCTTCGGATAGGGCCAACGAGAAAATAGTCAATTTCGTTAATTGCAGTGAATCTCATACGTGATTTTTGTTAATCCTGCTGTCGTCATTTCCCAGAGTACTTCTGCGCTTGCATTAATGCTTTTTTATTTCGTGCTAATTTCCTTACCCGAGGATCTCTGTTTGCAGTCGGGCGTGTTGACTCTCGCGCTGATGAGAGCGTTCGGTCTCTTTCCACACGGCCCAGTGATCACGATCCGTCGCTGCATTCGGTGTCCTCCTCTCGCCAGGGGCCGTGAATACACCTACCCCTGACTCTTCTCCATTTTAATCCTCCCAGTAGTCCCCCTGCCATACGTGCGCTTACAAATCTCGTTTCTCTCCTCCCACAGCTCCTGTGTGACCCCTGCTGACCCTCGAACCAATTGCGTCCGCAGAGGGTCCGATTGAAACGGTTCGTTGGCCATTCCCCGCCACACGCCGTCACCTCTGCTACTCTCATTGCCCCACCCTTCTCTCTTTCTGCCCCCCTAAGCCCCAAAATCCATTCTGCCCCCGCCCCCCCCCCTATCCTTGTGTTTACAAACTCCTCCCTGGGGCGCTTTTGCACTACGCGCTGTCAGACGCGCTCCGTCCCAGTGTACACTAATCAGACTTGTTTGACGATTGGTGCACGAACCCTCGCGCTCTTTTTTTCTGGCCATCTTTCCTTCCTTTTGCCGTCGCCTCCCATGTGAAAAGGGACTTCGGTGGAAATATAGTTGAGAATTTCGAAGGGACGGAATTGGAAACGTGTACGCAAATACGAGGGACGAGGAGAGCTACCTAAGAGTCCAAATATTATCCCGCGCGGTGGAGTGTGTGGAGGAGGAAGGCTCGAAGGATTTCAAGTTGGTGTGAGACCAACTCCCTTGGGATAGAATGATTGAGTCAGTCACTTGGCATCTTAGTACTTGTGCCTTGCACTCACCTGGGGCTGATTAACTTCTAAACATGTGTTACAAAACAAATATTCTGTATGGTGATTTAGTGGTTATTTATTAGTAAAGTAACTAATAAGTTCTTCATTACTGAATTGAAGGTGTGAGCCATAAATATATACTATGGATTGTCATCTCGTCGCCAAAATCTGTTGTCTAGAATTCCGTAAACAAACAACTTTTTGGAATGTGGTGCCGCCTAGTGATGAAAGACGGAAGTTTAAATGTAAACACAGTCGCTAATTTGTAAAAAAACACATCTTACTGGTTTTACTTACAAGTAATCATAATGCAGTGGATAAAAAATTCAGTACTACACGCGGGACATAATTATACACTTTATATATCGTTTTAATGTGGTATCTTCATGAGTATTCCCAATGACCATCATTGCAGTGTAGGTAAAAAGGAATGCACTTACCACCGCCTTAAACAGATTCTTATTTTTCTATCCAAGTCTCCTATTTTTGGTCCTCGTAGACGCACACCCTGTTTTGCAGCCTGATACAAAGCAAGTTATGATTAAACAAGGCATACTAAATTCTTTGTATAAGCCGAACGGGCTTGATGTATTCAAATTAAAATCAGAGTCTGGAAAACATCGTCGTCGACACAAGATGGACGTTTCATAAACCTCTTACGCATTTCCTGTAATATATATATATTTCCTCTCAAGCATTGAAAAATTATCTTTTAGATCACAAAAATAGCAAGATATTATTCAAAGCATCAATTAATTCATATCTCATCGATCGTTATTGAATATTCACCACAGTCTCACGTTAACAGCAATTAACTACCTATGTCTGCTTACGTATCATCTGAAAAGACTTCTTTTGAAGTGGCGCCAAGGAGTGGGTGTACTAAAAGTGGAAAGTTAGGCAACGCGTAGCCTAGACAACGATTCCAAACATTTGAAATCATAATATATATTCACTCGTATGTTCATTCGCTCCCTACCAGCGAATGGGGGGGGGCGACGCACAGTGGTCGGAATGACCCGTTTTGCCGGACAAAATACAATTTTGTGAAATATTTCAGTTTTTTTCAAAACCGATTGCAGGTGAAAGTATAATATCTAAACCATTGTAAACAATTAGTTTTATCTCACGGAGGCGATTATACTGACACACAGGAGCGTTTATTTATGAGATAATTCGCTTGGCGCGGTTTCTCGCGCTTTTAGCGTCAATTTTCGGGATTTCTCCTGCAGGCCTCAGTGGCTTCAAAGTAGAGCTGAGCGAATGCTTCAAAATCGAATCGAATCGACTCGAATTAGACTTAATTCGATTCTGTTTGCCTGCGAATCGGGATCCTTCGAAAGCGAATGATTCTTAATATTCGAATCAGATAGATTCGTCTGCAAATCGTTACATGCGTTCAAATATGGCACTCATCCCTGAATCGCGCGCCGTCCGTTTTGAAGATGATTTTCTCACGCGATACGAAAATTTAAACGACCACACGTTATTCTGTGCTATTCTTTGTGCCACTATATAGATGTACAAGCTTATGTAAGGCCATAAAATATGGTGAAAATCTATATTACTTTAACTCTGTATAAACCTTTGCATTTTATTTAGAATTCGAGTTCGATTCGCCAGCGAATTTTTTTGGGTTATTTGATTCTTGAACGAATATTTGAAAAAATTCGTTTAGATTCGATTCAAAATATATTTTGGGAGATTCGATTCGGTTTGATTCGAAATGAAAATCCCTGATTCGCACAGCACTACTTCAAAGAAACCATAATTATCGTTTTTATTATTAATATTGCCTTGTGTTATAATTAGACTAATTTATCTATCAGATTTTCCAAATAGCGATTCCGGGCTAGGAATACCAGCTAGTAGTAGAAAAGTTTGTATTCACATCTTTGTTTGTCCGTCGCGATGGGGGGGGGGGTTGTGTAATAGTGGAATGAAGTACTGATCTACGAAGACAGGGCAGGTAAGGGTGAGAGCGAGTGTAAGGACGCGCCTGAGGCATTGAGCGGGAGAGTGATGCGGCAGAAAGGAGCGGGAGAAAGGCATGAAAGTTGCGTCGCAGGGACGGGTCGAAATGAGAGGGAGGAGGGCGTGGGAATTCCATCGCGGTGGGAATGATGGGGTGGGAACGAGCGTGAACAAGGTGACATAGAGAAATGGCGGCCATTATAGGTGCTCGCGGGGCACGCTGGGAAGTGGAAGTGAGGAGTGGGGAGGAAGATAGTTGGGTGATGAAGAGGAGTGGGTTTAGCAAGATGTGAAGCGGCAGTTGTGTGTACTGGGCTCACGGAGAGCAGAAAAAAAGAAATTGATGACGGCGAGGACAGAATATTTGTGTTCGTGGAACAGAATGAAGTGATTTGTTTAAGATCGGGCAAGTTTTCAGGCTTCCAGATATGAAATTTATCTTTTTGGAACAAAATGTGGCTCCATTATCACACTCTACGACATTTCTTGTTGTTTAATTCATGTGTTTCCTTCAACGATTCTGACATTCGTAATGGAATGAAATTTAGCAACGCGAGAGACCTAATTTCGCTAGTTCGGTAAATGCGATTCAAAACTTTCCAAAGTTTCATTCATCAATTTCGTTCCATTCATTGGTTTCATTTGCCTCCTCCTATCGTCCGCGCTTTCTATCAACCCCTTTGTGTCATGGTCTTCAATTTGATCGTTATAACATGCCTGCTGTCTTAAGTGCTTCCTTTAATTCCAAAATTATAGTTCTTACCTCGCTTTATCCCTTACGACATATCTGCTCTCGCCTTACATCTTTCACGGCTATCAATCACTTCCCATTACAGTAGAGGAGTTGCCATGTACGAATTAGAACGAATTTTGGACGGCAGTACTTTATCAGTCTTTAGATTTTTTCTTTTTTAATAGAGTATCCCGAGTTTGTCCGTATAATGCCATGGGTCTCATAATTCTTTGATTAGGGTAGCATGAGCATCATTAGCAGGCATAAATCAATTGATGGTTTGATGCATCGCTTTACTCTGCTCTCGCACCAAACAACCGCTTCATTCCTTCATCGATTCGCTGGCTTTTTTTTAAATTTCCATTTATATTCCATATTTGGTTTTATTCTGTAGGTCGGTATTCCATAGATTCCCTTACACTATCCCCCATTCATGTTTAGGGCAATCCTTTCATTTCTCACTCCTCTTTCCTAGTAGTCAGCACGGCATCCGTAAGAGCTGGTCCTGTGAAACACAGCTTGCGCTCTTCCTTCATGATATCCGAAAATCAGGTGAATAGAATAAGCAACTTGACGCGATATTCCTTGATTTTAAGAAGGCATTCGACACGATTCCTCATAAAAAACTCATTTATAAATTGTATTCATGCGGAGTTAAAAAAGAAGTGAACTAGATAAGGGACTTTCTGAGTCATTGAAAACAAAGAGAAGTTATTGAGGGTTTTAGCTCAGATATGGTCGAAGTCACATCCGGTGTTCCTCAAGAATCGTGAATTGCCCTCTATTATTCATTGTTCATATTAATGAACTAAGTTCTCGAATTAGCAGTAAATTAAGATTATTTACAGATGATTCAATAATCTACCGTGAAATAAGCGAAGACGCGGACTTTGAAATTCTGTCATCGGATCTTAAAAACGTTCATTCGTGGAGCCAGGAGTGGGGTTTAGAACTAAATATTAGTATATGCACCACAGTTCACTTCCTGCACATCATTAAGTCATCACACAAAAGCCATACCTACACCGTGTAGGGAGTAAACATAAAATCTCAAATATCTACAATAAAATATCATGGAATAACGTTAACATCAGATATATCGTGTGGATTACCCATACAAAACATATGCGGCACAGCATTCAAGAAACTAGGTTTTGTTAAACGTATGATAGGAAGATCCTCGGATGAAAAAGTCAAAGAGAGACGCTACTTCACTCTAGTTAGGCAACACCTCGAATACACCGCGAGCATTTGGGACCCTGGTCATAAAAATTTAGCCAAAAAAATCAACTAAGTACGAAGAAAAGCAGCGCGCTTCGTTAGAGACTCAGAGGCTGCACGCTAGGCTTAGGCCACTTGAAAAATTCAGAACTCATATTTTTCAGAGCGGCACAGAGAATATTATCATGACGCCTCACTACATTTCTAGGTCTGACAGATGTGATAAAATAAGAGAGATATTCTGCCGAACCGATAGGTACAAAAACTCGTCCTTTCTGCGCACAATAAGCGACAACAGTAGAAACTGAGCTCCTCCAAATACACTCTCATAGGACATGTCACCGTTTCACCTCCAAAACTTTAACATTTTTACACGGCTGGTGACCAACCACCCCCTGCCACACGTCCAAGCGGCGGCTCACGGGGTAGTATGTAGATTTAGATGTAGAATACTAATCCAGTACTAAGAGAAATAATACTCTTAGCTATCACACCACGCTCTCCCCGTTCACCGTCGACAGGCCGCGGGTCGGTGGTGGCGCCGTGCGGAATGCGCCAACTCAAGAGAACCTCCTACCCCTCGCGTATTTGGTTGCGCGCGAAGATCTCTTGTGCGACAGTGGTTAATTAACCCCATTATAAATTCTTGCCGTTTTTAATTAAACACGGATACTCGCAGACTTGGGCGAAGGGGATGAGGTGATCGGCCGTGATTTATTACCCGTGTCGAAAATTCTAAAACATGCGACCACCTCCACCCACCCCTTCCCCCACTCTCTCTTCTCCTCACCCTCTGTATCCATCCATTCCGCTAACAACCCCCATCCGACCTACTCATCTGATTTATAGGATAGGGGAGAATGTTTAGTGGATGGAGGGTGTGGATGCTGCAGTGGAGAGGGAGAGGATTAAGGCGAGGGGCGATTTGGCTCCAGAAGATGATGAAGCGGTGTGGGGTGGACCAGGAGACGGCGAGGGTGGCTTTCTTTTCATGGAGGGGATGAATGGAGGATAAGGGGAGTGATTTCGCGCGCGGGTAAGATCAATCAAGGCGTCGGTCAAGTAAATTACCCGCAAGCATACCACGAACGCATGAGTCAACGAACAAGTTATTCGTGGTAATACACAAAAGATTTTAATATTTGATGAAAATATGACTTCTTTGAAACATGTTATGTATACCAGGGGGCTGTTTCTCCGAGCTACAAGAAAAAGAAGGGTCGGTTAACCCCAAACAGGATGTTATCCTAAGAGGAACGAATGTCCTTCGTTTAGAATATTTTTAATATTGACCTTTATGTGCAAGTGCAAAACGATGGAATAAATGAATAAATAAAAATATTTTAAAAATCAGTATGTCTTGACTCACATAGTAGAGGTTGGCATACTGACACTGGCATAGTGCTGTCAGTGCCATTTTTAGGAACGAGGCGTTCAAGACACAAATTTAAGACTACTTTTGTAAGCGGCAGTCTTGAACGATGTGTTCTTTTAAAGCCCACAGCAATACTCAGACGAGTCGGATGCCTGGGTAGCTTCATTGACACGATGTCGAAGGATCCGGGTTCGAGTAACGCTAAAGCCAATTATTTTTCCTCTGCGGAGTTTCGCTTTTGTGCGCACTTGCAAATCGACTCCATGATTACTGCAGCTATTCCTGGGGGCCGTTTCTCATAGCTACAAGTCTACAATTTACAAGTCACGTGACTGGTAACTCCCTGCCACCCGCCTATGCGGCGGCTCACGTGGTATTATGTAGATGTAATCTATTACTGTTTTTTCTTGTGTGTTCGGCCACAAGGCTAATGCCTTTATCTTTTCAACTTTTCCATTTAATGACATCCATTCTTCTGTAAGGTATGAATATTGTTATGATTGTATGATTAATGGTATTTTATTTTGATTTTTATGATATTTAACTTATTTCAAGTTTGATACCGAACCTTATCCCATTGTGAAAATTGATTCTTGGCAAATTTTCACTTTTTTAATCTCATTTGTTTTTATATCTGACAGCCATATGTGTTAAAACTGTAAAACCTTTGAATATGTGTTGAAAAATGATTTGAGTCATAATTTCATGTTTTTATTATAACGCCCTCACTAACCATACGAATAAACTATTTTTGTTCGTCTGCAACTTAAGTTCTTCGTCTTGAGTATTAATATGTCATTTGTATTCACGTATAGTCTAATATAACTGAAATTTCAAAGCAACTGTAGGGTAGATACCAAATGCAAAGCTTCTGTGAATAAAGTGTGACATATTCTAATCACTATTCAATAGATATACTAAAACAATGGTTATATTAGTATATTCTTAGAATGTGCTTCTATCTGGTTTACATGAAACAGAGTACAGTAACATTTCAACTTCCTGAGAACTTTCTTTGAAACCATTAGGGCCCTAAGATCATTCGTCTACTTCTCTAATAATATCGTGGACTATCATCTCCCCACGGGCAATATTTTAAAATTATTTCAACATCGGTTGTTCCACTTTATGGTATTTTATAAATTATTATAGAAATGTATCTGCAAGTAAAAGGATAGATTCGGATCAAGGACAAGTCAATAGTTTTAAGACTTATTTACATTTATTTAAATGCTGCTCATAAAATTTAGGTTATCCGAAACCATGTAATGTTTTATAGAAATAAATATAAACAGCAGTATTTGCTTCTTGCATCCATTTTGGCGCGATATGGAATAAATTGTATTGTAATTTTTACTGCTTTAGACTCAGGGAATCGGAGTCAAAAGCGCCAGAATGCGCATATGATTTTTTAATGTTCTGATTTTATAGGGAATGCATATAATCTTGGTGCATTGTTATTCCACTTTTTGGTAGATAAAAATGAGGTAAAATCAGGCGCATTGATGGAGATACGGGAGCTTTACTTTGTTAAAATTGATTATAAAACATCAAAAAGCCTCGGGACTCAAAATTTATCGATGCTTGCCGCAGCTTTTGATGGTTCGGCTGTCGATTATCCCGAGGTTGGCATCCAGCCTGCTGTGAGTGTGGATGAAGTCTTTCGTAAATCATTCCGCGGTTGAATTTGTTCATCGGGATTAAAATGAAGATTGCGATTAAATGAAACGATTCGCCGGTGATTTATTCAGTGGAATGGCTCTCTATGTACGCGGAAATATTTTAATTTTTCTAATTTAACTTCCATCTGAATGAAATTAAAATTTTTCTGTCCATTGCATTCCTCGGATTGATTCATGAGTCTCAGTAATCACCCATACTTTGGTGCAACTACTGATACTAAGCATATATATGTGAATTCATGTTTTTGTGGATAACGCTAATACATGTCGCAATGTATGGCGTAAATAAATGTATTAACTGTACCTGTACTTTATTCCTTGTCTGTGTGGTGGTCTAACAAATTTTGAACAACTGATATTTATGCACTAAATACGCATTCAAAAAACTCTTCTTAAGTAATACTCTATGATAACAATATGATTTTTTCTTACATATGACCTCTAGCGTTTATTATAATTTCTTTAAAAAAAGGATAATCTTGCTTTTATTATGTTGAGAGAATATAATAATCTTTTAACTTAGGAGGTAATTAAACGTAAAAGAGCATGCTTTTCTTGAGTAAAACCGTCAACGTCCATTCTTGGTTCAAGAAGAAAATAACCTTAAGGGAGAATATTCTTAATTGTATAGCATTGTCCACTGACTCCTGAAGACTATATTCTAAATTAAAGAGGACGAATACTACCTTGGATGTACAAAATAAATAAATTGCAGATGTGATTGTCTTCTTCTAGTTAGGAAAATGTGGAAAATTACGACGAGACAAAGTTTGGTTGAACTAGTGTCTTGAAGTTGAGTATCTTTTTAGTATACATTTGGGTAGAATTACCGCATTTATGAATAAAATGGATTGAAACATTAGAGTTCATAGCTAATGGAGAATGGAATATTTTTTATTGGTAGAGATAGGTTTTTATACTGATTGGAATAAGATCTTATAATATACGAGGCATCGCATCAAGGTAAATACATCCCTTTATCCTCGTATAATTTCGCTCTGAGAGAATGTCACGTAAAAGCGTATACGTTCGACACTAATCCGTACCATTTCAAATGTTTATGTGATTACTACTGCTGGGATGTACGAAAATTATTTAGATAAAAGCCATTTCATTATTATTAATGAAAAATCGCCTTCGTAAGTTTATCATTTTCATTTTTATAAGACGAGAACCTTTTTTTCAACAAATTTCAGACCTTGCTGCGGCCAGTTAGATATAAATCTATTCAAAATAATACCTGCTAAGGCGAAATATTTGGGCTATTTATCTGGATATTTATCGAAAATGGGCAAAAAGAGAAAATTGCAAGAAACGTAGAACGGGAAAATAGTACTTAGAGCTATATAGCCTGCTCCTGGTGGCGTAGGAATTTCATTAGCATCAATCAATTTTTTTTCCAATTTACACTTATTCGTTGGTAGCGATTGAATCATAGAAAAATAGATTCAATTTTTTCGGTGTTTCAGCATCAATTCTAGGTTTTATTTAGGCAAGTAAATTCCGACATCTGTATTTAGCACAACGGTCAGATATGAGTGAATATATAAACTTGAGCCAATCTCTAATATGCAGCGAAAGAACACTGTGTGGTTTTGCTTGGCATTTTTGACTGAGGGCATGGAATGCCTTTCGTCTAGCGGCATGCATCACCGACCCCGTTCGTACACTCGACAGCGCTTGCAGCTGCCACTCGTTAACGCCATAGTCTGTGGCGGTATGTCATCATCTAGAAGCGAATGTACACTTTGAGCAATATAAATTTTAAGCGAATGACATCTGTCTTAACAGCTACGAGTTTCCATTTTCAGAACATTGAAAGATTTATTACGCAAATAGGAGTTTTATATGCATGTATGAGGTGGTAAATCGCAAAATGGAGAGAAAAGGGTAATTGTTCACGAATTTAACGGTCACATTTGCCCTTGTATTTTCTCTCACCCAAGAAGTCTACCTTTTTTTCTTGTAATATTGCAAAAGCAGCGAAAGTATTAAGGGTACGTATGGTATGATTGTTAGAGTTAATTTCTGGTTCAATTAGTTAATTTAATTCTGAGAAGTTTATGAGGAATCATATTTATTATTTTATTAATAATTTAATAATCATAAATTCTTCAGAATCATATTTATTTTATCTTCATAGACCTTAATTGACTCCAACTTCAACGCCTCCAACGCAAGTCTTTGAGTCACTTAACGAAGACGTAAAATAAATATTTTCGTTAATGCAATAAATAAATATTTTCGTAAATACAATGCGAGTACAAATTTAACAAAGCTAAAAAATGGGTGTGAAAGCTTTGTAGCTCTGAAAAAAAGCCTAGGAAGAGTCGTTCACTTCCTTGGTTTCAAAAGTATTCATTACTTTAAGTTTGACGGTGAAAATGGAATTAATTTCTTATCCACTTATTAACCGCGTAATATATTTCTGCACGTATGGTTCGAATAACAAACTTGCACTTTTGTACCTTATCATCTCAGTCAGTCCAAATTTGACCACAATTGCTAATTTTTCTCCAGATGGATTATGATTTTGCGGAATTGCTCTTTCGATGAGAGATATGAGAGGAAGGTGATAATGACAGAAACAGCCTTCTGAGGGACCTTAAATAGGTAGAGCAACAGTATTTGCACCATAGGGTCAGGTTGTCTCAAGAAAATGGTTTTACCCTGGCTACGTCTTTTCAATAGCACAATCTCCCTTTGTCTTCACAGTCAATGTACTTTCATAGATATTAAAATACTGATTCTTTAGACATCGCATTACAGCAATTAATAAGTATGAAATTTTATTTAAATACATTTACCAATGCCTGGTATATTTTCATGAAGAATAGTGCTTGGTGCTGTGCAGCGCGTATAAAATAACACTCAGATTTGTACTCGAATCCTTAACAAATACTTTCGACTAGGCTGAAACTCGCACACACTTATTAATTGACCAGTTTTCATTTTCTCGAGTTCTTGAGCTCATTACACCATTTAATTTAGTCAGTGGTGTGGAAAAATATCAGTCAAACTTCTTGCTTGTTTGGGAAATTTTTAAACATATTTTTTAGTCTTCATGTGGCCTTCCGTTATCAGTTTCTCCTTTTCCCTTTTACACATCTGGTGTCCTTACATCCCTTTTACGTTTCCATATGTTTGGTCTCAAGGTTATACGTAGATCTAGATACATGTCTCTGGAGACTTTACTTCCCTTCTCTTTTTTCCCTTTGGAAGAGGACGTACTGAAACCAATTTAAAATAAGTTAACCCGGAGGGTGTATAGAGGCTAAAACTTTCGAAAAATGCGTCTTTTGCGAGGTATTGCTGCCGTGAGGGAAGGCAGAATTGCATTATGCTGCATACTGAAAAGAATGTCGAAGTGACTGACTCTTAGCCCCATTGGTCATTTGACGAGCGTAGAGACTACTACGGCAGGTGGCCTGGTACCTTGGGTGACGTGGACAAGTGTTGGCTTACATATGATGAAATTCCGGATAATGGCTCTTCGCCATGCTGAATGAATGGAAGGGAGCGGGCACTGTCCATTGGAGTGTCATGTTTCCGGGGGTTTATCCAAAATATAAAAACGGGTGAAAATATAGGGGGCAGGAGGGCTATCTTTTAAGAGTTAAATATGATAAAGTCGTAAAAGAGATCGTAAATCTAGAAGGGGTTCCCGAAGCGAAATACCTCGCATTGCAACGCTCACATCCTGGCGTTACATGCCCGGGCGCGTGGCTATAAAATGGATGGCAGATTTTTCTACTCCGGAGGGTATTTTACGGCTGGTCAACCACTTTGGAAGCGATTTGAAGATACGCGTACTATATTATGCTGCGTTTTTATTGGCAAAATATTTATAATGGTATAGAATAAAGCTGTTTCATTCTTATGACAAATCAAGTGACAAAGATCTATACCATTTAAAGACAAGGTTTTGACTTATTTCTCGCATTTACAGAGGTGTCAGATGATTTCAGCCAACCAATGGTAAAGTTTACTTGAAAATCTGTGAGGCACAGAACTTATCGCCCCAAAAATGAAATCCTTTTAAGATAGTTAATCACTGAGGGTGTGTAATATCCAATCCAATATGGCCGCCGGTAGGACGACACGTTTATCTCGCGCTCCTGTGTCTTTCAGTGTTTCTGTGGTTGCTTCGTTTCTCCTGCTGGATTTGTCCTTGCGTGTTTGTGCCCTTTTGTGCGGTGATTACTCCCACTGTGTTGTGAATCAATTTCAACAAGACACTTTTAGCTATAGAAGATATAAATTTTCCGTCTTTTCATCCTGTGGCTTTTCCCGACGTGGTCTTCGTTTTCTCGGCGACTCATCGTCCGGGTCCCGGCGACTACCTGGGCCCTCTCGGGCGAATCTCACGCGCTACCCCCAGTGTGGAACGATTATCCTGCTCCTTGTTTTACTTTCTGGTGACATCAGTCTCAACCCCGGCCCCTCTTGTGTCCCCCAAGTGCATATATACTATCAGAATGTGAGAAGCATAAGGAACAAACTAGTTACCTGTGACACCCATGCCCATGAGCTCTCCCAACTTGATATTATTGCCCTTTCCGAAACCTGGCTAAACCCCTCTGTCTCCGATGGTGAATTATCATTCCTAAATTCCCACAATGTTTATCGACGTGATCGACCATCCAGAGGTGGTGGAGTGCTTCTGGCTATCAACACACGCTACGCATCAAAGCGCCGCCTGGACCTTGAAACGGCCTGTGAAATTGTATGGACTGAAGTGTCATTATCCTCAGGTGAACTTTCGAAGCCATGTAAAATTTTTGTAGGATGCTTCTATCGTCCTCCCAACAGTGATATTTCAGTGCTGGAAAATTGTCTTGACTCTGTATTTAGGGCTATTAGTCTTGGTCCTGTTATTCTTGTGGGTGATTTTAATTTGTCAATTCGCTGGGACTCACCAACAAGTGGCTGTCCCCAAGACGTCCACGATGACTTTTTTATTCAAAATTTTATATGTGCCCTTCACCTTTCTCAATACTGTCTCCATGGAACCCGAAACGCGGCAACACTGGACTTTCTTCTTTCGACCGTTGCCCCTGAGACAATCACCCCCGGGCGAAATATTTTCGCCTCCGACCACGAGTCCCTCGATGCAGTTTTCCGCGTCCGAGGCACCAAAAAACACCGCGGGGCGCCTACCCTCCCCCCCAAGCCTTTCCCTGCTTGGTCGAAGGTATGCTGGGACGACTTAAACCGCTCCCTTGACCTCATCCCCTGGAGCGTGCTTTCCTCTTTGTCTCCCGAAGAAGGTGTGGATTTTCTGTACACCATCCTCGAGGGTGCAGTTAAAGATTTCGTACCCATGGTCAAGCCCAAAACAAAAAGGTTCCCCTCCTGGTTCAAATCGGATACTGTTCACACTCTCGGAAACAAAAATCGTGCTTGGTATCAGTACAAAGCTTTCCCAAATGAGAACACCCGTCATGCTTTCGCCGAACTTCGTCGTTATTCAAAAAAGCTTATCCGCCGTGATCATAAGGAATATGTAAAGGGTCTATGCTCGTCCATTTCTTCCAACGCAAAAAAATTCTGGTCCTTCGTAAACAGTCGCCGAAACCGCCCACGCATCCCTGATGAAGTATCGTATGAAAAATTCAAAGCTGTGGGTCAAGATAGGCCAAACTTATTTAACAAATTCTTCACTGATTGCCTGGTCCCCTTATCTAATCTCCCCTTTAACCGCGATCACTCTCTCACTCCAGTCCGTGATCATTGTCTATCTAATTTGCAGACTGATCCCCGAGAGGTATTTGAGTTCCTTTGTAAAATCCCTCTTCATCGTGCCCCTGGCCCTGACGGCCTCAGTCCCATCCTCATAAGAAACTGTGCCTCCTCCCTCTCTATCCCCCTGAGCCTCCTTTTAAACCGTTGCTTTTCCCTCGGCACTTTTCCTACTCAATGGAAAGTGGCTAACATCATTCCTATACATAAAAACGGTCCAAAACACGAAGTTTCTAACTACCGCCCGATCTCTTTACTACCGATACTATCATCTGTTTGTGAAAGGATTATTCTCAATAGGCTCTACTACTTTACATCTCCTTTTCTGTCTCAGAATCAACATGGTTTCCTTCCGGGCCGCTCCTGCCTCACCAACTTAGCTGTTTTTCAGCACCATGCAATCAATTCCATTACCGACAAAAGTCAACTTGATGCTATCTTCCTAGATTTCTCAAAAGCCTTCGACTCCCTCGATCATACTCTCCTTCTCCACAAACTCTCTCTTCGATTTAACCTGCACGGTAATTTTCTAAACCTAATAAACTCCTTCCTCAGTGATAGAGCCCAACGGGTCATACTATCTGGCTCCTCATCCCATTGGTCACCTGTAACTTCTGGGGTTCCTCAGGGAAGTGTCCTCGGACCATATCTTTTTAATCTTTTCATCGATGATTTAGCCTCCCTTATTCCTTCCTCACAAGCTAAAGCCCTTCTTTACGCAGATGATTGTAAGATATTTAAGCAAATCAACAATGTTTCGGACTGTTGTGACCTCCAGGATGCCTTACAGATGATTGCTGAATGGTGCAAAGTCTGGAAACTCAAATTAAACTCAAGTAAATGCAATACCATGTCAATTTCCCTGAAAAAATTCCCCCAGAACTTCAATTACAGCGTAAACTCCCAGATTATCAATCGTGTCTCATCCGTGAAAGACCTAGGTGTTTTGATGGACCAAAAACTCAACTACTGCGACCATATTCTGGCAGTTAAAAATAAAGCTATGTCTCTCCTTGGCCTCCTCTACCGCTACACAGAAATTACAGATCCATTTGCGTTACGCTCATACTTTTCGACTATTGTCCTTCCACTCATCAATTATTGCTCCCCCATATGGTCCATCTCGGCTCCATCTAATATTTTAACTCTCAAGAGTGTTACTAATTTTTTCTGCAAGATAGTAAAATACAGAGTGCCCCATTTTCACAATATGGCAACTGATACCTTTTTGTCTAGTCTCCTTACCTGATCTCCCGAAACTAATGCTCAAAACTGACCTTAAGCTCATTCATAACATTCTCAACTCAACTATAGACTGCCCTGAACTGATCTCTAGCATCAGTTTTCGAATCCCATCTAGACCCACCCGCACGCACTCTCTACTCCACCTGCCCATTCCCAGGTTATCCTTGACCAAACGCTCCCTTCACTTCCGCCTCTCCTCCCTGATAAATTCTCTTCCTACCAACATTGATCCGTTTTTGCTTTCATCCAACACTTTTACACAACGCGCTCTTTCTCATTTCGCTAGCAATACTTAATTGCTTCTCTCCCTTGGGCCCCTTAAAAAAAATGTTAATAAATTGTTTTGATCTTAGTTTTGTTTGAATTGTATGTGTCTATCTTCTGTGTTTGTTATATTGGGCCACTGTAAATTGGCAAGTATGCTGTATGTGGACAAATTAAGTAAATAAATAAATAAATAAATAAATAAATAAAAGTCATTCTTTCCCTTTTTAAATGGTTTTCTTTACTAATAAGAACTTTCAAAATAATTATTTTACCTCAGACATCATCGGCCGTTCAATCCCTAAATTGGTTAAATGCGGCCCTCTACCCTTATCTGTCTAATGCGACATAGTAAATGATATAAGACAAAGTGAACTATATGACATATAGTGGATCAGATAAATATGAAAAAATAAATAACTGAAGACGCTGAAGCATCTTAGAAATGGCATATAATTTTTTCTGTCTAATGCTAGTTTGCTTTATTCCTGGTAGTCATTGTTTATGTTGGTTTTATTTCATTCCTGGTAGTTCCATGCCATTTGGTTCCATTTCAGTTCATTTCTGGTAGTCATTTTTATGTACTCTCTTCCTCGGTGTCCTATTTATTTATCCTATTTATTTTTCCCGTAACCTCAAAAGGACGACCAAATACATATTTTACGCTGTTGTGGGAGTAGTGTAGTTTTAATTTCAGGAAAATAGTTCTCAAATTTTAATATCACTGCAATTATTATTTGTAATGGTTATAGTATTCAGATATGAGATATATTGAACCAGATAAAATAAATAACTGGAGACGCTGAAGAATCTTAGAAATAGCATATTATTTTCTCCAGGGGGTATTCAAAAGATTGCTTGTAGTAAGCATCTAAATGAATTATCATTATACCACAATAAAATAACATAAAACTGTCAAAATATAGCATGCAGTGGCTTTAATTTCTGTACCAGGGAAATAATACCATATGGTAATTAATGATGCCTGAGGAAAACTGAGGAGTTTTAACAAACAAACACTTCTGTCGACTCCCTTTTCAGATTCACGAAAGTCAAAACTTTATTGGTTATTGCAAGTTAAATAAGTTTTTGCCAGCAATCGTCAATTCAGAAAATATGGTGCACTTCCTCTCCTATTCTCTCGGACCGTTTCATATTCAATTCAATTTGGGTCTCCATTGCATTAATGGCCGCGTAGAGTTATCACTTTGAGTAAAACATTAGTGTCGTTTCTTTTTCTTCCAACGACCTTCTTGTACCACCACCTAAAATTTTAATGGCGAACAGTTTTATTTCTCTGTATTTCTCAAGAGACAAACATGTACTGGACCTATCCTTTCTTCACGAATGCACTCACACTAGAAGGCAAATCAACAAACGATTTACTTAAAGAAAAGTAGATACCCCCTTTGGATTTATCGTTAAGTGTACATCATAATTATGCATCATGCAACATAAAAAGTGCTTTGTTAAGGCATTTATAACTTTTTAAAATTATGGACGGCCGTAAAATGATTTGTGAGCTGGAATCATTTAGAGTATCATTGATGACTGAGAGTAAACATTCCATAAAAAGCTTAAAGAAAAAACATAAAGCTAAAATCTATTCACACACTATCGGGGAAATGCAGCAACCGCGCCCACAGATTTGTTCTAACCCATAATAATGAGATTTGATCGCCAGAGAGTGACGTGTCAGTTTTTTCTTGGAATAAAATCCCTATCTCTATAAATCCTATTGGGAAAATAAATGGATCAATAGATGGAACTCTTTTGGCCCATACTCGAGGCAATTATCTGCTGAAGTGATTGCGATATTCCATGAAAGCTTTTGCTCTACATAAAATTAGATTCGGGATAACAGGAGCAATTATTAATATTGTACATGCTACCGGGTTCGATAGATTTAATTGAATATAGTTTCATACTATGGGCGACTTTCTATGGATTTCGCAGTCGTCTCTGGTGCAATTTCTTTTCTTTTTTCCTTACGGTAAAAGCAACCTGTGTATGGGAGTCCAATGCACATCACTTCTCACTTCCAACCATCTCAATCATCCCACCTCTTCCGTCAACTAACTCCTCTTGACCAACCAGACAAAAGATGAACATTGTTACAATTAAAAAAATAAAACTCTTATAGTGTAGTAAAACCCATTAAAGACAGTAAAAATAAGTTCAAAAATATAACACCGAAGAATCAAAGATTAATGCGATATAACCGTCTAGGTTTTTTTTCAAATGCAGGGCCCTACCTATCAAAAATATGTTTTTCTTAATCTCAGCATATGATCTACTCTTTCTCATCCCGTTCATAAAAATTATTCGTCTTACCCCTTACCCTCTCCTCGCTTACCCATCATACCCATCCACAGCTTTAAGCAAAGCTGTCCCCGCATTACCTCCTGCCACCTACTTTGCTTCTTCCTAATCTCATTTTATTTTTCCTTTCCTTATCCTCCACAATCACTTCATCCTTTGTCTTCCTTTACGTCCACCCTATCCATCCTGCACACCTACATCATGCATACCGGAAAGAAATTTCTCGTCTTCTTTTCTCATAATGCACGTTTCTTCCCCACATAACACTAATCTACAAATACATTCTTCACCAGTTTCTACTTTAAATGGATATCAAAGGTCTCCTAATTATCTACCGTCTACAAATGAATACTTCTATTAATCGCACTATTCTCCTCCCATTGTCGTGGGTACAATGCAACAAATAGACCGCGCCTCGCACCCCCGTACCACATACCCTGGTGAATGACGTGGATATAAGTTGCATCCGAAAAGCAAATATAGTGGAAATCATTTTTATCCATTTTTGGAATCGATTTCGGGGGCAGGAATGACTGTATTCACAAAATCTCGAAAGACGTGAACTTTTATAATCCCTTACTCTTTCAATATTTGAAGCTTTTGCCTTAGGTACATCAATTTTTATGGGTCTGAACCATGTTTTGTGGAATGCGGAAAGTTTGGTGGAATCATAGCAGAAAATGACTTTCACACCTTTTAATTGCCCCGTCAACGTTAATTTTATTGGGCCGTTTCTAAATTTGCATATCTAAAACCATTATTGCGTCTCATTTATTCTTTTTCCCTCACATGGAGTTCAAGGGGATTAAGACTTCAGTTTTCTACGCATCATTCCTACCTGGCACGATAGCTTAAAATGGATTCCGCATGGAAGAGAGATCTATATGTGTAATGAGGGTCCGAGGGCATCAGTTCAGAAAATCCCCGTGTAGTATCCCGTGTACGGGGACAAGGAGGCTTGAGTAGTTGGCTGGAGAGGACTGAAGTTTGAGAGGGTAGGAATGAAGAGTTTGAGGATTTTCCCAGCTTTGCAGTTTCGGCTCCGACGGTCTTCGAGGCGATTACGTGGGACAAGGCGAACGGTTTTAACGCTGTGCAAACAGCGGGAATAAGAAGTTTTTTCAGGGCATGTATGTACGAGGGCGCGCTCATGTGTCATGCTCGTTGAAATGGATTTTAACCAGAAGTTTGGGTGCATTTTGCTTGAGGTGAATAATTTTGGGATGGACGTAGTCAAAAATTAGGCTATATTTTGAATGAAATGAATGGTTCACTTATCAAAATTCGCTTATAATTGAAACCTAATATAAATATACATTATAAAAATGTACAGAATTAATTTTTTTATTAATTCTTCTTTATTTTAAAAGCTCAAATGCAGAATGATTTGCCACTCTAAATCGGGAAAATGACAAAGAAAACAGAAAATCACAAACACCCATACCCTGAGTGGTGAAAATCCACTCAGGCGGGATTCAAGCCCGCGCCCCTCGATACAACAGGCAAGGGCCCCGTGGGCACCGGGGACCAAAGAAGGAAGACTTCGAAGAATAATATGTTAAACACCATTGAATTTCCAAGTTTAATTCACCAGTTTCTAGTAAATTTCTCGTCAGCTGTAGGCAAAAATGTCCTTTTCCATTTATTACAAAACTCCATCTCGAAATATTACTCTCTTGTTATTTTTGTTAACGATGCGATTTTCTATATCACCCTGGCCTCTTTGAAGCTTGGACGTTGTAAGGCAGAAATTGCACAAATGGGTAAGAAAGTTGTCAGTCACGTGGTTATAACTTATACAAGATACTCCAGAGAGGACAATATCGGTTGTATTCAATCAATTTAAATAAATTCGAAAGCAGTTACACGTATTACTGGCTCCAAAACATCTCTACCTCTCTCATTGGCTAATCCTCAAGCTGCAAAACTTCTTCATAACTTTTTGAAAGAAACTTCCTTTTATATTTCCAGTTTAGTGCCCATGATCTAGCTTAAATCCTCTTAGCTCACCAAATTAGTTTATTTTTCCCGTATCTCGGACCAGCTCAGAGCAATAATAAAGGGGAAACGTGGTGAGTATTATCTGGATATGTCTACCAACGTAGAAGGCGAAAAGATCCGCCTTTACACGCCTCATGCACGAATTCTCCTCCTTAATATCTCTCTTTCTCTCCCTCGACGTCCCCAAGGAGTGCTCGTCGAAGATCTTCAATGCGATTTTGCGCGCTTGACTTAAATGCGACCGTTTATTCTGAGAGAGGTTTTATTTAAATGCTCACCCGCCCGTTTTCCTGTTGACTATGGTGGGTCTAAAAATGGAAAAAGAACCCAAATTTCCTCCCAACTCCATCGTCCCACTTCAGCTTAATGCGCCTTTAGAAAACGGGTATTATTACGGAGAATGTTCTCCATCATACCTAGGGCCTTCATCTGCACAGAACTGAAATTGAATCGGTCCGAGTTGCTTCACGGTTTCCGGACTTAATTTCTGGCCCGGTTCATGAGTTGAAATAGATAAGCCACCAATAAGTTATGGGTTCTAGTCACTCTCTAAATGTGGATGTTGAATCACTGCCTTTTGAAGAATGTCCCGAAAAACTGCATCACTGTATTTCGTATTGAATTTTATTTCCCCAATTGCCCTGGTGACTTTCATGACATTCAAAATATTCATTACTGTATCTATTGAGAATCACTTTACCGTATAAATAAGGGAAGCATTTTTGAATCAAGTTCTATGGTTCATAAACTTGGTTTTCTGATTTCTAATATTCATCAAAACCTTTCTTTTAGAGTGCACCTACTGTCCTTAATGACATATACTCCTCTGGTCGAATGTGGCACTAGGAGCAGTGATTTAAAATCCTCTAGTCTGGGACCAATTTTGACTTAACTAGTTTTTCTTTGAGCTCCAAAAATTCAAGGTACTATTGAACCGCGTAAAATAATTCTTGAATGGTGATAGTGCACACCTGCCGTTTTCATCTCTGCCTACCACATAGAAAGACCCGAGATTGGCTTGGTGTAAACTAAAAAACCTTAGACTTGTTCGCAGAAGGGATTCCTACATCCCTACAAACATTCCTCTAAATCAACTGAAATTCCCTCTGATGTCAGCAGCAAATTATGCACCGCTCAATCTTGCACCAAAAAGATGCAAGATTGTGCGGATCGATTTATCCCTTTCGACGTGACGTAATTTTCTGAAAACAGGGCCATTTTTGCTGGTGAAATTCCCATGAAAAACATTCAATCCTCAATACATGCTCCTTGGCAACATTTTGCTTTTTAATATTATGCTATCGGTTACAGCGGTCAAAATTTCCCCCACCTGGAAGAAGGCTCTGATCCGTCCACTAAAGATTAAAATAACGAAAAGCTACTCTACTTCCGGAAGATTTCTATTATTACTTATGGTTTATAGAGAAGATTATTTGAGCAATTCACGAGGTGTTGAGCTTCCAATTCAATCATCTGTAACAAGGCTTCTGACGTGGACACAGCATGTGGTATTATTTACTAAAAGCCATAAAATGCAATCCACTGCCTATAGAAAAGGGTTATGTAAATGTTCTGGCCCACTTCGGCTTCAGCCATGCATTTGGTGGACTGGATCATACACTTTCATTATCCGTAAAATAACGAAAATGATTTCTGAAGTATAGTTTTTTTTTAATATATAAAATAGTTAACAGTAGAATTTGTAGTGCAATGTGTGGTAAACGAAACGTTTACCACACATTGCGCGGAGATAGAAATTCTGGAAAAAATATTCACCTTAAGCACATATGGATTCATATGATAGCAGCAGATATATTCACAGCACATCACATTCATGGATTTTAAGCTATACTAAGCGAGTTCATTTATATAAGATATACAGGTGTACTACTGTGGCAACAATGACAATTGTTCAGGGATCCGTGACTACGAATGATTACTATAGTTTTCTACATCTACATCTACATACTACCCCGCGACCCGCTCTTGGGCGTGTGGCAGGGGGTGGTAGGTCACTATCCGTGTAAAAGTTCTGGAGGTGAAATGGTGACATTTCCATAGAGTGTGTTCGGAGGAGCTCAGTTTCTATTGTGGTCGCTTATTTTGCGCGGAAAGAACGAGTTTTTGTACCTACCTGTTCAGCAGAGTATCTCTCTTATTTTATCGCATCTGTCAGACCTGGAAATGTAGTGAGGCGTCATGATAATATTCTCTGTGTCACTCTGAAAAATATCAGTTCTGAATGTATCAAGCAGCCTAAGCCTAGCGTGCAGCCTCCGAGTCTCTAGGGGCTCCCACCTTAATCCCTCTAACAGTTGTGTAACACTATATGTTCCTTCGTAGCAGTTTTTAACGAA
The DNA here is from genome assembly GCA_963169105.1 of Ceriagrion tenellum. NCBI lineage: Eukaryota > Metazoa > Arthropoda > Insecta > Odonata > Coenagrionidae > Ceriagrion > Ceriagrion tenellum. Next base: position 15,285,597 of record OY720634.1, read on the forward strand.
GCGTGCTGCTTTTCTTCTTACTTTGTAAATTTTTCTGGTTAAATCTTTATGACCAGAGTCCCAAATGCTCGCGGCATGTTCGTGGTGTGGCCTAACCAGAGCGAAGTAGCATCTCTCTTTTACTTTTTCATCCGAGGACCTTCCATTTAAACGCTTAACAAAACCTAGTTCCTTTAATTTATTGCCGCATATGTTTTGTATGTGTGTTCCCCACGATATATCTGAAGTTAAGGTAATTTCACGATATTTTACTGTTCACAATGGAGATGGTTCCAGGCTTGACTTTGTGGAAGTAATTCATAGTAACTTAAATAAAACTTTTTATGCTCCAATACAGGTTTAATAACATGACCCGGGTTTCGACATTTCGTGTCATCTTCAGGTGAAGATGACACGAAGACTTAATAACCCTGGTCGTGTTATTAAACCTATAGTGGAGTAACTAAGGTTTTATTTAAGTTAATATTTTACTGTATTTGAAGATTTTATATTTACTCCACCCATGGTGTAGGTATGGCTCTTGTGTGATGAATTTTACAGGAAGTGAACTGTGGTGCATTTACTAATATTTAGTTCTAAACCCCACTCCTAGAACCACGAATGAACGTTTTTAAGGTCAGATGATAGAACTTCAAAGTCCGTCTATTCGCTTATTTCACGGTAGATTGCTGTATCGTCTGCAAAAATTATTAATTTACTGCTAACTCGAGAACTTAGGTCAATAATATAAATAATGAATAAAAGATGACCAATTCAGGTAAATTCTTTTATGATTAATCATTTTATTGAACAAATTATAAAATTACCATACAAGTCACGAATTATTTTTGAATTTGTCAAATGTATTGTGCCCGCGGATACAATGGTAGACTATGATGCAGTGATGGGAATTTTTTTTTCTTAGACCAGAATATTCACGTACAGAGCCCGATAGAAAATCCCCTCGCCAATTTAAATGAAGCCTGTGATAAAAATTTCACTTCGTAGGAGTATTTCAAATTAGTAACCCAAGTGATAAGAAGAACAGGATATTCTTTAGATATTGGATGTTGATTTCTTCTTTTGTTAAAATATGGATGAGTTTTTCTTCTCAAAGTTGTTTCCACCCTTTTAGTTTTGGTGCCTTAAATATTAATGAATGGTTATTTGATCTTTTGTGTGCACAGGAAAATATGAAGAATAAGCGATGGTGTTCATTTCAAATAGTATCCGATAAAATAAATATATTAATAAAAGTGTTGACAGGCACTGGCTTTAACATGATTGCACTAAAAGGTGAAGATAAACATATGAAGAATAAAGGGAACCACAAATTTAGACCAATGATGTTTGACAGTTACATATATATTGGGTCCATTTTGCGCCTAAATTTAACCTCTGCGCCAAAAATGAAATCAACTCTGCATTTTTACTGATCTGAATGCATTATTTATCTTTTAATTGTTTTAAATGTACTGAATGTATTTATAATATTTATTTAATTGTGTATAAATGTTTATATGACGTATCTTATGCCTCGGGACAAATGAAACACGGTCTTTTGGACAAATAAACGATTATCCTTATTATTATTACACGCTTCGAGTTATAATGATGGTTTCTTAGCAAATGCATTTTTCGATTTTTGACGAAAATTGGTGGTCAGAAAGTTAAACATCTTGGATTTAGGGAAGGGTTTTCCTAAATACCTCACCCGGAATGTTATGACCCTGCACTTAATAGTAGATGAACTTGCTAAGATGAGGGAGGACTCCATCTCCTCTCTACGGGGGCTTTTTTCTTCTATCTACGAGACGAGAAAAATGGATGGCAAACGGGAGGAATGGGGTCGTTGTGAATTGGAGCGAATTGCAGCTTTAGAGGAAAAGAGCTTTAGGGTCACCTCTGCGGAGGGAGGACTTTTAAAAAGGGAGTGCTTCCCTTATTCCTGGAACGATGGGGTTCGGGCCGCAGACTTCGCTGTTTAGGTCCATTTATTTGCCCCATCGATCTCTCCCACGCTTTTTCCTCCTCAATCTCCTCTCCTCCCCGCAAATTAGATTTCCTCCTGAGCCTGCCCTGACCAAACCACCCCACGGACACACAACCCTATCAAAAGCCTTTCCCTCCCTCCCCGCCCCCGCGCACCCCCTATTGCCTTCCGCGTCCCTATTCACTCTCACCAATTCTGCCGCATGTCAGTTTCCCTTCTCCTCACTGCCATCACTCTTCATTTGGCCGCCAGAGACCAAACTTCCCAAAAACCCAATATTAACCTTTTCCTTTCATCAGGTAGTTTCCCCATTCATTCAGTCATTCATTCTCTCGGTTCATTTCATTTCCTCCACCATTTTTTCCTTTCAGCCCTTAGGTCACCTATGAACTTGGTTCCAACGACACCCCGCACCAATAATGTCAGAAAATAATTATGAAATAGCTGTTCTTATATCACTTATCTTGCGGAGTAGTGTCATAAAACTTTCAGTAATAATTTGATGAAGATGAGGAAATGTTACGCCATATCAAACAAGGGAAACTTGCTTGAAACACTTGGGGTGAGCTATACCCTGTCCAATATAGTATCACAGCAGGCTGTTGGAAATAAAGTAAATCAGTAAACAAGCTCTAATGCCACTTTGAAAAGGGGTTCACGTGACGGACGGATTCGTTATACTTGCTCAAATCACATGATCTTGAACAAATTGTTTATTTTTCATTGCCTGTTTAGCCAAATCAGTATATTTCCACTGTGCTATTACCTTGGACGGACTCTATCACAGGAAAATTCTTCATTTTTCTTACGTTTCAATCGGCCATTACCGTTCATTGCGATCATCAAACAGTGGAACTAAAGTGTCGCCTTCACTGAAATATAGAGGAAGTGGATTGGAGTACAACAATAATTCTCCCTGTTTGAGTCTCTCCGACCCTAAGGACGACCCTTCCATGCACTCGGTCTTGTGAATGCCCACGTAATCTAACGTTTTCTCACCAGTAGCGAAATAAATTAGAGCGATATCCCGAGTGACTTAAATCGAAGACAATACCAAGAATAAGTATAATATAAATTTTTCGAAGAAATAGAAGCATAGGATGTTGGGATTGTGATAAGAGCAAGAAATATTGAGAATGCAGAAAAGAGTTGAAAAATGGAATGTAAATTTTTACGATTTTGCGTGGTGACATTGGTGACAAGTATAAGCGATAGTTTTAGTGTGTAACTCTGGGTGAGGCTAGATTCAAGTGAGGAAGCTCTCTAATTTTAATGCTAATGTTGGTGAGAGGCTGGGAAGAAACGAATAAATGTGAAAGGTAAAGTGTGTGAAACGAGTGAAATATTTTGCGAGAGAAGTTAAAGATAGTAACAATCTAGTAATGATAGGAGAAAGTAATTCAGAATTGACAAATAAAGAACTGATGGAGTGATGGACATTTAGTCGGAGGGGAATGGCTGGGGAAAGATTATGACGGCCGTGAAATTGCAGTTGAGATTTCCTTGGGCAATAAAATGGCGGCAGTTAGAAGGCATTCTTATCTCTATAATCGTGAGAATGAGTAGTTAGTAGTATATTTTCCACAATCTTTTAATGTTCCGTTCCGACCATGGTTTCAACACAGTGCCACTGTAAAGGTAAGTGCATTAAGTATTGAAACCATGGTGAATATGCATTACACGAGTGTGGAAATACACCGCCGAGTTTTTATTCTCACCATTGTTGACACAGAATAATACCTCAAAGTTACGCCTTTAGCGCTTTCATAAATTATAAAGAAATAACATTATTCCGCAGATATAAGTACCTAAAGATCAATCTGTGACTAAAACAGAAAAGCTTATTTGAAGTTGACGAAAAATATATAAATACTAATAAACTGTTATGACTGATGATGAATGAATGATGGATGGATGGAATTGTCTGATGAATGAATAAGGTTTAAGAGGTTTTAAGTGGCAATTTAAAAAGGTGCGAAAATGAGGAAATATCAATATTCGTTGATGAATAAGGAGAAAAAAAGGGAGATAAGGTAATATAATAATAGTGACAATGTTTTCGTTATTTATTGTGCATATAAAAGACTTAATTAAACTTTTTTAACAATCAAATTGTAATTATCCGCGTATTTCACTCACATTGTAGGTGTTGAAAAATCCACTTAGGTGGGAATCGAAATCACGATCTCAGAATAAGCATGCAAGAACTTTTATCGTTGATACATCCATTTAATGTCTGTTGCCATCAATTAACTTTACGACTTCGGGCGTCACTTTGTGGGAGAATTTTATACATGAGTCCATATTACAGATGCTTCGTATTTTTCCACGATTATTTATTGAGCACAACGACTTTCTTCGCTTTCTGAATCTTCAAGTACACTTGTTTACATGCATATAAATATTGTGGAAGAGAACGAAGCAACTTTAATACTGTGAATTCCTATTTTCCTTATTAGAACCAAAAATTTCTACCTTTCTTAGGTAATAGACTCTAGTGAGCTTAGATCACAAAACAATACTTGGCACATTGACATCGTGGTACGAAGTTTATTAGGATGAAATGCAACGACAAAAACGCTCTGAATTCTTTCTTTGCATATGAAGTTGTAAATAATACAGAGAAATTTGCTGAATGATTGGTATACATTGTATTTTTTGGTACTTTGTTTGTATATTCTAGCGAGATGAGTAATGTGAGGGATTACATTTATGATCATTCTTAAGTCCATCCTATGTGTGGCGGGAGACCGTAAATACGATGGGTAAATCCAGAAGATGAGACTAAAGAGGAGGAATGCTAGGAATTTTTAGACTAGGTCAACGAAATACTAGGAAAGGGCGTGGTGGGTATATACACATGTATGTATATACCTGAAACTTAGTTATGCCCAAGTCTGACATGAGTTCTCATATCGTCATTCTGTTTTGATTATGATTGGTGTGTCCAGATTCCGAAAAGCTGCAATAACGGTTCAAACTTTTATTTATTTCACTGTAAGCCGTGAGTCCCTAAAAGTGGTATTTATGCTCATACCGTGCTTACTCTCGACGGCACAAATGTTTCTGCAACTTCTTCGTTTTTTATAGTTATGCTGGAAAGTCGAGAATCGAAAAAATCCCGCCGTCCATTCCTCTTTCGAGCGCTCTCTTCCTCACTTAACTTTTCTCCTCTGCTCTCCAAGTGCCTCTCGTCACCAGGGTCCCCGTTAGCCTGGAAATATTAAATCAACTCGTGTCTCTCTCTCTCTCTTTCTTCCTCCGATCCCTCTCTACTATCCATCTTCCGTCTTCCCATCTGCCCTCCTCTCACTCGTCAATATCTTTCCCTCCCTCTCCACCCTCTCTTTCACTCCTACCTCCTCCTCACATCCCCGGACTGCATCTCTCCGAATCCGCATCCTCTCCTCCTTCCTCCGACCCCCTTACTCAAGGAAATAATTTTTCTTCTCCAACGTTTTGTTACTCTGCCAGAGGAATAACATGAAACAATGAATCAGAGTCTCTCCTTTCACTTGTTTTATATCTCGACCACTTCCCCACCACTCGCCAGCTTGTCAATTGTCTATCAATTCCTCGAGTGCCTTTTCTCTCTCTTCCTTTCGCCTCTAGATCTTTTGATTCACATTGCCCTTATTCCTAGGCTTGTTTTCCGAAATATGTGATGGGCACTTATTCCATAGCGATTGCTTTTTGCTTTCATAGAATGCCTTCAACGCCTAAAGTAACCTGAGCGGCAAATCATAGGTCATTGAGACCACTTTCAATGATTGTTTTAGTGAGTCCAAAAATATTCTTGAACCACAATTTATTTCAGTTTGTGTGTAATGTTGGAACTCACGGTATAAACAGTGACGGAATAGATACGAGTATTGCATTTTAAAATTTTGAAAGAGTTGAGACATGTTAAGACTACAATTTTTTGCGCCGTCATCATTTTAAGGCGACCTTAAATTGAAATATGTCTCTTTAGAAACTAAGAATCGGTATCAATTTGCCTATAAGCAACAACTACGATTATGAGAAATGAGTTATATTTGATTAGAATAATTTGATGACGAATAAAATAGAGCGAAAACGCTGGGTGTATGTCTTAAGGTAAAAATGAGAAATGATTGGAAGAAGACAATTAACGTCGAATAAAATGACTTTCGGAGTTACTTCATATTTGGCGCAATTATTTGGCATAGAAATTGAGATAAAAAAAGGGTTCGGGTGATATCGAAGTCTGATTACGTGTGCAAATAAACGTAGCGTGAACTGTGTCTGTGTATTATTTTCATCGAATTTCGGAGATAAATTCAGGCGCCAGAGGAAGTGTAGAGTTTGGAAGATAAGAAGGTGGTGTTTGTGAAGGGTGAGAAGGTTTAGGTGTCGACGAGGAGGGATGAGAGAGTCGTGCAGCGTGGAAGGTGGGGGCGTTGACGGCAGTGATAGGGGTCGAAAGCCGTTTACATTGCTGTCTGACGCGATTCTTTCAAAAACGTGAAAAAAGAGTCCAGGACGTGATCCTCAAATCGCTTCGAGAAGAGCCGGAAGATGCTTAGCGGAAAGAGAAATGAGCACAGAGGAGTGGTGGGCTGTGAGGCGTCAAGGGATGGGGTGATGTGAGGAAGTCGAAGAGGGCTTAAGGGAGGAGAGAGATAGAGAGAGAGGGAGTGAGAGGGAGATAGAGAGAGAGAGGGAGAGAGAGAGATGAGAGGTGTTTGAGTGAAGAGGAAGTTTTTCGTCGACCGCTTTCCTTAAGGTAGTCCGAGCGAGATAGTTCCCAAGTCATAATAGAGACCATATTCGAATTAGACTTTTTAATTTCACCAGTTGTAGGACACATCAATTAAATATTGCATTATTAATGGTGCAATAAAATAGTTTTATATAACATAAATTGCAAGTAATTAAATTAAAATATCTAAATCAGTCTTTAATTGGACTCCTTTTTTTCGCGCGGTGCGTTCGAAACCTCTTTAAAACGGAAGGTTTTTTGTGATACCAAAAACCTACTGTGGTGAAAATATGATTTATATCCATAAGTAGTTGAAAATACATACAAACTACACACTGTTAGATTTTTACGACATGTAAGTGTTAAAAATACCTCATTTTGTAAATAATGTCTCTCTGGAGTGCCTCCACGCACCATTTCCCATGAAAGGGCTGGTGTTTTTTGGAAAATTTGTCCGAAAGTAGTGTGGTAAGGGGTTAAATTTTTGGTGTCATTGGATAGGTGAGATATTTTTATTTAGAATGAGACCAAATTCATTGATTTCTAATTAAAATGATATTTCGCTCGGACTACCTTAAAGGGAAGAATACATTGAAGAACTCTGGGATGAGAAAGAGTGCAAGGAATTCAAGGAAGTGCAATACATTCTGTAATAGAAAGGTGAATGCATAGAATAGCGTAAAGCGTACTGCAATATAGGAGAAAAAAACCATGTCCTTGATTTTGGTGGTAGATTTCATGGATAAACTAGCTTTGAAGCAGTGTATTTTGGGATTTAAATGTCATGCGCTTGAAATTTTCCGAAAAAGGTTATTAAGACAATCTTATTTTGATATTTCCTTACCCGCATATTTAGCTCTGTAATATAGCAACCAATATTTCATAATTCGGATGCGGATAGAGAATCGGAGACCAATCTTAGTCTCAAGTAAAGAAGTGTCTGAAACTTTTGGAATACGAATAATTATTTTAAAAAAGGTCACGTAATTCCAAGTACTAATGCTAAGTATTTGCTGAACGCACACTTTGATGTGGCTTTATCTAATGGTGGAGATTTTTTCTTAGGTCATTGGTTGGTGATAATATGGAGAGTGCTTAAAGAGCATTAAAGTTACCGTTAAACCTTGCTCACACGATGGTAAACTTGGAATTATATTTTCAGGAAAAATTGTTTCTATAGCCTATAGTTGTAAATTATTTCAAATTGGTGCTGAATAACTTTTTCGAGTTAGCCACAAAAATACAAACGACCAACTTCGCAACTTGGCATCTTCCCATTGACCTACGTTACGGCAAATGCAATCAATTTTATTAATTTGGGAACTTGAAGATTATTTTATTCTGTTTAATTAGGAATGCTGAAAAAGTTTTGTGTGGCTTATGCAAGTCTTCCTTGGAAACTGTTTCAAATCAACACTGACTGTAAAAGACCTTTATACTGTATTCAATTCATAAACTTTGTTTAATTCGTCCGTCATCAATTTTCTGTTAAGTAATTCTGTCAATTTTACGTGTACAGAGTAAATTAAGAAAATTCATGTTCATAATTTCCCTAATATGTTTGAATTATCTGTGTTGGTAGATAATTACTAATGACTTACTTTTATCAAGTATGCTGGTAGAATTAATTCGCATTCTTTGTTTTTTGTAACATCTGTAATTGAAATTCGCATTCTCAAGAGAGAATGCAAAACCTTTTATTTATTTTTCATCAATTAGTTTTTAAAATCTATATTGATGTCAAGGTGGATGGTGGATTATCATCGTGTGAGTTTTTTATCTGCTAAGAACTGTATAATAATAACTGGATATAGACCAATGGATCAAGTGCTTTTGGAATGGAAATGAAAGATGAGAATTTCCTCTCACACCCACTTTGCAGGTGAAGCCAACCATTCGTAACGTTTCAGATCTCCTCTGTGAACACGTGCCAGGTATTATGTGAATGTGTTTTGTTTTCTAATGTTTACCTTCGGAGATAGGTTGGTGTCTACCTTAGGGCAGTAGTGGTCAAGAGATTGTGTTTCTTACTCACCGTGCGCCTATGTGGGGCGGAAAGGTTACAATGACCGTTTGACGAATAGCGCTCCTCCAGCCTCTTGTGGACCATTTGATTGCGTCACCTGGGAAACCACTCATTGTCAGCTTCCTCGAGGCTCGAGTTAGCAACTAGAGGCTGCCGCTGAGTCCCACACGCGAAGGAGAAAGAAGGTCGCGAAGTTATTTAAAAAAGGATTAATGCACGTTTCAAGTTCGTTTTTCAAGATGATGTTTTCTCAGACTCATTTTTCCGCTTCTCTTTCAACCACAATCTTCGTGTTATCTCATCATTTAAAAATGTCTTCAAACTAAAAACATTTACATGTTGCTTCATGAACGGTTAACCTTTTAAGTACTAATGACAAATGGATTGTGTGAAAGCTAAACTGCGGAAAAAATATATAATTTTTTGATAAATACCCACATGTGATTAACAAATTACGTATGCTTGTGTGACTGCAACGATAAATATGTACTAAGGCAGTACATAAGTAGGTGCGCGGGGGTCTTACAGACCCCCACACATTTTTAAAGGCTTATAAATTTTTAACTGTAAGATGATCATTTTTGAGCTTTTTAGTACCTTCAAGAAACTTGGTCATCTCCTATGTTTACTAAAAAAATTGAAGTAGTTGATATTTCACTCTTGTTGACATATTTTACGTCATGGGGGTCACAGTGACTCCCCGCGTTGCAAAACTTTAGTAGGCGCGGGAACGTTGTGTCCATGGTACCCAAACGCAATAATTCCTGCGTGCGGATTTTTCAGTTAAAATTTCTGCATTTTACGCTTAAAACGTTTTTATGTACATTTTTGCGTAACCGTAATGTTTATTCAGAATTGAATATTGTTAATGATTGTACAAACTTTATCCTATTTTCCTGACTATGGTGTGAAATTTCAATAACAATTCTAGTTGAACAGAATTCAGAACGTCATCAATGGAAAGATCTTTTTTGGAAATACTCTTTAAGTGGTAGTAATGCACCTTCAAAATTGAGGGAAATCATTCACCTAATACATGATCGTGAAATAATCTCACAAGCCAACTGCCTTGCTATCTGCCTGATTAGTAATCGATGTCCTCTTAAGACGGACAGCCCTAGGGGCTCCTCACTCATTCTTGGGGTAGCGTCATTCTGCGTGTGAGCTCTTCGGGAGCGGTTTTATGGATGGGATTCAGAGAGTGTGGCTGATTGGTGGCCCTCACTGAACCCCAATCGTCTTTTTCGTCTATCCATACCACTTCAATATTAAGTTCATTTCCTGACCGAAGTTTTTCCATTTGAGGCCTCCACTATTATGTTTTGACAAGTTTTATAAATATTTCTTAAGTTACTTGAACGCTTCCCCGTTAAATTGCTGATTTTTTCCGTAAACTTATGGATCATTTATACCTTTATTATATGTCACGATGTCAAAATCAAAATACCAGTTTCACTCCTAAAAACAGTCCGGGAGCTAGTAATTAAATGAATTATGAAAATGCAATTTCTCGTACATTTCTTCTTAATTTTCTTCCTCCTTATTCAGCAATGAAAACTCAAATTCAAAGCAATTAATTAAAGAAATACATGTGACTTGGGTCAATTTTTTTCCAAATCTCTTCTAGGTAATATTTGAAGTCGCTTTACACTTCCTTTAAGTTCTTGAATAAGAGAACTGAGTGGAGTGATTATCATTAAGCATTGACCTTCTTTAATTTGGCGTTCGAGATATTAAATTTTCGAGGTTTTGGCCAATACTTTTAGAACGCAAAAATGAGAGTTGATGTGGGCAAGGAAGATCAAGAGATTAAATTTAATAGTGATGAGGAATTGAAGGAAAATTTTCATCCGAAAACTTTGTTCTCATCAAAGTCGGTGTGAATTGAATTATGTGAGTTTCAAATGAAGAAGGAAAGGTGACTAGAATGACGAAGTTATCTATAAGAGATGATTGAGCAGGATAGAATAGGGTCTACAGGAAACCTTTATCAATGTATAAGTACTTGTTTTTTTGAAAAATTAACTGGTTACATTTTTACCGAGGAAGAAAAAAGTCTCGCGGAAATTTCAGTTCTACGTCATCAATTTGCATGTCATATAACATAGAGCGAAATAAAATCGAATCAAACATAATAATTGATTGAGAATGCAATGCCTCCGCCAAAAGAACACTGAAATCCGTTTGCTTGTGGAAGTCGTCGTATACGTAGAAGAGCGTGTATCCCAGTGTTAATTTCGAGTCAAGAAGTTGCAGAGTTTATTTTCCCGAGATTTGGGGGTTCGGTGATTGGAGAGCATTTAACGGTAGCAAACGAGTGGAGCTTGGAGGAGAGGGAAAGAAAAGGTGGAGTTGGAAGGGTTGGAAATGAAGGGAGAAGGTTGGTGAGCGTTTGAAATGAAACTGGCTTCAAATTGACTCACCATAGGAAAGAGAGTGAGAGATGTCATTAGAGAAATGTTGTTGCGATATAATAAGGGAAAAACTTTTTGGTAGGGAACGTGAAAATTAATGAGGAAAATGATTCAGAGTCTGAAATTAGATGCTTGGGAAATGATTTAAATTTGAACCTCTTGACAATTTCTTTCAGCTCAGACACCCTGTTTTCGTGGTCGGTTGATTTTCTACAAATATCTTTATCATATACATAACAAATATTGGTAAACTAAATTGTAGTTTTTGAACACTTCGGCTATTCACAGTATTTCGTACCTTCAATTCAGATTACTGCATGCTCTAGAAATGGTAGTTTAGTAATGGTAGCCTTACTTAAGTTATCGATTGGAGATACAACGCTTGGGATAAAATATAAGGGGAAGGAATTCTTATGGCACTGGAAGCAGTTTGTCCGCTCCCTTCCAATATCTCTGTGCATCAAAGAGCTGAATAGGATTGGTGCACCTCTAGCGATTCCCGACATGAACGAAAGACGTTGAAATACCAACGAAGGTTGACATAAAGATCGTGCGTACTATTTTTGTTTGAGTATTATGCAGTCCGCTGCCAAGGTTTTGCATAATTTTTTGTCGATATGCTGCGGAAGCGGCTGCAAAGATTGGAAAGCAAATGTCATCATTGGCCCATTCGTTTATTAAAAACAGACCTCAGCCGTTATACTACTTCCTCTTCCTCACCATCAAATCCTTCACGTCGTACTTTTTAGGCGATACATGTCCCTTAAATAATCTTTTTCGATAGTATTTTGAATTGGTTGCTACAGCTATGAATGCATTTTATAACGTTTCATTTTTCTTATTTATCATGGCATATTCAAAAACAATAGGACGGAAGTGAAAGAATGTACTGCGTAAAAATCACGCAATGCATTCCATCCTAGATATATTCATCCGGTATAAATTTTGTCTCTGGGTTGTTATAAGTATTTTATCAGCCTAACCGCTCACCATTTCCGTTATTCTTGTTCATTTTTATAGGTTTTACCTCATTTGGCATATGAGTATGGGGCACAAGTTCTATTATGTGACGTACGATAATAATTTTGCTCTTTTGGGTTGGCTAACTAAGTATGCCATTGCTTTTGTTTTTTATCGAGTTTCTCATTGGAAATATTCTTTAATGTGAGTATCCGTATTTTTTCAGCTATTGTTATTTACCCAACTTTAACAATAACCGCGCCATCAGCGAAGACTGGTAGTAGTACTCGTAATTCTTATATTATTACTCAAACTGGAGAGTCTTTATACTCTTGTGCTTTTTTTATAACAGTTTCCGATTATACTTGATTTCATGTTTGAATTATTATTTTGGAATATTAATACGACTAGATTAAACTTTCATCACATATTCTAACACTTATCTGTATTTCAGCTTTCATCTGGAAAATCGGTGTACTTTACTAGATAAAGAACCTTATAGATGTGAGCAAGATAAAAATAAATCTTTAAATTAAATCCTGATATATACGCTATTTGAAATATATTAGTAAATATACATACAGTAAATATAAATACAGTAAATCAGTAAAATGATACGCAATTGTTTTCCATGCAGTGGTGAATGGGAAGGAAAAGGGATCCGAGGTGGGGTTTGTTCTTTCATTTCAATCTATCATCCAACTACTGGAGCTCGATTATCTGATTCCGCCCTCCACCGTCTCACATTTGTCTTGAGCGCCGACTTTTGTGGAAATATGCTGTGCATTAAGGGAAAGGTTAGAGGAAATCTTTCAGTTCTACTACCAAGGAGAGAGTTAGCGCGCAGGCTTTTGTTTACTAGGTGGAAATCATTTTCAGTCATATAGTAGTATTTCATATTGTTTAGCAGATGCAAGCATTAATGATGAGGGATGGGTATTTCTATACACCAAAGCAAAACGTTCATAACGCAGCTTTAATTCATGCACACATATTCATTGTAGGCGTAAAGTCCAAATACGGAATGAATAGATATTTGTGAAATGATGTCACAGATATGAGTTTAAATGTTTACCACTACTGCTAGGAGATGGCAGGGACCTTTTGCGTGCTCTTTTACAGAAGGATAAAGATCTTTATGGTCAGCATTTCATCTAGACATCCGTTTCTTTGATTTCATTTAAAACGTTTTGAAAAATTGAAGTTGTTTAGGAGTGAGACAATTCAAAGGTACTGTGGTTGTACTATACGTGCGAAGTAATGAAATAGCAAATTGGAGGTTTCTGAAAACAAGTTTTAGATTTTATATCGCAGCGATTGAATCGCACCCGAAATAAATTGACACCATATAACCTAAATCCATGATTTTCAGCCTTTGATTTTCATTTGATTTATATGTTGAAAATGTGTTATCGAGCATGTAAATACAATTCCCTACTACCTGTAATGAAAATGGTACACGTAATATATCTTTGAGATGGGAGATATAGGGATTTTAAGTGGCTGACTTTGCCATTGAGCGTAGAGATGGGCAACATCGTTCAATACAATGACCGAGTCTTGAATCGGTCGTTCAATCTAAAGAATCGATTCTTGGATCTCGTTCTCGTTCATTTTTTTCATTATAGTGGTTCATTGAAATAAATTTTAACTTTAATTTAAACATATAGTGAAACCTGTATTTAGCGGCCAACAGCAGGCCTTTGAAATAACTCCCGCAAGAGAGAAAGTGTCCGCTGATTGGAGGTAAAATTCATTTTCCGAAAATTTTTATCGCACACAGATGAGACCGCCCTAGTGAGGTGGCCTCTGAGGCAGGTTTCACTATGCAGTGCTTCTGTAAGCATGCCTTAAAAACTACTGCTGACGAGAAAAGGTATATTTGTTGCTGAGACATGTACGACTTCTAAAAATGGTGAAAAACCTACAAAAAAGTTAGAGTCATATCACTCGCTATAAAAAATGGTATACACCGCCAAAAATAACCGAGAAATCGAGTCTTTTAATTATACACCATCTTTTTGAGTGTGTAAGAAATGCATCGAAGTATATAAAAAATGGAGGAGCTAAAATCTGCTAATGCAAGTTTGGGTGGATGAAGTACAGCGCGATCATCGAAATATTCGTAGGCTACTGTTCCTGAAAGTTGCGGAAGCATACGCCTAAAATGCAGCGAAAATCATTTGGAACATTTTTTCAATGCTATTCTTTTGAAAAAAGTTTTTGCTCCGTCATTAATGGAACAAACTCAAAAATGTTAAAAAAATATTTCTGGTAAAATTTATAATTTTGATTAAATATTTGCCTCAGTAGGTTTGCAGATAAAGGAATTATGAATTTATTTATTCAAAGATGGAGGAAATTTTTTAGAAGTTTGCGAACAAACGCAAACGGACAAGATTTTAATAGTCAATAATTCATTATTCCACCGCGATCACTAATTCCTTGAGTATAATTCGATTCTCAGGCCAGCGACTCCTCAAGGAATCATTGAATCCGAGTCCTCATCTGAATCTGAGTCCTAATATGAATCCGAGTCCTCAACTGAATCTGAATCCTAATCTGAATCCGAGTCCTCAACTGAATCTGAATCCGAATCCTAATCTGAATCCGAGTCCTTAACTGAATCCGAATCTGAATCCGAGTCCTTAACTGAATCTGAATCCTAATCCGAATCTGACTCCTCGAGGACTCATGAGTCCTCCCTCTCCGCGGGCTCTACGAGAACACAGGTCCCCCTCCCTCAGACTTCAAATTTCAAGAGTGGGGGGACTCGTTTCTTCCTGTCGTTCACTTGATTCTCTGCTTTGCCGAGTGGTGCGCCCATTTCCATTCCCAAACTTCCAAGGGTGGGGGGACTCGTGGCCTCGCCTGTCAGTTAGTTCCCATCTTTGCCGGGTGTTGCGCCTATTTTCCTTACGATTCGTAAGGAACGACGGTTCATTGCCGCGAACGACTCCGTTCGTCAACTCACTTCAAAGAGTCGTTCGAATTGATTCGTTCGTTCGCGACCGACCCATCTCTAATTGAGCGTATTAAAATGAATGAAAATGTACTAAAATGCTATCGAATGTACCAGGATGAACTGGACCGGAAAGAACCGAGTGAGAATGTACTAGAATGTTCTCGAATGTATTAGAATCAACTTGACCAGAAGGATCGGAGGGAGATGTACTTGAATATTCTCGAATATACGAGAAAGAACTTGACGGGTAGGATCGAGAATATTCTGGAATGTTCAAGGACCATTATTTGTGGGTGTTGGGGATGGCTTCTGAAACTAAGGACCGGTTTTACAATGTCTGGTTACACTTCACGTTGAGTAACGTGTACGTTAAGTTAATCTTCACGTTAACGAGAGGTTTGGTTTTATGAAGCAAAGCGAACCTCCGGTTATTTGACGTGAGGTCTAACGACCGGAGAGTGTACTAACAATAGTTCTCATACCTGACATACCCTGACAAAACAAAAAAATGAATAACGTTAATAAAAATATCGCAACGGAGGCATTTTCAAGTTGTTTACGTGTTAGTAAAGGAACAATCGTGCGAACTGGGCGAAAAGATGTGATCAAATTCCAGATTGAACTTAACCATCGATTGTAAAACCGATTTTGGAGCTTAACCGACCGTTAACGCTAACGTGAAGTTTAACTTGACATTGTAAAATCGGTCCTAAATGAGGTAAAGCGTGACGCGCGAGCATCAGTTGACTTTTTATGAATAAAAGTAAAGGGATGAAAGTAATATGGTAAAAAATTGAAAAGTAGAAAGTGAAAAGGAGACAGTGAAAAGTGACCAGTGAAGAGTGAAATTAATGAGAAAAAATGCCCAAACGGAAGAGAGAATTTTCGTGATCCCGAATTGTGTCGCAAAGACAAAATATGACGCGGTGAATGAAACCGATGATGAAAGAGGAGCACGTCTAGCATTGCTACGAGAAAATTCTCAACGGAGCAGAGAATTACAACGTGAAAATGTTAAGAAAACAGATCACATGAGACAACGAATGCGTAGAAAAATGAGAAACAGATACGCTGACGGATGAAAGAATTGGACAGAATAGAGAGAGAATGAGGCACCTTCGCTTAATAGAACAGGTTGGAGCGCAATTATTGGAAACAACTGTGCACGCTGTGCTTGAAATGAGGCGATAAAGTTACAGTCTTGAAAACGAAGCGTTTCATTATGACACAAATAATGATTACAACGAATATCCAAGTGTAGTCTTTAGCAGAATATTAAAAAAAGTAATTTCTGTAAAACAAAAAAATCCCAGGAAAAATACCAAGTGTATGCTGCTCAAGTGGTAAAATCAGATTGCCAGCGCTCAATTTGCCGCCGCCTGAATTCTTTGAATATATGATGAAAGAAACACAAAACTCAAAAGACTTTTAAAAATTGACGTTACAATGTATACTTTCAAATAGCATCATTTGGAGCAACAATTATATGCGAAGAGGAAAGATTTAATCGTGCTTTGAGTCCAAGGACAAGGTTATCAGAAAACTTTGTCATTATTACCACTTCCAAATGAAACGGCGAAGTTTATACAATTTTCATTCTTGGGATACGAAGAAAATGAAGTAGATCAACGGTCGGCGAATATTGCAGGATTGCATCCAGTTATAATTCTTGATCTATAGCGTTTTCTACGTAGAAATAATGAGGTAGTAAGAATTTTCAAGAATGTGATGGAAAAAATGGTCGCGAACAAATACAAAATAATTATTTTCAAAGAACTGCGGAACTAGTCTAGCCGCAATTTTAACGGAGTTATCCTCTATGGATCACACTATTGTGTGAAATTCACAGTGAAAAATCATTCGCCTGGAATTCTGAGTCCGATTCCTAGTCCAGGAGAACGATTTTTTCCACTGTGAATTTCACACAACAAAATGATTATTTCTACCGATAAGAGACCGATTGGCGGACATGAACGACGGTTCAATGCGCCTCAAATAAATAAAGTAGCGGTAGTAATCGTGGGCAATCAAAGTAGCTATCGAGACATTGTAGTACAACGAAGAAACAATGAGTTGCTTAGCTTTGCCGATATGAATCACATTGCCTTGCCTTGCAATATCCAATGATATTGTAGATAGGTGGAGATGGCTACCATTGTTATATGCAATCAGTTCATCCACAAATGAACCGACCAAATAATAAAAGTAACTTCGAAAGAGTTTTATGCATATCGCATAATGGACAGATAAAACAAATACGATCGTGAACTTAATTATTTTAAAAATTTATTTTTTATATTAATACAAAAAAGAGTAAGAAAGATTGCTCTACATCCTCCCAAAGAAAGTTACGAAGAGATGAATATTATAATTTTCGATGCGATAGCCAGTTCCGGAAATGTTGAAAATCTGGAGTACTAGTAATTTTGCTTTCAGCGTTCTGTAGCCCCAGACATATGCACGAGTACATGCAACACGCTATGACTCATGTAAGAATATACGGTCGTCCCTTTTTGTTTATCAGTTTTACGTGAAATTCATCGTGGAAGGAGATTAGAGATGAATTACATCATGAAAAAGCGCCATCTCATAGACATGACATAATTGCACGAGGGTTCAAACAAAAGTATGTCAAATTCATTGATACAATTGTGAATAGTCACATTTTTGGATACGTCTTTTTTGAATGTACTCAATTAAATGAAAAAAAGTATTGCCACAGTCACAGAATTTTATTTGGCACGGAAAGTTATTCCGTTCGAATCTAATCTATATCAGGTCTGAGTTTCCTAGTTCGGCCAAATATCATTTACCGTATGGAAAATTCGTAAGAAATATAATACTCGGACCATGTGGAGTACTTGATAGGCAATCACCCAATATGCAAGATAACAATTGCTCAAAGCGGTATCCGATACCATTTTTGAGCTAAGACGGTTATCCAAAATACAGACGTCAACCAGCGAGTGAAGGAGAATTTACGGCCAAAATGAAGATGAAAAATAGCGTAGAAGCTGAAGTTGACAAGAATTGGGTCGTGGCATACAATCCGTTATTGTCGAGGACGTTTCCAGCACACATCAACGTAGAATATTGCAACTCTGACTAGTAATTTAAATATGTGTGCAAATATATAACCAAAGGGAAAGATATGGCTATCTTTGGAGTACCTAATGAAAATCGACATGAATAGATTTAGTACCATCAAATGGGACGATATATATGAATATTAATGAGGCGGTTTGATGTAGATTAAGTTTTCCGATTCACGACCGTGACCCAGCAGTTGTTCATTTAGCAGTCCATCTTAAGAATGGACAATAAGTGTATTTTACGAGTGAAATAGCACGAAGAGCCGCCAATCAATTCTTCAATACGACCCTGACTGCATATTTCTAATTGTGCTAAAATGACCCGTTTACAAGAACACTTTCCTATGCCGAAGTTCCCAATTACTACACATGGGACGCGCCAGGAATAAAATTCAATTGACGTAAGAGAAGAACGTCAATTGAAGGATTTGATGGTATATTCAAAGATAATGCTATTGGTCACGGTTCATCTGATAACCTTAGAGTGTTTGTACTAACGGCTACTGCTTCACAAAGTACATGGACCAACATCGTTTGAAAATCTTCGAACATTTCATTTGACGCTTTCATTTGTGAAACGTTTCGAGAGAGATGTTAGCGCCGCGGTCTGTTAGAAAATGTCAATCACTGGTTATATTAATATTGCGGTTACAGAATTTCTTAATTTCACAAGTTTATTTACGTAATAACACGTGGTGGTCCGAGATTATGCAAATTAACATCATCGAGAAGAAAGTGTTTTATCCCGCGCACGATAGACAACATCGATGTGTACACTGGATCCCCAGATGGGATCTCTTCATGGAAATATGCCACTTATATTATTACGAAATTTTGACTCTCCGAAAATATGTAATTGCTCATGATATGCATGAAGCAGCTTTTTAACAATATCAACGAGTCCTAACTGGCATTGGTAAAGGAAAATCTGTTTTCGAGTTAATTGGAAAGATTCCTGTTTTTCACGTGGAAACTGAGAAGGGACTTTAGGAAGGGAGTTTAGCTAGGATAGTGATTGGAGTAGAAAATTGCAGCAGGTGAATTTTTAGGACGTGTGCATCAGAGTAATATGATAAAGAATTCATATTGATGATTAAATTGCATATCACGATTAGATGCTAAATTTGATACTGAAGAATAAAATGGCTGCTATCCATTAAACAGTCTTTTTTATTATGCAGTAAAGTTAAAAATGAACTGAATTTTATTCCTTTATTGCAGGTAACATGAGTTCCTGTGAACCACGCTTTGGAAAAATGCGTAGTTTTTGCAGTAAAAGTAAGTTAATTTACCTAAACTTTTTGTAATTATTGCTGAAGAATGATTGGAGAGTCCATCAATTCTTGGGGCATGATCCTGTGGTTAAAATTCAAATACATATTTTACTTAAACATGGTGCTTTTTAGCCTTTATACAACTTGATGAATCGAATGCAACTGTCCATGCGTTGGTAACTTTATGAGGAAGAAAATGGAATAAGCTATGCTTGATGAGGTTAAACATATATTCATAAGTTTTAATTTTTCTCTCAGAGATGCGGCAGCTGTGGTAATGAGAGTATTTATGATGATTCTGCTATTCGACCGTTGTATCAATCGTATTTTTGCTGAACCTTTGCTCATTTTAGTAAAAAAAGGTTATAATCCTCTACTTGGCATTCATCGACTTCAAAAGAGGGAATATTTTTTATCTCATCGTTCACTATATCGACCTCCATTGATATAGGATATTCTCTCGAGGAAAGGTCGTACAAGTAATAAGACAGCAATTCTTGACCAACGTTTCGGAACGGAATTCATTCCATCGTCAGGGCTACAAAAAAACATGTACACCGAAGATCAACAACAATACATCTCAGAGCAACCCAATATATAAACATTTTAAAAAATTGTATATCAAATAAAACAAAACTGAAAATTACCAAAGAATCACATTAAGAACCCTAATTTACATAATTTTGCCACTGCAATTCTGTCATCATCTTCCCGACCATCCATGACTACATGGCATAACAAGCACCATCAAGAAGCACCAATCCCCTGCCTCTATTCATCGCACCGATGTCTATATGACCTGCCATGCAAAATATTTGTCCCCACAAACATCCACATGCCACTGTTTGAAGACGACTGAACGTCACAAAGTACACAAAAACAGAAAAGAGCCACGGTAGAAGTCTTTCAACAAAATTGCAAACACAACATAGTACACAATACAAATATACATTTAAAGAAATCCTTTAAATGTAATTTTGTATAGTGTACTATGTTGTGTTTGCAATTATTTTGAAAGACTTCTATCGCGGCTGTTTTTTGCTCTTGTGTTTAATGAGATTCTTTGGCAATTTTCAGTGTTGTTTTCTTTGATATACCATTTTTTTTATTTTCATATATTGGGTTGTTCTGAGATGTGTTTTGGTTGACCTTCAGTGTATATGTTATTTTGCAGCCCTGAGGATGGAATTAATTACGTTCCAAAACGTTGGTCATGAATTGCTGTCTTATTACTGGTACGACCTTTCCTTGAGAGAATATCCTATAGAATTTTTTTAAGTTCTGGAATATTATTATGGTTTTCCTCAGAAATGTAAAATTCATATAAATTTCAATGATATGCTTATCAGCCTCAACATTTTTATTCATATAATTTGTATTCAGGAATAAAAACAACTCATGACAAATTCAAAGTGGAAAAATGAACAATATCCAAAAACAAATACAAAATAAAATAAATCTGTAACACAAAAACTTTAAAGAAATAGCGAACTCATCACTTGAAAATTTTTAAAATACCAAAAGGATTAACAAATATGAACGAGAGTATAATTAGAAGCTTAAAGGAGAGAGAACATCTTCTTGAATGTGGAAATTCTTTGGTGTACCCATGATAAAAACTGATGATATTCACGTTTCTTCATATCAAATTAATAACAGAGCACCGTTAAAAAACAATTCTAAGTGCCGCTAGAAACAATTGTAAATGCCTAAGGGTGAGATGCAGGGAAGTTAGACTGTGGTCTTGAATTCTAGGCTAGCCTGCATTGCAAGGTAGTAACTAATAGCACCTCCATAGCCCAAACCTGATAAATGAATTATCTTGCACCAGAGAAAACCATGCGGTTTTTTAACCGGTGGTAAAGTGGGGAGGATCAGCTATATTTTAAGGAAACAATTTCAAGGGCTATGTTATATAGAAAGAGGAGAATAATTGGTTATTTTCCGCAGTATACGTTTGTGTCAATATGTAGATAGGCTTTTAGCATCAGCAACACCATTGAAGTCGATTGCCTCCATTCAATATAGTCAACGTAATCACTAATCTTTAAAAAGTAAAACTGGGCTTACGATCACAAAATTTCATTGAGAAGGAGATTTTGTGCATAGTTGGAAAAAAATCGGAATGGAGGGCCTCATTTCCTTCTTAAATGCATCAGTCCTATCTCAAAGATCGATAGGAGTCTCCTCTAATTACAAGACGTACTTGTAATAATATTTAATTATAAAACTAATAAAGTTTCCGAAACGATTGAAACGGAGGGCTTGAGTAAAACTGGGGCAAAAAGGAATTACGAATTACATTAGATAAGTGTGTGAGCATATCAGTAAAATAAGGGAATGTTATTCAGAAAAAAATACAGCATACGGTTAGAATAATAAATAACTTGACTACCAGGCCTCGGGAACCTGGAGGAAATGAAATAATCTACGATTAAAATTGTGAATGAAGAGAACTATGGAAAGCAAATGGAATCCGGTTCGAAAATGAAAAAAATTATTCATCTTTCATAGAATTGTTTAAAATATTACTCGAAAAAAATGTGCAGATTGGATATGAGGAGGAGATGAAGAGGATTGATTGAGAGAAAGGAATGAATATCTTATACCGTGAGTCTGTTTTATTCCGCTAAAATGCTATAAAATTATATATTTTTGATCCCTTGAAGTGCATCAATTTAGGAAAATATTAAAATTATGTATAGCTCTCGTGTTTCCGACCGGGTGATGGTGGTTTTTGGCACTGACGTTTCGAAGGCGTAGTCTGTCATCGTCCTCAGGGTGATAATTTTGGCCAAGTCAAGTCAAGTCAAAATACGTTTATTCCACACCGAAACAAATACAAAGTATAACAAAAAACAAAAACAATGGTGTGGACCCAGTTTTAGGCTGTCGCCTCTTCAGGGAAAACACTGGAACACTTTCACTGGTGCGGGAAGATATTGGCCCGGCATTCGCTCTAGGACGGTGGGAAACCCGCTAAAACCACCGCCAGGCCACGAACTTAACAATATAAAACAGAACAACACAAAGAAATAAGAAATCGTAGAATTTCAAAAGTTAACACTGAATAAGTCTCTGTATAAATAATATATATATATATATATATATATATATATATATATATATATATATATATATATATATATATATATATGTCTCTGGTAATAAATAAATAAATCACTGGGGATCACTAATCCGGTAACAACGTGATTAAACTATGAAATCTTTCAACATGGAATATATGTCTCTGGTAATAATAAATAAATAATAAATAGTCAATATCACTGGGAATCACTGGGGGGTGGGAGTAATAAATAAATCAATAAATATGGGTATCACTGGGGAGGTGGGGGGGAGTCACTTGGGGCGAGGGTTGCTGGGGGGGCCATTGTGTGGGACGCCGATTCTTCTTTCTTCTTTCTCTTCTTTCTTGTTTTCTTGGGGCGTAGAGGAAAACCTGGTGTGATGGTAAGCTGCGCGGGCGCGGGAACCGTGGGTCTGATTGTATGAGGTGGCAGGCAGCGTGACCTCCGGGTGATATAGATGAAGGTGGTCCGAGATGAATCTTGGAGTGGAGTACAGCTTTTTCTTAGGCTTTCTGGGCAGTGGACCACCTGCTGTACCAATGATGGAATCCAGAAGCGTCCTGTTGTTCTCCGCTATCCTCCTTGTCCCGTCGCAGCGTAGGCGGCACAACCTGTGAAGCAGAGGTTCATTATTAGTTAGGTCATATACGGTGCGGGAACGGGTCAATGGGTGCAGGTCGAAGGTCTGCCTGAGGATCCTTCGCTCAAGGGTGGCGTACGACTTTAAAGTTTGTCGTAGCGGGAGAATGGCCAGCGCGGCGTACTCCATGACTGGCCGTATGAACGACATGTATAGGAGCAGGCCGCACCTCGCCGAGCCTCCCCGCCCCCCTGCGCGGACCGCCCTGATCAGGTTACTTCGCCTACTACACCTTGCGACCACGTTCCTCACGTGCTTCCTGAAAGTAAAATGTCTATCGATTAGTGCCCCGAGATACATCGCCGTATTTGTGTCCTTAATCCATTGGTCCCATAGTCGTAGCCTGCAACCATCGTGTTTACTTCCAAGAGGTTTGGCGATGAGTAGTTGCGACTTGCTTGCGTTTGGTCGCATCCTCCATGTGGTGAACCATTTCTCTAATCTCTTTGCCATCTTCTGTAGATTGTTTGTGGCAGTCCGGGCGGAATTCCCTGCGCACCATATCGCGGTATCGTCTGCATATTGGCATAGAGTGACCGCGCCTCTTGCTCTGCCATCAGTCGGCATATCATGACAGTACAGGGTGAACAGCAGGGGGGATAGTACGGTGCCCTGGGGGACACCTGCTTTGAGGTGGAAGAGCGCAGAGTGGTTTGAGGCCACTCTTACCCTTGCGTTTCTGTCCCTGATGAAACAGTTTATGATGCGCAGCAGGTTTGCACCCACCCCTGGGAGTTTTGCCATTTTACACATCAGCCCATCATGCCATACACTGTCGAAGGCTCGTTCGATATCCAGGAACAGTGCTGCGGCATATCTGTTTCTGTTTATGGCTTCCGTGGCGGTGCTTGTTAGGAGTGCCAGAGGGTCGGCGGTGCATCTACGCGGTCGAAAGCCATATTGGTGTTGGGGCAGGACACCATTGGCCTCGAACATGGTGATCATCCGTCTGGTTAGGATTCTTTCGAACCACTTGCCGATGGTGCTAGTGAGGCTGAGGTAGTTCTCCGCTTTCTTCTTGTCCTTTCCTGGCTTAGATATCATTACCATTGTAATCCTTTTCCAGGAATCAGGGTAGTATCCAATACAGAGTATGGCATTGAAGATAGTCATCAGGAGTGGGGCGCAAGCAGGGGCCTTTTTAACATGAAGGGTGGTTATTCCGTCGTCGCCCGGTGCCTTGTTCTTCCACGGCCTGCTTTCCTCCATTTCTTCTGCAGAGATTGGTTGGAGTACCGGGTCGCTCTCTATTCTGGCTGGTGTCTGCAATGGTCTTAAAAGTATTTCTGCCGTCTGCACTGCCCTCGTGCATCTGTCTTTTTTGACTTCGTCAAAGAGGGGATCTTCGGCCGGCGTGTAAATTTCCGACAGGACTCTCCGGATGTCCTCAGCTTTTGCTGTAGCATCAGCGATCGGAACCCCATTAATGTCAACTAACGGGCATGTTTTAGCCTTGTGTTGTCCTGTCAGTATTTTGAATTTTCTCCAGAATGCGCCGCCGTCCCTGTAATCAAGTGTTCTGCAGGCATTTTCCCAACTTTTTTCCTTCTGCAGAATGACCTTTCTTCTGATGAGGGCATTCATTCTATTCCATTCGGTCTTTAGGTCGGGGTCTTTTGTTTTAACCCAATCCCGGTATATCGACCTCTTTTGTTTAATCATATCCACCACATCCCTGGGTAGTGGTGGCCTCTTCGGGTCGATTGTCTTCATCGGGATGCAGCCTGCGGCCTCTTTAAAGGCGTGTTCTATTGTCTTTAGGGCACTGTCCACCTGGTCCATTGTTTCTACGCCTTCAATGCCCTTCGTCCTTTCTGCAATTGTGCTGTTGAATTTGCCCCAGTCTGCCTTCTTGTAGTCAGGCCGGGTGACGGAGATGCAAGGGAGAGTATCCACGAGGTAGAGGGGGAAGGAAAAGGGCAGGTGATCGGAGGTAAGGCAATCGTCCACCGTCACGTCACCCGAGAGTGCCATGAGGTTTCCGGTTACCAGGGCATGGTCGGGGTATAAACACCCATTGCCCACGAAGGTGGGCGTCGGGATATCCAGGCGGGTTAGGGAGTGCTGTAGAAGGTAGGTTTGCAGAATCCTCCCCTTGGCATTCGTCACCTGGTCCCTGAAGGAGGTGTTTCTTGCATTTAGGTCTCCTATAATTATGGCTGTTAGACAGGACGCTATTATGTGGTCCAGGAGTTTTACAGGGAGTTCCACGTTGGGCCTGGAATAAATGACACAGATTAAAATCTTCCTTCTCTTTAAGTGGACCCGGGTGAGAACTGCTTCATTCCCCGGGGTGAGGCAGTCTTGTGGGATGTCTTCTCTGACGGCGGCAATGTCATTGCGGATTAGCAGTGTGGTGCCTCCCGAAGTGTTGCCAAGCCTCGCGGTGCTGAATTCCTGAAATCCAGAGATTTTTACACTTGAGTTAGGACGCAGATAGGTCTCCACCAGCCCCATGATGGCGACCTTCCTTGTCCTTATGTGTTCTTTCAGTAGGGGCCTCTTTTGGCCCAGGCCACCGCGAATATTAATGAAAGACACTCTTGACTTATCATTGGCCATTGAAGAGGCTAGAGAAGAGCGATGGGAAAACCGTACGTGGGGAGTACAGCGGGGTGACTGTCATCCCCAGTACGGTCTTTGCCGCATCGTTGATGGCTCGACCTACTGCCTGGCGCTGATCTTGGTGGATGTTGGTCAGCACCATCGTCAGCAGGTGGAGGAGCTCCTTCCTGGTCACTGGCTTCGCGTCCACGGGGAGGGCGGGGATGGCCTGCAAAACAGACGGGTCGGGGTGAATTGGGGCGGCCGCGGCGAGCGAGGGTGGTGCGCGGGGACATCGGGGACAACTCCCATCGCCCGCCCTGTGCTCGCCGCCGCAGTCCGGGCAGCGCGCCTGACGGACCGTGCCTTCCCCCTCCCGTCGTGGACCGGAAGGGCGTCCGCAACGAGCCTGCTCGTCACTCCGCCGAGACTGCTTAGCCTGGGAAGGGGGGGAGGGGGGCTTGGATGCTTCGCATCGATAACTTCTCCCATAGACGCTTATCCCGCGCCGCATCATGTCCCTGCAACGGTCCTCTGCATGGAGCTCCATGACGACTCGCATCACGGTGCTCGGCCTCTTCGTCCGCCTGGCCCTGATCCTCCAGATGACGAGGATAGGAGCACCAAGGTCCTCCAGGCCGTCCCTGATGTCCTTCTCCGGCGTCGCATGGTCCACCCCTTTAACGACGAAGGAGAAGGTGTTCTGAATGAATGATTCAGACCTAGGGACTTTATGTTTAGGGGCGGAGCGGGGACCCTGCGAATAAGAGACCCGTATGGGCTCTCCTACTGGTGGGCCAAGCGATTCTCTCCACCGCGTAGGATTTCCAGGCCCTTTCCGCAGAGCTGGACTCTCACAGTCCTCTCGACGGAGCGCACGTCCATACGCGCTGTAGACAGGCTGGGGAAGGCCTGCTTCCAGCACGAGTGGAACTGGCGCTGCGTGGTATTCGGGGGTAGATGGGTGATGGACACCCACGAGAGGACCTGCCCTGGAGGGTTGGGAGGGCGGGTGTTGGGGGAAGGGGGCCCTGTCTTCGTGGACCCAGCACGACGGCCGGTGGGGGTTGTCCACTCGCCAGGGGTGCTCACTAGTGCGGGCGGGGCTCCCTTCGCAGGCCGGATGGGTTGTGGGAAGGGCAGGGAGAGGAGTGGGAGGAACGGTCCATGGGTGAGGGGAGGGGGAGGACCGACGATGAACGGGTTCACCGACATGAGGGGCGGGATCTGGGATGGTGGCCTGCTAGGGGGTGAGAAGTTGGGGGGTGCCGGCCCGATCGGCATGAATGGGGACGTCCGGCCATTGGGTGTAGGGATGCCGTTGTTGGATGTGGTAGGCGTGCTTGTTGCGGCCGCCGGTGTCAGGCCACCGATGGTTGGGTCTGTAGGGACGGGGGTCTCGAAAGCCGGTGACGCCACGGATCGAGTCGGATGAGGAATCTGGATAGGTGGGAAGGAAGTTAGGGCCCTGACTTCCTCATCCGGGGAAAGAACGGGTGAGTTCCTCAGAGGGACCTTAACCCTGGGACTCATCGCAAGGGCACGACGCTGGGCGTGGGGAGGGGTGACCCACGACTACCCTGGGACGCCTCGGTGTGGAGGCGTCCGAGTCGGTGCTCGGCGATGCGGGCCATTGGGGGGAGGGGACTTGCAGCTGGGGGTGTCCGGATTGGACTACTGCTCGGGGCGAGGTCCTAACGACCCCAGAGCTCAACCGGCCCGTCCACACCTCCGTGCGCACGCCGGTGAGCAGTTGGTGGGCCATCGCCGCATCTGGCCCCCAGCCGGGCCAGTGAGGCTTGACCCGGTTCCGTTACGCGGCTCCACGCAACGCTTGCCTTGTCCAAGCGAGCAAGATTAATTAGGCACAGTTGAAGACTGGTGGGGGAAATGCCGATAGGCGGCCTGTGATCTCCGTGTGTGTGAGACTAAGAAGATTTAATTCAAGTGACTAATTTATTTAAGATTTAATTCAACTAAGTTACGTGAAGGAGTGTTTTGATTGGCCGCTCCTTGTTTGTGTAGGGAGCTCCTTGGCGGCTAACGAGTGCGTTAGCGTGCAATGCCAAGGAGAATTGAGGGCCCTTGGTCAGGCCAACGAGTGCGTCGGGGGCGACCGAGAGGGTTTAGTGTGGCGGAAGCAGGACGTACAAGGACCGGGCCTTTGTAATCTACTTCAACTCCGAAGACCCCGAGTCGTTATTCCCCGGGCGGGGCGACTTCTACGGCCAGTAGGGTGCTAAGCGCCGGATACCGATCCACCAAGGTGGCCGGTCCGAGCGCGAAGTTCCTATTGCCGGCCTGCAAAAAAGTTGGTTCCGCGTGCGTCTGTGGGTCTGTGCTGCCGGAGGCAGCTTTATTTTAGAGATTGCTCAAGCTTATTTTGAGCTTTTGCTCTATGTCATAACTTCTATTATTCCCTACATTTGGCCATCCAGCCTTTATTGATGAAGCATACTTTCAGGTCTTTTGTACTTGTCTCGAGAAAGGATTTTGTTTTTCCCAAGATCGACCATCTTGGGAATGTCACTATTATTCAGCCTATCAAAATATTCATGTGTTTGTTTCTTTATTATCTCCCATATGGGTTTTGTCCCGAAAATGTCATATAGTTTTTTATTCCCCGCCTCGCAGGGGATTTTTAGGATAGATCTTAATATTTTCCTTTCCACTATTTCGATTTTTTTCTGTTACCCTTTGTTTAGGAGACCAGCCCAGGCAGGTATGGAATATAATAATAGGGTTTTTATGTATGTATTATGTATGAATATTTTTGCGAATTTGGGTGTTCTATTGTTTCTTAGAATAGGCGTTAAACTGGCTCTTGCCCCGTAGGCTTTACCAGTGATATATTTGATATGTTCTTTGTATGTTAGTTTTTGGTCAAGCATGACTCCTAGGTATTTTATTTGCTCTTGCCATTGTATCGGTTGCTCTTTTATTCGGAGGCATCTTACTGTTGGTATTTGCGTTCTTGGCCTGGTGAAGATGATGGCCTGTGTCTTATTCGTGTTTAAAGTCATTCTCCATTTGCTGTACCAGCTGACAACTTCGTCCATATTTTCTTGCACGTATTCGGCGGCTAGACTGGGCTTTTTGCTTCGTGAGAGTATTGCCGCGTCGTCTGCATATAAAACTAATCTGGTGTGCCAATCGTCTTTATTTTGTGGGAAGTCGGAAGTAAAAATATTGAATAGCAGAGGGCCGTATATTGATCCTTGAGGGACCCCGGCGGCTATCGTGTGGATATAGTGTGCTTTTTTCTTGCCTCCATTTAACAAAAAGTTTTCTTTCTTTTAAATAAGAGTGCGTCCATTTTAAAACCCATCGTGGTATACCCAGGTCGTCCATTTTAAAAAGTAAGCCGTCATGCCAGACTTTGTCGAATGCTCTGGAGACGTCGAGAAACACACCAACAGTGGTCTCTTTGTTATTATAACCGTCAAGGATAAAATCGTTCACACGATGGATTTGGTGTGTGGTCGAGTGGTGCCGCCGGAAGCCATATTGCTCGTCTGGGAGTATATTATTTTTTTCAATATATTCTGAGATGTGGGGCACTATTGCTCTTTCTAATAATTTCCCGAGGTTCGATAGCAGGGATATTGGCCTCATGTCATCCGGCTTTACATGCATGCCACCTTTCTTTGGTATGCATGTAATTTTGGATGTCTTCCATTTTCCTGGGAAGTGGCCTGTTTTTATCGATGTATTGATTATTTTCATTATATAATCTCCCGCTTCGATTGGTATTTGTTTGATGACCTCGTTGGGAATTTCATCTTCACCAGGCGTCTTTCTGTTGGGCAGGTTATTTATGATTTCTTTTAATTTGTCTATTGTTATTTCCGGTATTTGTTCATTTTCTATTCCATCCTCCCATGCATCTTTATTGATTGATATATTTGGGCTGAAGATGCTCGGCTTATTTGGAGTGAATATCTTTTCGAAATGTCGTGCCATCACTTCTGCTTTCTGTATAGGTTGATATATTTTATCGTTGTTTATTATTATAGCCGGGTCTCGTGGCGGAATTTTTTTCAGGCTTTTTGCGATTTTATATATCGATCCGTCTGTTGTGTTCATGGTTGCGAGTTGGTCGTCCCATCTTTGTTTTCGTGTTTCTACCACTGCCCTTTTGATGTCTTTGTTTAATAATTTTATTTTATTCCTTATGTATTTTGTTCCAATTCGTGCATATTTTTTCCTCAGACAATTTCTTTCTTTGATTTTTTGTTTTATATCGTCTGTCAGTGTTATGTTGTCAGCTGGTCTATGTTGTTTCCTTGGGATCGCCATTCGCATACCCATTTTTATGGCCATTTCAATGTTTTCCGCCATCACGTCAATATCATTATTGTGCTCGGGGAGACTTTCCTTCCTTAAGTACTCCCCGATTGTCTTTCTAAAGAGTGTCCAGTCAGCCAATCCATATATATATTTTTTTTGGCTGATCTGGAAGCAGAAGTGGGGCAGCGCCAATGTGAATGAGTACGGGATAGTGGTCGCTGCTCAGGCTATTCACAGTGTGTGCACGGGCTGGTCTCCTTAAACCCTTCATGGCCGCCAAGTCGATAATATTATTCCCGTATATTCTTGTCGGTTCGTTTGGTGCGATGATTCTTAGATTGTTTGTCTGCGTCCAGGAGTAAAATTTTCGTCCGTTGGAGTTTTCCCGCGGGCAATTCCATTGGATGTGTTTTGAGTTGAAATCTCCGCCCAACACTGTTGGGGCGTTGTCAATTAGGAGGTTGTCAAATTCGGCGTCCATGAAGGGTTTACTGGGCGGCAAGTAACAGGAAAATACATGGATTTCTCCAATTTCCGTCAATATCTTTGCTCCCACTGCCTCAAGGTTTGTCATATTGGTTAAAGTCAAGCCATCACTTTGGATGTTGTCATTTATTAAAATTGCCACACCACCTTTGATTTTTTGTCTTTCGTTAAAAATTCTATCTTGTCTTATTAAATTAAATCCAGGGACTTCCCACTGTTTGTCATTTTTTAAGTGTGTCTCTGACACCAGACACACGTCTACGGAGTGTTTTCTCAAGTATTCCATGAGCTCCGGAGTCTTGTTTTTTACGTCGACGTTCGCATTCCACAGTGACATGACCAGGTTTTTTTTGTTTGGGTGTTTATTCATTATGCGAGGTCTTCGTCATCATGGCCATCATCAGGGACTGCGCGACTTTACAGGCGACCGACGGGAGTGAGAACAAGGGTCTGAGTTAGCCTTGCCCCCCGCCGGCCCTGTAACACGCGCTGGCTTTGCTCGTGGCACTTTCCCTCAGCTTTCGGAAGGTTCCGTAGGAACTTCCAATGTCTAATTGTCGGAGAGATCCGACATGTCTCCAGTTCGGGGCAAATTCCCCTATGCCTTTCAGCACGCTCCAATTTCGATCGCAGCAATCCAAGTAAGAAGCAGCATTGTTGATCAAGATCAAAGCAACCGTGTCCGCACTAATCAAAGCAACCGAAAGTGTTGGTTCCGCGTTGCGAGGTGGTCCCGCTTATATAGCCGGTGGGGGTGGGGGGACCGACTGGCTGCCCGAAGTCCTAACTCCGATGTCCCTGAGTCGTTATTCCCCGGGCGGGGCGACTCCTACGGCCAATAGGGTGCTAAGCACCGGATACCGTTCCACCAAGGTGGCCGGTCCGAGCGCGAAGTTCATATTGCCGGCCTGTAAGAAAAGTTCGTCCTGCGATTCGGGTGGTCCCGCTTATATAGCCGCTGGAGGAGGGGGGACCGACTAACGCCGGTGGCTGCCCGGAGTCTACGCCCTAGCTCCTGCTTAGGACGGTCTCGACGGGCGATGAACGATGATTCCCACGAAGTATCTGCTGATTCCGAAGAGATGAGGTCCTAAAGGTTTGGCCAGGAGGGTGTCACTTTATATAAGCTCTGTGGATGAGCTAGCTTGCTTCTGATTGGCCCTCTTTTCCCGCTCTTTTTCTTATGAGACTCGTGATTGGTTTCTACAAATTGCTGATTTGAAAACCTCTGTCTCTGTGGTTGTTCATTTCCACAGCCTCCTTCGCAATCCGGTCCCAATAACTCGGAGCGCGGTGAAGTATCTCGGTCCATTTGAAATTGATTGTGTCCATTCTTGAGGCTTTGTTACGCTACTGTGGATTTTTCGAGGTGGTAGACCCCGACGTTCTACAAACAGAGTAACTGCTTATATTTTCTGATTGAGAAAATTCGGTTCCCGTGCATTTTACCCGAGAGTTCGACCACTTTATAGCGTCACCTCCACTTTGCTGGGGTGCATGGTCGTGCCTCGGCGCTCGCTAACCCACACGTCCAAACAGCACGCGTACTCGCTAATGTTTCCCACGGCGGTGTTATTCCGGTGGCAACAATGGATTCATATCTGCGTGTGTTCACGGAAGCAGATGGAGTGTGAGAGCTGGCTCGCTGCATTTTCGGTCGATGTAATCAATACGAGGGACGCATGCAGCATCCATAAACTTTTTACTCATACACCCTTTTGATTGGTTGTCTGCCTCGTGCTCTCAATCCGTCTCGTGAATATCTCCGTGCGGTGGAATTCCGATCGTCAATCAACTTTCCTTCCATCCATTTACGAAACATCTTCCCCGTTTTTGCTGAGCCTAACCTTCCTCTTATTCCCCGAAAGAGCATGATTCGGCTGGTATTTCATTCCCCGTGATGCTCTAGACCCTCATGAAATTTCGGATATTTCTCTTCTCTCCCTGTCATCTTTTGGCATAAATATTGGAGCGGTATTATCATGCTCGAATATGCCGTGTAATAGACAAAAGGAAAAGATAATTTTTGTGAATAATATCCTGAAATTTCTTGAAAAACAGCCAAGTAAGTTTGAAGGGAATTCCATATTACTAATATTTTCATATTACTGTGAGTATCCTTAAAGTATCTTCCTTGGGCTAATTTCTGTATTAGTTAGGCTAATGTATTTGCATCACAGTTTTTGGAGAATCTTATCATCAATCCCAACGGAGAAAAAGCGAAATATATTCTATTTATATTGAGTTGCAGAGGGATACTCTCATTTCCAGCTTCCTACGTGGAAATGATTTAGAGTGGGCGAGCGTCTCCCTAGTGCAATATGCACTGTCCATTCCCATTTGACTCCCATAAACTCGTAATCGACAAAGAAAATGCGGCAATGTTTCATTCCAGATATTTCCTTTCCTATGTGAGTTTGCGGTCCTTCTGAAAATCTTAAAACCCTGCTGACCATCGCCAATATTTCATCATAAAAATAGAATGAATGAGGTCTTCTAAATTAAACCTGTGCTTAAGGAAAACCGTGTGATGTTTTGTTTTAGTTTTTACAAATACCTGTACTCTGAAAATATTCAAGTTTAAAAAGTGTATTAAGTTACATGGCCTCATGGTACTCCTCCCCCACATCTTTGAAATTGCATTTTAGAGCAATGTATTTTAGAAATTTAAATATCTGCTACAGCAGGTGACTACCAACCGTCAATATTTCATTTATGCATCGAATTATGGCAGTGATCAAAATTAGTATTTAGTTCCAAAGATTTTGACCATTTAAAAATTTTTAGAGCACTATGACTGCTTTGTATTTCGAATTTCAGTCGTATTTTTGCATAAATTAGAGAAATGTGCGGGAACGACTGTTTATTGGGAAGTCATTAAATAACTTGTCATTCGAGTTAATAGTCGGTTGAGGACTTTGATTAAAATATCGGTTTATCTTAAATGTCTCTCATTGTTTCATATTATGACACGATCAAAAGCTTTTTTATTAATGATGCTGCAACTTTAGCTGGGTTCCATTTATAAGTCGATTATGATCGTTGCTGCCTGCTCCTCTCGTGGCAGATTTAGGGCCGAATTCATAGTCGTTACCTGGGTGTCCCCACGGTGTGGGGGAACCCCTTGGCTCAGAGAAAGTATTCATAGTCGTTACCCAGGGGACTGCCATCCCCTAACCCTCCCCCAGGCCGTCGATTTCCAGGGTAAGGCATGAAGCTTACCCAAAGCTCCCCTAACGCAGTACTACTGCTCACGCGTGGGAAGAATTGATACTACTGTATTAATGGCAGCACACTATAATATCAACAACTTTCCATAGTAACATCTTCTGTTTACAAACACGGGTACTTATTGAGCCACCCTCATATTCCTCACCATTCATATTACATAAATATTTTATTAATATTGTAATCGTTCTCTTATATTCCTTCAATCATTTCTCATCAACATTGTGTAACAGTATACTATATTATTGTTTATAGCGTGCTTGGTTACGGTGAAAGATGAGCATCGAAAACAGCGAGAACCATTCAGCGGAATCTGGCACATGTATTTTTCCTCGGGATTGTTGCCAAATCTCTTACCCAAGCGTCCCCTGGCTGGGTGTTACCCCGGTAAGGTTTATGAATCGCTCAGTGTAGGGGACCCCTAGGTGTTACTTGGCCAGGGAATACCCAGGTAACCCCCAGGAATACGACTATGAATACGAGCATTAACCTCCTAAGATTCTTTTATCTACCTTGCCGTTTTATATTGATTTCTGAATCCTCTCGTATTTATTTATCAGCACTATAAATGTATATATTTATTTATTTACGTTTTAACAGCATTCTATTCGAATGGGGAGCGGCCTAGGAGGAAATATGAGAACAGTTTTTTTTCCGCAATACTGATGAGCTTTTCAGAACAGATAATGGTATGTATGGGTTTTCAATATAGGTCTCAAGTCATTCTTTAACTTTTGCGTAAATAGTGACCCAATGTCCTTAAAATAATCACTTGGTTATATAGACTCTAGATCGCGGAGTAAATATTTAACTTTAGGATATGCTATCTATATGTAGATATAAATATTGCCTTTCCAAGTATATGATGGCGTATTCAATGGATATCCAGAAAAGTATAAAAAATTTTAGAGCCAGTGTGAGACTCGACGACCAAATAATCAATAAGTCTAATGATCTAAAGATTTCAGGGAAGCAGAGTAGAAATAATCTAACTTGTATTTTCTTTTCGCGGAAAATTCTGTGCATGACCACTTTCGCATAATCTCTGAATGAATTTGCGTGTATCTCCAATTCCATTTGATGTGAAAGATTTTTTGTCTCTGAATCGCAAAGAATGGAATGAGAGAGAATGAGTCACTTTCAGAGCGGCGAATAACGAAGGCTTTGCGTCGCAGTAAAAGAGAAACCGCGCCTGTAAGGGGCGGGCTCCGTTGAGCTCTATTCCATAATCATCTCCCGGGTCTCTCCAAAAACCGTTTGCACCACCGTCCCGCAGTCACTTAGTTTCATGGAGAACGTAAAAATTTGCATGTCATACACACTGGGAACTAGTTAGCCTCTGCGCACTCCAAAATGGAGCATCATGGGAGTGTCATGTTGCCACTTTTATTTTGAAGGCACAGATGATTACATCAAATTGAGGTAACGAGCAATATTCATCTGCTTGAAGACAAAGTCGTGTATTGGAATGTTAGGACCGTATTCATAGTCGTTACCTGGGTGTCCCCCAGGTGTGGGGGTGTCCCTTGCCTCAGAAATAGTATTTATAGTCGTTACCCAGGGGACTGTTGTCCCCTAACCCTCCCCCAGGCCGTCGATTTCCTGGGTAAGGCATGAAGCTTACCCAAAACTCCCCTAACGCAGTACTGCTGCCCACGCGTGGGA
The DNA here is from genome assembly GCA_963169105.1 of Ceriagrion tenellum. Classification (NCBI taxonomy): domain Eukaryota; kingdom Metazoa; phylum Arthropoda; class Insecta; order Odonata; family Coenagrionidae; genus Ceriagrion; species Ceriagrion tenellum. Next base: position 15,320,965 of record OY720634.1, read on the forward strand.
AGAATTGATACTACTGTACTAATGGCAGTACACGATATTATCAACATCTTTCCATAGTAATGTCTTCTGTTTACAAATACGAGTACTTATTGAATCACTCTCGTATTCCTCATCATTCAAATTACATAAATATTTAAGTAGTATTGAAATCATTCTCTCATATTCCTTCAATCGTTTTTCATCAACATTTTGCAACAGTATAATGTATTATTGTTTATAGCGAGCTTGGTTACGGTGAAAAATGAGCATCGAAAACAGCGAGAACCATTCAGCGAAACCGTTCATATGTATTTTTGCGTGGGATTGTTGCCAAATCTCTTACCCAGGCGTCCCCTGGCTGGGTGTTACCCAGGTAAGGTTTATAAATCGCTTAGCGTGGGTGACCCCTAAGTTTTACCTGCCTTGGGGATACCCAGGTAACCCCTAGGAATACGACTATGAATACGGGTATTAGTCAGACTCAAACTAAGAGAAACTAACTGAGATGACCTATTTGCTGTAAATTAATGACCATTTTGCTTCAATTGCCGTAGAACTAAATGAAACAACCACTAACCCACCGTCAAAATAATTATAACATTATCCATGTAGTAAAAATTAATGAATATTCACCAAAGGCATGAAAATTACTGATAAATTCAACAATATGTTAAGTGAATGAGGGTAGAACACTCTCGATATCGAAGGGAAAAACATAGGTTTAAACTTTTACGCACGGTATATGGTAACGATTAATTTTGGAGATAACACAAGCTTGTAAAACTAACTCTATTGTTTTTAAGGCATAAACGACTACAAGACAACGTAATAAATGAATTAATGAATTGAGAACTTGGCCTTATAATTTTCCCGTATAATAAATTATTTGACGTAAATATCCCTTTAAAATTATTGCTCTTGCCAGTTGTACTGGACAAGTAATATAATACTTTGGGACTTTGTAGTTTCTGATTGCTAATGCTAAAGCCTCAGGAGTGTTATTTTGTTCATTGTCTCCTGTAAGAATTCCAATTCCCTATATATAATGAATTGTGTCGAAATCAAATCATAGAGTAAGAGTTTATTCAATCCCGCATTACTACTCTGGTTAATTACTAATCTTATAATTGATCTCCTAATGGATTTTTGTCCGCGATTTGCTAGCCTTGCAATTGTGCGGGCGAGACTGGCCCTTGAAGTAGGGAAAATACTCTGTACTTGGTGATCTCAAGCCTTTTGGTGTTTTGCACGCTGCATCGTTGATGTGAATGCCTCAATATTCCGATCGAGCGGTAATAAAATTCGTGTACGTGGGAAAGTGGAAGCGAGGAGTTGTCTGTGCCGAGGAGATGAATGGGGAAGAGTAAGAGAATGGCGAGGGGATATGCACGAATGAGACGCGTGATTATATTCCACGGCATCACGCGTGGAGTGAGGGGTGAACATGAATTATTCCCAGGGAGACAATCGCTTGCCGTGAATTCAGCGTGTCCTCCCATCCCGAACTGCGCGTGTCGCGAATCATTGGTCGGTGGATGCACGAGACAGGAAAGGGTTTTGCGGTCGTCGCTAAAAAGGTCTTCACCGTCTATGTGTTTGCGCGTGCCTTCATGCATTGACGACGGCGATAATCCGACACCAACAGGGATCGCGCTGCCCTTCGTGTCGAGCGGGCAATTGTCGCGCCTCCTTTAATCCTCCCCTGGCAAACCCTCTCACATCCCATCCCCCTCTTCTCCGCCCCATTCCTCCCCCACCTTCCCCACTGCCAGCAATTCCGGAAAACAAGTCCTCGCCACATTTCGGGGCTTGTTCGTTTCATTACTGCCGGGGATTGTCCTCGTATATATGTATATATATTTCTCTCTTTCTCACCGGCTTTCTCTCTGAGCATCCTCTCGTTTTGTTTTTCCGCTTCCCTTTCCTCTTGTGTCCTCCCGCTTCGAGCAAAGAGGGCTTAACAAGCATGAAGTGCTCTTGTATTTCAGTCCTCGCGCAGTTTCGGCGCCGTTCGCGTTAAATGTACGAATCCCTCTTTTAATGCCTTGTTACCACTTCTAGCATTCTTACGATGGTAATTCACTCGCCTGCTCTTGAAGGGTACGGACGTGTTCTCGGAGCGCTCCCTAATCCGGTTCCCGGCTGCCTACCTGCTCGCTGTGCACCTGCTGCTCAGTACCTTGAAGCTGCAACCTTAGTGTAGTGATATATATATTAGCCGTAGTGAATTCTATTTCTCCTAGTTATATATTCCAAGTTATTCACGTATCGTATCGTTTTTCACTTATTCGGTCGTTATATAGTAGGTCTTCTGTTAGTGTTAGTTAAGAGTGATTTGTGTGTGTGAGTGAATCTCTTCACTGCCGTGTTATCCCGGTTCGTGCGCTGAGTGTGTCTGTCGAGAGTGCTTGCTGGTAGTGATAAGTAGAAGCCAAATTATTATCATATCTTCATTTTGTAGTTTGTTATCTCTGTTGTTTATCCTCACGTATATTTTCATACTATTGTACGTAAATTGTTATTGCATATCGTTAGCTTATGATTCTGGTGTTCAGGTAGTAAAAGAATCTTATTAGAATAGAACTTATTATAACCTAACTCTTACTTAAGTACATATATTTTATTACTGAGTCTATAATATTCTTTTTATCATCGTTATTGAAAACTCTTTGTTTATTTTAGTTGTGAAGTTGTTTTAACTTTAGTAGTTTAGAACTTTTGTTTTGAACTTTTAGTTTTACGTCTAGTCTACTGATACTGAATAGTTAACTACATTTCTTTTCTTGTTGATTGATAGTTTTTTTTTCTAGTCGTTAAATAGTTTACTCTCCATCTCCCTTTTTTATATAGTATATATAACGTTATTAAAAAACCTTTACCTAAGACCGTTTGTAAAACCATCGACTGATATTCTAATTTATACATATAGCCAGTTAAAGCCTAACCTAAGACCGTTTGTAAAACCATCGACTGATATTCTAATTTATACATATAGCCAGTTAAAGCCTCTTTAATTACTACTTTTGCACTTATTTAATATAATATCATTTAGTTAGGGTGAATCCAAAAACACAGATCTTTCTCGCGTGCTTCGTCAGTGCTTCAACCCCTCATAGCTCACTTGCGTGACATCACCTGTCCTTCCTCCCCTATCTTTAGCGTCCTAAAAGTGAAAGTCAGTTACTTTTTGTGCTAGAGAGTTTGTGTTCTTATTTATCTCGTATTTTAGTTAGCTCTTTGCCAGGTGTGAGGTCTGTGTTAAAGTTATTTCGTAGAAGTATTGTTGTTACTTTGCCCATTGTGACCGAGCTTAGGATCGCTCAGTTCTTTTGAGTATAGCCATCTTTTTGTAGTTAAGCTTTTTTCCTTGGGAGTTCATTGCGAGTAGTGCTAGGATGTCTTCGAATAGGTCACCTGTTGGGATGATCAAAAACGCCGGCGAGTGTGCGGTTCTCCGAGCCCGCATCGCCGAGTTGGAGAGAATCCTGCGGGAACTCCAGTCTAAGGTTGAAAGAGTGGTATGCGTCCCGAAGGTGGATGGAAATTTGGGTCGCTCTTCGAAAGTTCGCCGCGCCCTACGGGCTGCACGAGTTCGCTCGATTGCTAACAGTGGCTGGACGATCGAGAGTTTGCCTGAAGGTCCGTCTTCCGATGAAGGGGTAGTACAACTCCGTAAACAGGAGGTCTGGAGGGTCGTGTCTCGGAGGAGTGGAGGTAAGGTCACTCTGAAGCGTGGTTCAGGAGATGCTTTGGCACCTCCCATTCCCGTTTCGAACAGGTACCAGTTGCTTTCGGATGGAAATTCCGAGGTGCCTGACGTGCCTACTCCTACTCCGAGACCGGCACCTAGGAAGAGTCGTCAGAGTGGGAAGGGGGGGATTGTAGTGATAGGTAGTAGTAACGTCCGCCGTGTTATGGTCCCTTTGCGGGAAAGGGCAGGCCATGAGGGTATAAGCCACCGTGTAACGTCATGGTGCATTCCAAGTGGCGGTGTTCCGCAGGTGACGCAGGCGGTTGGTGCGGCGGTCCGGGGCACGAAGTGCTCAAGTCTGCAGATTGTGGCCCATGTCGGCGTTAACGACGCCATGGACCGTGGATCCGAGGAGATCCTGCGTTCCTTCAGGGAACTGGACTCCGAAGTGAAGCGGGTAAGTCGCGACGAAGGGGTTGACATGACGCTTGCAATTTGTACTCTTGTCCCGAGGATCGATCGTGGACCCCTGGTTTGGAGCCGAGTGGAGGGCATAAACCAGAGGTTGCGTCGCTTCTGCACGGACATTGGAGCCTCCTTCGTCGACCTTCGGCCGGCAATCCGATCGTGTCGGACCCCTCTGAACCGTTCTGGTGTCCATTACACGGCCGAGGCAGCTAGCTGTGTAGCGAGTAGCATACTCGATCACTGTAGACCTTTTTTAGGATAGAGGGTAGGGCAGAGAGTAGGTCAGCTAATGGGTCGAATCAGGTACCATCGCGAACAATATTTAATAGAAAAAATATCCAAGAAAGTGTTAAGTCTAAAGAGAACAGTAAGAGGCCAGTTTCAAAAAATAGCAGTAATGTAACTTTGAATATACCTAAGAAAGCGAGTTGTAATGAGAATACACATTCCGGGAATACGCTCACTGATAAATCCTTTTCTGTCGTGGTAGTAAATTGCCGTAGCTTAAGGAATAAAGTAGCTGACTTCTACCATCTAATTGAAACTACTGACGCAGACTTAATTATAGGGACGGAAAGTTGGTTGTGTAACGAAATCGCAGATAATGAAGTATTCCCAAAAAATTTCACAGTTTATAGAAAAGATAGAGTGGAAAGGACCGGGGGAGGAGTTTTTTATTGCAGTGAAGGATTGTTATATTAGTAGGAGGGAGTCATTTTCCGACGACCAGGTAGAAAGCGTATGGTGCTCCATTCAAAATCCTAAAGCAAAAACAATCTATGTGTGCGCATATTACAGACCACCAGATACCCATATAACCTCAATATTAGAACTAGAAAGTCAACTCAGTAAATTAACCACTCAAAAAAAAGACTGTCATATTATAATCGGTGGGGATTTCAATCTTCCGTCCATAGACTGGGACACGTACAGTTTTATCACTGGGGGGAAAGACAAAGACCTTTGTGAGTCACTCCTGTATACATTCACATCTCACTCACTACATCAATTAGTCACTGCTCCAACTAGAGGGAAAAATACACTTGATCTTTTAGCGACAAATATTCCACACATGGTTGTAAACATAGGTACGGATAAGGGAATAAGCGACCACAAGATAGTTAAAGCTAATTTTTCCGTGAGCATGATCAAGAAACATAATCCACAAAGAAAAATCTACTTATATAATAAGGCTGACTACGAAGGTATGAAACGAGAGTTCCAAAAGTCATTTACTAATTTTCAAAAAATAAGTATCAACAGTAATACTGAGGTTTTGTGGAATACTTTCCTCAACGTTACACGATCAGTAGTTAGCAAATACATACCAAGTAAATGGAAAAGAGCCAATGCAGAGCCTAGGTGGTATAACGCGGAGGTTAGAAAAACATTAAAGCACCAAAGAACATGTCATGCTAGGTTAAAAAGGGCAAAAATTAACAAATCCTCCGAAGAACTATACACAGTCACCGAAAATTACAAAATATCTAAACTCTTAGCAAAAAAAGCGTGCCGAAGGGCGTTAGCTGATTTCAAAAGTAAATTACTGGGAAAACAATTGAACGATAATCCCAAGGCATTTTGGTCGTATGTTAGGGACACTCAAGGAAATAAATCAACAGTACACACGCTTAAGAATATCAAAGGGGAAAAGATAACCAACAGTCTACAAAAAGCCAATTCGTTAAACTCATTCTTCAAAAGCATTTTCAGTACTTATACACCACATCTTTTCGATCCGCAGCCAGTTCGTTCCCAAACATGTATGCCTGAAATTATTATAAATTGTCGCGGCATAGAACAGCAGCTAAAAAATATTAACCCCAACAAATCCCCCGGTCCAGATCAAATACCTGCTCGCGTATATAAAACAATGGCATCAGACATAGCGCCTTACTTAGAATTAATATTTACCAAATCTTTAGTAGATCATGTAGTGCCTAAGGACTGGAGAGTAGCAAATGTCACACCTATATTCAAAAGCGGCGACAGGGAAGACCCTAGTAACTATAGGCCTATTTCTCTCACATCCATTTCCTGTAAGGTATTTGAACACATAATCGTAAGCTCCATTATGAGTCATTTAGATAGGGAGGAATTGTTAATAAATAACCAACACGGATTTCGAAAGGGTAGATCTTGCGAAACCCAATTGGCCCTCTTCGTTCATGACATCTTGCTCTCGGGTGAAAATAATGTCCAAGTTGACGCGATATTCCTCGATTTTAGGAAAGCTTTTGATAAGGTACCTCACGTTAAGTTGCTCTCAAAACTAGAAGCATATGGAATAGATAAAAACATTATTAGTTGGATTAATCAATTCTTACATGGGCGGGAACAAAGGGTTGTCATAGACGGTATCATGTCAAACACAGTTAGCGTTACATCGGGTGTTCCTCAGGGAAGTGTAATTGGTCCACTTTTATTTCTCTTGTACATTAATGATATTAGTAACGTCGTTAAAAGTAAGCTTAGACTCTTCGCAGACGACGCGGTTGTGTATAGGGATATTAACAATTCCGAAGATAGCGACTCGTTAACAATCGACCTACTTGCTATTCATGCTTGGTGCGAAAAGTGGCAGATGGAACTAAACATAAAAAAGTGCGTAGCAGTCAGCTTTTGGAAAAAGAAAAATTGGCCATTTAGGGCATACAGAATTAAAAATACAGAAATTATTCACGCCGAGTCTGTTAAGTACTTAGGAGTCACAATTAGTCACGACCTATCTTGGGGAAAACATATTAGGGAAATATGCGGTCAAGCATATAGGAAGCTAGGCTTTATCAAGAGAGTACTCGGAAAATGTGATGAGAAAGTGAAAGAACGTTGTTATTTTTCAATCGTTAGGCCTCATCTGGAATATGCTGTTAGTGTATGGGATCCATACGAAACGGGCTTGATATCAGAGTTAGATCGCGTACAGCGAAGAGGAGCTAGGTTTGTGAAACGATGCTACGATAAGTTGGCTAGTGTGTCTGGACTGTTAGAAGAATTAGGATGGGAATCGCTATCACAGCGTAGATTAAATTATAGGCTTAACCTCCTAAATAAATTTCAGGAAAATCATTTTACTGACGACGTAAAAAACATACTATTAACCCCTTCGTACTACGGCAGATTAGATCGCGCCAATAAAATTAGAGAGCTAGATTGTAGAACCGATAGGTATAAAATGTCATTTTTTCCGCGTACCATTCGGGACCATAACAGCTGTGATCGTCGTCATGAATAGTTCGAGTATTGACAATAGGCAGGCAGTTAATCTTTCTCATTATATTCTCCTCTTTCTTATTTATGCATGATGTAAATAATGATGTTCTTATTTATGCATGATATTTTGAATCTGTAGTAGTAGTCTTTGTATCCCTTGCATGTTAGAACGATTGGAGATACAATGTTTCTTGGGTATTAGATTTGTAATTGGCGCTTTGCATGTGTGGTACGCGGGTTTTTAATGTAATGTCGGTGTTCTACCATATCATTCATGCATGCCTGGTGCGAAAGCACCCCCTGCCACACACCCTTTGGGTGGCTTGCAGGGTATGACGTAGATGTAGATGTAGATGGTAACTCTCAACCAGCGTAATGCTAGTAGTGGGAACGCACGTAAACGGCACGTACCGGCCATGGTTGCAAATTTAACCATAGTTGAGCTACGCACGTAACTCGTCAACCAAGGTTGTTGTTTCGTAATAAGGACGCATATAAGGTTGAATCCTAGTAAGAGGGAATTATGGGAAATCATGTGAATCGCGAAATGCGGTCGCCGGCGCCGGCGGTGTAAATGGCCACATATGCCCCCGCCAGTGCCAATACGTTTACCATATTATTTGGACGCATCCTGCAAATCTTAACTGAAAATTTATACAAATCACGCACTTCCTGACAGTGCGCCAATAGTTATCGTACGCCAGCTATCTTCCGTTCTGGAATTCAAGGAATGCTAGTAACTACTACGTCAGAATTACCCTGTTTGAGCGAAGTCAATTGGAACGCATGCTGGTCACAAGAGCGAATCCTACCATGGTTGGAAGATAGAATTGGAAACAAGGCATAACTGGTCAGGGATATTCTACGCACATGGTATTTGTTGGAGAGTGCGTTTGAAACTATAATCGCATGAAATTTACTTCAGCGGTTTTGCTTATAATTGGCCGACATCACTACATTTTTCCTCTCTCCTCATGTGAAAAAAATTTAGAGGCCCGGAATAAATGGACTTTTCTCCGATCATTGTCTTTCGAAAATACCTCATTAGTTTTCTGCTTAACTTAATATGCATTTTTGTGCTTGGAATCGAAGAAAAATTGATGCAAAGTTTAGAGGCGAGAAAATTTATCACAGCAAGAAACTTGGAAATAAGTCATTAATTTCATTTTTTCATTTACAGATTATTTATGGTTCTTTAGTTTTGAAACTTACATTACTTTTTATGAACTATTCTTAACAAATATTTACATCGGACAATTATTTCACATCGCGAATATTTCTCAACTCTCCAAGTTTTACGGCCAAAGCCCAGATACACAAGTCATTCGTAGCAGAATGATGAACTCCTCGGCTTTATTAGTGTGTCACACTGGAGAATAGTATCCTCCTATTTCTAGACACCAGGTAAACTGCGCATGCTTCTCACTAGGGATGAGCATCGATGGTCGATGTTCAGAAATATCGATGATTGGTGTCCGATGGTAGATGCTTTCCCCATCGATAGTTTTCCCTCGATGTCATCACTTAATCGATGGTCTTAGTCGATGGTAACCATCGATGTTTTCCTCGAGTGTATCCATTGAGTGTTTCGCCAGAATTTTGCTGGACGATGTGTATAAAGGGTTAACTTACATAAAGATTTATTGGTGTGAAAATAGGTGATTTTGACTTTTATTTGCTGCAACATTTACCTCGAAGCCATTCCGTAATAAAATGTTCAATATCATTGCTGGTTTCGCCATTGATAGTCAGCCATCGATGGTTCATGATAGATATTTTCTCAACATCTATGGTGCAGCCCCGATGAACCATCGATGGCATATATCGATGGTTTACTATCGATGCTCATCCCTACTTCTCACATTCAAAATACTTGATTCTCCAAGCTTGCCAATGGGGGCCATCTTGGAAGTTATGTCACAATCTTTGATAGTGACTGATTCATGCGCACTAGCGATAAGCTTGGCTTGGAAATTGGCAGAAAAGTGCAGAAAAGTATCATCAAATCGGTATTTCTTGCCTTGGTAAAACATACTGTTCGCTCGGGTCTATACCGCGATCAGTACGACTTTTGGGTCCACCTTCTCGCGCGTAGATGAATAGTGGCAGTCGTGTCAGCAAAGTGGATACACTCATTAATTGATGGAAAATTGGTAATGCATTAGTTTTTAAATGACATACCAAATCACCTGCTCAGAGAGAAAGCAAGTTAGATTTCCTTTATTTTCTTCCAAAAACATTGTAGCGCCTTTCCTTACCTTGAATCTATTCGAAGATATAAATTGCCATTGAAGTTTCTCATTTTTACTCCGAACATCCGATTTCACTGGCACTACCCTCTGTCTTCGCACTTTTCTGCCTTTCCCTAACTGCTCTAAGGTGTGAATGCTGAACTTTCGGTAGTGACTTTCGCATAATTGGTTCTATTTTCAAGTTAGATGCACATAATAGCCTTTTTTACCCAACAATAATTAAATAAGAGATTGTACAAAGGCATTAAACATTTAACCAATAATCTTGTAAAAGGAATATAATTTTTAAATTCTGCGTTGACTACACACTTTTTATTACCAATCTTACAACATGAATTCAGACGCCACTCGAAAAAATGCACGAAAAAATTATTCAACCCCAATACATAAATGCCCATTTAAACTGAAGCCATAACCACGAATTGGCTATCTTGAACACGCCTGTATTGAGTTGCATTACGAAATCTATGCCTCGCGCGAATGCCTTGATCTGAAGCGGTGACTCTGACTCAACCCCGATATTTTTCCTCCGACAAATGATCGCCTTCCTCATTGACGGCCCGGTACCAGATGTCGTCGCCCTGAGGACTCCTGCTCAACTCGCTTATTTCATCCATCATTCCCTTAGATATATAACTCCTACACCTTACTGGTTTTGGTTACTCCTTCAGTATGGCTAAATCTTGCATTGTAAGAAGCATGAATATATGATATCAATTGTGATCTCGTCGCTAAAAACTGTTGTCTAGAATTCCGTGAGCAAACAACTTTTTGGAAAGTGGTGCCGCCTAGTGATGAAAGATGGAAGTTTAAATGTAAATATAGTCTACGGATTGTACAATAATGTCTTACCGATTTTACCATAAATATACATGGGTTTTACTTACAATTAATCATAGTGCAGTGGGTAGTGGATAAGATATGTAGTATTACGCGCGTGGTGTAATAATACACTTTTTAAATATCGTCCGGTCTACAGATATATTTAATTCCTCTCCAAATTTAATTACACAAATGCACAATTAACTTCTTATCACATCGTGAATATCGCTACATAGAAATTTAATCATAATGCTAGGTGACTTCATGATAATTCTCAACGGCCATTATTGCAGTGTAGGTAAAAAGGAATGCACTTACCGCCGCCTTGAACATATTCTTATTTTTCAATCCAAGTCTCCTATTTTGGGTCCTTTTAGATGCATACCCTGTATTGCAGCCTGGTGCGAAGTAAGTTATGTTTAAACAAAGCATTCAAAATTCTTTATTAAAGCTGAGCGGGCTTAATGCATTCAAATTGTAATCAGAGTCTGGCAAACATCGTCGACAGCACACGATGGGCGTTTCATAAACCTCTTACACATTTTCTGTGATAGATATTTCCTCTCTAGCATTGACAAATTAACTTTTATATCACAAAATAGCAAGATATTATTCAAAGCATCAAGTAATTAATATCTCCTCGATCGTTATTGAATATTCATCACAGCCTCATATTATCAACCATTAACTACGTCAATTTACATTAACAACTGAAAAGACTCAAATCGAAGTGGCTGGGTGAACTAAAAGTGGAAATTAAGGCAATACGTAGCGTAGGCAACAATTCCAAACATCCGAACCCATAATATATATTCATGGTAAGAGGTATTACAGTGCATCTGTGTCTCGGTACACTCCTCTTATATAATTCTGCACCAAGATCATTGCTGAAATATCTAGAACATTCTTCGGACGTGCCCGGTCGCGTCTCCAGCTTCTAGAAAACTCCACGGGATCACGTGCTACGAATGCGGTGCCACTCATCTCCATTTGTTGATTTGTGACGGAAGTGGAACAGCCACAACCCTTTTGCAGTCATTGAGATGCTTACGTAATGTCCAAGGCTGTGAACAAACGCACGTTGAGGTAGTTCCAGGGAATAATCATTTTACTTAGATATCAATGAATTTGGTCTCATTTTAAAGAAAAGTATCTCATTTATCCAATGACAGCAAAAATTTTACCCCTTACCACATTACCTTCGGAGATATTTGGAAAAATATACCAGCCCTTTTATATGGGAAATGGTACCTGTATGCGCTCCTGAGAGACATTATTTACAAAATGACGTATTTCTAACGCTTAGATGTCGTCAAAACTAACAGTGTGAAGTTTGTATATTTTCTCTACTATTTTTGATAATTAATCATATTGTCACCACAGTAGGTTCTTGGGTATCACAAATAAACCTTCCGTTTTGAATGAGTTTCAAACGCACCGCGCGAAAAATATGAGTCAAGTTAAAAACTTATTTAGATATTTTCGTTTAATTACTCACAATTTCTGTCATAGAAAACAATATTTTGCACCAATAATGATGCTATATTCAATATATGTGTCCTATATCTGGTGAAATTATAACGTATAATTCTAATATGGTCTCTATTATGACTAGGGAACTATCTCGATCGGACTACCTTAACGGAGCTTGGCTTCCTCTTTTCCAATTGTCGATCACGTGAACAAGCCACGAGAGCTGATATTCCCGAGCTTATTATCCCCGATTTGTAGTTTTCTCCACGTTTAATTGTTTTAACTTTTTTCGTTTTCGCCGAGGTTTTTAATGTTACAAAATAAAGCTATGATAACCTTTGAATAAGGCTACAGGGGCAAAATGCAGTGAAATTAGAGTTTGAAATATAATTTTCAATGCTATACCAGAGACATCGAACTAATTATTTTGAGGAGTTTTGCCTTCAAAATTGCCTCTGATTGTATCTATAAGTGTGCAATGAAGGAACTTCTGATTACGCATCTCGTTTTCTGTTGAAACATATGTACGTCAGTTGAACTTTTCCCCTTCTCAGAATAGATTATCTTCATCTGTTACGCCTTATGATAATTCTCCTTTAATTTTGGCTTCTAATACTCTCTTGGTCATAAGCGTGTGCATGAGTAATACAAAATGCCAATTTTATTGCGTGTTAATGTCACTGCTGAGTGTTGATTTTGATTTATTCCATCACTTCACTTCCATGTACTAAACGAAATTTTTTGGATTTTTTTCACATACCTGTAGGTGACATCTATTGGACTGATTAGTTATAAATGATTGAAGTTAATTACAGCTAACATGCCGTTGTACTTACTTCTCGGTACAGATTTTCTTCATCTGTTTCGCCTTCTGTTAATTGTCCTATTTTGGCTTCTAATCCTCACTTGGTCATTAGTATGTCCATGAGTAATACAAAATGCTAATTTTATTCTGTACTAATGTCACTGTTGAGTGTTGATTTGCTTTATTCCATCACTTCACTTCCATGAATTAAACGATATTTTATGGATTTTTTCACATACCTGTAGGGGACATCTTTAGGCATGATTCGTTAAAAATGATTAAAGTTAATTACAGCTATCATAACGTTGTACTTGGGGCTACAGTCGGGAATCGTTAAGTAAGGTTTGCTCGAACGGTAACCGACATATGGAGTAAATAATGGATTTTTATCGATTTCTATGAAAAATTTAGGTCGAATGGCAAGGTTTTACTTTTAAGTACTGAATGTGTGAGAGAAAAGACGCGAAATGAAAGGGCCGCTATTTCCTTGTGTAGTGTTGAGCAAAATACTTGCTCTACAGTATTTTAAATACAAATGAAAAATACTTGAGAAGGCAGTATTTTAAATACAATTACAAAATACATAAATAAACATCAGTCAAAATATTTAAAATATTTTAAATACAATTGTTTTGACAAATTAAAATAAGTAGGTCAGTTATAAAAGTTTTTATTTAATCAAAAATTGTCATTAAAATAATTAATATTACCCTTTAGTACAATTAATTCCTCAAACAGTTCATCAGAAATAGCAACCCTTGAAGGTGAATTTATAAATCCTGCCACAGTCTTTCCACAGGTGCAGAAGAACACAAGCTTGTGTTGTACCGAACAAAAGCCTATTTGGCAACCCCATATTTACTATGTTAATGGTTTTCCCTTTATCATTAAAGAATTGTCCAGCTTATGCCTTTTAAATACAAGTACAAAATACTTCAGAGAATTCCTTCGAAAATACAGAATGCAAATGTATTTAATATACATGTTTTTGATATACTGCCCAACCCTGAGTGTTGTGAGGAGTGTTCTCTATTACCTTTTCCCTTCCCTCTCCTCTCCCTCCTCCCACCCCTTGTAAGCCAATGGGGAAAGTTACTGGCATGCGCCAACCCCCCCCCCCTTTGATCCACCCTTTCCCTCCAACAAACCCGAGTGCCTCATAAATTAGTCATGACATAACTGACCCAACTCCCTCTCTCACCACCCAATGCTCTGCCCTGTTGACATCTCTGTACGGCTGGCGTGCCACCCCCTCACCCTTCCCACGCCCGTGGACACGACTATATTCTCGTTTCTCCTGCTCCCCTCGCCAAATATTTTTATATATCTCTGCGTCATTTTTTTCTTTCCTTTTCTGACATTCTTCCTGCGGGGGTCGTTGAGAAATCTTTGGGAACTTTCTCGTGGCGACGAAAAAAATTCCGGCCGGACCGCGTCTACGACCACGGGGAAATTCTACGCCATTCCATTTCTTTTCCTCTCGCCTCGAGTCTCCCGGCGATGCCAACTGCCCGTAAGGCAACCATGTACCCTCCCCTCCTTCTGCCTCCCATCTCCCCCTCCGCAACTTCCCCGTTGTCTTGGAGACTGGAAAAGGAGCCAACACTCAATTACGCCGTTTTCTTCGGCCTTTCACCCCGTCCTCCTTCTGTCCCGACTCTCCACCCCACCCCTTCAGTACTGCCACCCCTTCTCTCGCAAAGTTCATTCTTCTTTCCCTTCCTGTTTTTTCTTCGTGCTTGGGAATTCTGTCCCCCAACCCACCCACACTCTTTTTTATTCTGCAGACGGAAAGTGATGAGAGGATCTTGGAGCCATTTCTTTAACTTTCATTGCCATCTGCTCGTGTATTATTTCCCGGATAATTCATCAGCCATCGTAGGTTACCAGCCTTCGCATATACACATACACTTCCGCAAAAGTCTTCCAAAGCATGGTGTCCATTATGTTATATTACTGAAAACCATCATTTGTTTCTTTATATCTCTATTAGCAATTTCAAACAGCAAATGTAAGATCCATAATACCCCGCCATCATAGATCCTCACCCTGCTAAAAAATTCTGTATAGTTTCATTATAAATACTTCTACAGAATTTCTTAAAAAGTTCTGTAGATATTTCTTAAAGTATTGAACCGCCATTTTACGGAATTCCCTACGACATTCTGCAGAATACCTTAGGATGTTCTGCAGAATACCTTAGGACGTTCTGCAGAATTCCTTAGGACGTTCTGTGGAATTCCTTACGACTCTCCATAAAGGTCCTTAGAAAAGGAACTGCGTCAACGGAAATCTCTCATATTTCCGCAGAGTTGCTGAAGTTCTGCAGAACAGCTTGTAAGGAGTTATTTTGCTCTTCAGAAAATAGCTTTACAGAACAAATGTTCTGTGGAGTCAGGCTCTCATGTTCCGTACGGATCCTTAGAAAAGGAACTAGTTCAGAAAAAAAGAGTCAATTTCTGTAGAATTCCTTGTGTTCTACAGAACAGCTCCTAAGGAAATTTTTAGCTGGGCAGTTCTAATTTTTTTCCGCTCAGGATATGCAAGTGTTGAAATTGTAGGGAAGAATAGTTGTGGATATGTAAGAATTCAGTGGGATTGGGTTGATATGATTGATTGAGCGCTGTCTTCCAATTCTGTTAGCCCAGATTAGAATGCTAGTCTCTTCGTACATTTCACAGTGGAATCCCAATCTCCATTCTTCACTGCTACGCAGTTCAAGTGTGATATTCAAGCTTTAGGATGGGACGTTAAGGTCGTTGGAGCGATTGTCTTTTACGTGCAGATTAGCGTCAAATTTTTCACGCTTGTACTTTTAGTAATATGTGTAAATAAAAGTGAAAAAATTGTATTCTACCAATTTTATTTTCTGGCAATAAAATGCTGTTTCGACACGTAGTCCTATTTCCATTGATATACCTATATATTTCGTCATAGTTCGATACTATATGTTCAGATTTTCCTGTGAACGCGAAGTGATTTGTTACGTGTCACTGAAGTGTTTGCCAGCAAATATAAAGGTATCATGCCGATCAAACTCAAACATGTATTTACTGATGATTTTATCTCTTAAATTATAATTTCCGCTAAAATGCTTTAATGCAAGCGAAAATTCTAAAATATAATTCTTGTGTCATTTATGTAATTACCAACGTGTATAGTTTTTTCTCCGTATTAATAGATGCATTTAAATGAAGTGTTGTCCAAGATCTTTTTCGACTTACTTGAACAGGAATGAAATTTCCCATAATTGTTTCATGATTGCCAATCCAGCTCCCCTTTAACTGTAAACATCTGTAACTGTATCTGTAACTGTAAACTGACTCTGTAAACATTCGTAAAATAATAGGCTTATGCCGATGTCGGGTTTCCCTCCAACATTCCAGAATTCCTCATAAGATAATGTTCTTTAGGTAGTTTGAGCGAAATATCATTTTACCAAGAAATCAATGAGTTTGGTCTCATTTTAAAGAAACATATTTCACACTTCTAATGACACCAAAAATTCTATCCCTTACTACATTACTTTCAGAGTTATTTTCCAGAAAATACCAGCCCTTTTACATGGGAAATGGTACGTGTATGCACTCCAGAGAGACATTATTTACAAAATGAGGTATTTCTAGCACTTAGATGTCGTAAAGGAACTAACAGCGTTTAGCTTGCATGTTTTATTAACTATATTTGAGGAAGAATTATATTGTCTACGCAGTAGGTTCTTGGGTGTCTCAAAAAACCTTCCGTTATGAAGGAGTTTCAAACGCAACACGCGAAAAATATGAGTCAAGTTAAAGACATATTCGGATATTTTCATTTAACTCACAGTTTCTGTCATATAAAACTATATTATTGCACCATTAATAATGCAATATTTAATTCATTTGTCCTACAGCTAGTGAAATTAAAACGTATAATTCGAATATGGTCTCTATTATGACTAGCAACCTATCTCGCTCGGGCTACCTTAATTTCGAGCCAATCCATCTTTCATGACATAAATAACCGGAGTTGTCATTTGATTCCCCTGGATGGCCAACAATGGAAAGTTCTAAAGCGCTCTTCTCACCTTTGCACTGTGCTAGTGGTTCCATCTAGCGTACGAACTTTCGCTGCACCATTTTCACTCAAGGTGGCTGTGAAAATTGTTTCATTCATTTCAGAAGTTCTGAATACTTAAAAATATCATCTTCGAAGTGTCCTTTATGAACATAGATTATATTGTAGGGTTTATAGGCTAGCTTTGATTGTAATTTAGCCATGAATTGAGATTTTAGCATTGGCTGTCATGAAGACCGCTCACATTACAGCAGAAAAACGTAAACGTAAGCGAGAAAGCACATATAAGCTTTAAAACTATTTTAATAATTAATATATATTATGAATTGCGATGTTTGAAATTGTTGCCTACGTATTGCCTTAATTTCCACTTTTAGTTCACCCAGCCACTTCGATTTGAGTCTTTTCAGTTGCTAATGTAAATTGACGTAGTTAATTGTTGATAATATGAGGCTGTGATGAATATTCAATAACGATCGAGGAGATATTAATTACTTGATGCTTTGAATAATATCTTGCTATTTTGTGATATAAAAGTTACTTTGTCAATGCTAGAGAGGAAATATCTATCACAGAAGATGTGTAAGCGGCTTATGAAACGCCCATCGTGTGCTGTCGACGATGTTTGCCAGACTCTGATTACAATTTGAATGCATTAAGCCCGCTCAGCTTAAATAAAGAATTTGGAATGCCTTGTTTCAACATAACTTACTTCGTACCAGGCTGAAATACAGGGTATGCATCTGAAAGGACCCAAAATAGGAGACTTGGATTGAAAAATAAGAACCTGTTCAAGGCGGCGGTAAGTGCATTCCTTTTTACCTACACTGCAATAATGGCCGTTGAGAATTATCATGAAGTCACCTCGCATTATTATTTAATTTCTATGTAGCGATATTCACGATATTCAGTTCAGTTCAGGCCTCCGTCGAGTTCGGACGTCTTGTTCCGCTCCTCGACTCAAGGTTATGCTTTGCTAAGTGTATTTTGTGCTTACTGGCTCGTGAAAGCGTGTTACCGAAATGAGTTCTTGCAAAATTTGCTCTAAGTTAGTGCGTAACACAGTAGTATTGGAGTGCTCCGATTGTGGGAACAAATTCCATGGAAACTGTTTAGAAAATCCTCTTACTAAACAGGACATTGAAGCCATTAAAGCCAGCAAGCAAGTTTGGCGATGCAGTGAGTGCACCGTGGTTCGCAGATCCAGCATGAACAGTGAATTTACTTGTGCACCGATTAAAAGCGCGTCCCAGAGTTTTCCATCAGATACAGTTTTAGATCTCTTTAAAGAAATCAAAGCTGATCTAAAGTCAACAGAGGCTAATCTTGGAGACTCGATCAACAAATTGTATGATCGGTTGGACGATTTATCTTCGGTGCTTGAGGCTCACAGTAAGCGATTCGACGAGTGCTTCGCTAGAATGGACTCATTAGAAAGTGAAAATCGATCACTGAAGAAACAAATTGCGCTTCTTGCAAAACAGTCCGATGACCTTGAGCAACGCAGTTTAGCAAATTCAGTCGAGATTCACGGTTACCCAGTCCAAAAAAACGAGGACCTTCCGAGCATAATTAGCAATATTGGGGCCGAGTTGGGGGTTATAGTCAAAGCGGATGACATTGACAGCTGTTACCGCTTCAAACCCAAGTCGGAAAGTGGGCATAGTGGTATCCACGTTAAGTTCCTCCGTCAGCACATCAAGGAAGATCTACTGGCAAAAAGAAGAGTGAAGAGGGACTTCTCAACGCGCCACCTGAACCTCGATGTGACACCCACCCCTCTCTACATAAATGAAGCCCTTTGTCCTGGAAGGAGAAAAGTGCTGCATGCTGCAAGGGCTGTTAAGAATGAGAAAGGTTACAAATATTTGTGGATACGTGGAGGTAAAGTTTTAATGAGAAAAGTTGAGAAAGAACCAGTGTTTGTTTTGACGAGTTTGGACGATATAAATTTTTTATAAAATTAATAATGTCAGATAACACAAATAGTAAGATGTTTCATAGCAGTAGATTATGTATTGTCCATCAAAATATCCGTAGTCTCAGATCAAACTTTGACTTATTTGAAACGTATCTGCATGGCCTTTCTCATTTACCGAGTATAATCGTACTTAGTGAAATATGGGTTTATGAACATGAACTTCACCATTACAATTTAAATGGTTATAAATATTTTGCCCAATGCAGTAGTGGTAGCCGAACTAGAGGTGTTATTGTTTATGTGCAAAGTACAATTGATTGCTTCTCTAATGTAATTCAAGCTGTAACTGCTGACTTTGTTCAGGTGACTCTCAAACTTGAAAAATTCGAATTGCAGTTAATTTCTATTTATAGAGATCAAAATTTTCCGATAACACAATTTTTATCTGAATTTCAACCGCTTATGCATGGTTTAAAAGGTAATATAATTGTCATTGGTGATGTCAACATAAATATTATGGTACCTTCAAATGATTCTGATCACTACTTAAACTTAATGAGCTCCTTAGGATTAGAGTGTCTGATTGACTCGCCAACTAGGGTAACAGGAAACTCCGCTACCTGCATTGATCACCTGTTCGCTAGGTTATATAACATGTGCACGCATGACATCCAAGTAGAAGTGCTTCATGAAGCGATAACCGATCACTCTTTAATTCGCTGTTCTATTTGTGTGAAAGAACCATTATGCAAAGAAAAAATAACGACTACTCCTGCCAAAACCAAGATAGACTATGAATATTTTAAAACAAAAATAGCTGAAGTAGATTGGAGTCCAGTTGTAAACGAAGTAAACGCATCAAAGGCTTTTTCGTTATTTCATGACTTACTAATAGGTGTTCTATCTGCATCAAGAGTTAAAGTCAATAATTACGACACAAGAAAAAAATTAAAGCCGTGGATATCTAGTCATCTTCTAAACCTTATTGAAAGGAAAAATTATCTGTTCAAGAAACATAGACGCCACCCATTAAACGTAAGTTTAGCAAAGGAATTTGTTAACTGTAGAAATAAATTAAAAAATGAACTTAGGATTGCCTCTAATAACTACTATTTGCACAGATTTCAAGGAGCAAATGGAAACTCAAAGATGCAATGGAAAATATTCAAGGAAATATCCGGCCGCATACCACTCAGTCCCCATGAAATCTGCCTGGAAATAGACGGTAGTATATCATCTGCTCGGTCCAAAATAGCTAAGGCATTTAATGACTATTTTGTTTCCTCCTACGATAGTAACAATAATAGTAATGACAGTGGCATTGATGAATTCGTCGCTGAATGTTGTGATTATTCACATAGCTTCGAATCCATGTACCTAGAACCAGTCGACTCTGCTGAAATAACCAAATTAGTAAGATCTTTTCCTGCTAGCAAAGCCCCTGGTTACGACAACGTTAACAGTGAACTTTTGAAACTTGTTATTAACGAATTAGCTCCTATTCTCGCACATATATTTAATCTAAGTTTTACCAGTGGTGTTTTCCCTGACGAGCTGAAAAAGGCGGTGGTCATGCCCTTATATAAAAAAGGTGATCGATCAAGTATAATAAATTATCGTCCAATTTCACTGCTATCGATATTTTCAAAAATTATAGAGAAGCTAGTCAAGACGAGATTAATTAAATTTCTCGATAAAAACTGCTTCTTCAGCAAAAATCAGTTTGGTTTTTTAAGTGGAAAAGGAACAGAAGATGCTCTAGAAAATTATTTTACCCATGTTTACAAGGCTATAAACTCAAATCGACGCACTGGCAGCCTATTCATTGACATTAGCAAGGCTTTTGATTCCATTGATCACATGGTTCTGACCTTTAAGCTTCAGAGGGCTGGTATTCGAGGAATACCACTAAAATGGTTTACCAGTTACCTGTCATCGAGAATGCAGTGTGTAAAAATTGGTGATGTTTATAGTAATTACAATATGATAACTTCTGGAGTTCCACAAGGCTCTGTCTTGGGTCCAATCCTATTTTTAGTTTATATAAACGATCTATGTAATTTCAATTTTAGAGGTCATGTGACAGCATTTGCTGATGATGTCGCCTTAAATTATGGAGGTTTAAACTGGGGTGATGTAAAATATGATATGCAGTCAGATTTGATCAATTTGCGACGTTGGTTTGCTTCCAACAAATTGAAAATGAGTGTAACTAAAACGAAGTATATGTGTTATAATTTATGTAACAGGTACAAGTTTGATTGGGTTTTATATTATCATGAAGAAAACTGTCCGATAAATTCATGCAATAGCTGTTTGCCCATTGAACGGGTTTCCAGTTTGAAGTACCTGGGAGTAACCATTGACGAATCCTTAAAGTGGCAACAACATATTGATAATCAAACAAATATTATGCGAAATACATTGACAAATTTTTATTTCATCAGAAATAAATGTCCTTTAAATTTCCTTAGGATAATTTATAACGCGTTAGTACATTCCAGACTAAGTTATGGCATCAAAGAAAACCCGATCCCTACTTGAGTGTCTTGTGGAGGGCACTTCAAGTACAGTACTCTTTCTGTCGGATGAGGCGTTAAACCGTGGTCCCCTTGGCGCCTTTCCTTAAGAGCAGGCTAATGCCGACACGGGGTTTCTATCAACCCTTCCTCCTTAACGTATCCCCTATGGCGCAAATGACCTTAGCCGTCGGTCGCCTCCCCAAATATCCAATCCAATCCAGGAAGGTATTGTTAGTCTGTGTGTGAAGGGAGGACGAGTTCTTAAGTCTTCTCATTTCTCCTCCCTCCGTTTAGTTCGCTGTTTAAGGTGTCTTCGAAGGGGCTATGGCCTCAAGATATGCTGAAATATTAATTAAAGCGTCTTTTGAGTCAGTTTTATAAACTGGGATGAAAAGAGGATTTTTTTAGACTATTTTCGCTCTAAGTAAACATTGAAAGTGTAGATTGGCGTAGGCTCTTACGGATATTGCTCATATTAGAGTAGAAAAGATGGAGCGGACCAAGGGAACTGGTATTTACCGGAAGGATTAGTACCCAACACCATGGCTGCAAAACGAAGAGCGGAAAGAAATACAAACTGCTCTAACTTGTTATTGGTGGTCCATATTATCACCAACGATGCCTCAGAGCGTGGAGCCGAATAGATTTTAAATTTCTTTATGGATTTAAACTTGATGGCGTTACGCGTGCGGACGGTATCTCATTATTTCTTGCGGCTTTCCATATGCAGCATTGTTCTGTGGACTGACCGCGGTCACCATGTCTGGAGCAGGATTAACTGCCTGAACAGGAGGCTATGGGAATTCTGTTTAAGCATAGTAGCAGAATTCGTAGGTCATCGGCCGGTGCTCGGTTCGCGCCGTTGTCTCCTCAACCGTTCGGGGGTGCAATAGTCCGCCCAAGCATCAGAACGGGTGGCTCTTTTGATTTTCGAGCATTGTAGATACTTTTTAGGTTAGAGAGTAGGATATTTAGTGAGATTGAAAGCACAGATCTGATCACAGCCTCCGATAAAATCTAGAGGACATACAAGAGATATTTCGCAGAATCTCAGAAAACAGCGAACCCACGTGCATTAAGCTAAATGCGATATACATTTAGTAATAGTAAATTTCCATAGCGTGAAGAGCAAACCTAACCCAGTTTAGTGTAAATTTGGAAGAATAGATATAGAAATTGGAACAGATGGCTGGTTTGCAGAGGATATAAGCGATGACGATATTTTTCCAACGCGATATAGAATGTATAGATGTGAACGACTGGAGAGAGCTGGCGGCAGACTGTGCATAAAAATTAAACCCTATTTGAATATTACCGAAAAAATATTAGACAGCAATGAAACAGAGAGAGTTTGGTGTACTATAAGGAAAACAAAAAAATATACACATGTTCATTTCAAAGACCCCAGATTGCGAATTAGACGTTTTATAAAAATTAGAAACTCAATTATCATAAAGTTGGTGGCTCCGGCGATGCATGGTGGAATTTTCTAAACATTTTGAATAAATAGGGCTCACCCGGACGTAAGCCCGAGAAAAATTGGGTAATTACAAAAATAATGTAAAAATTCTATTAGTAAGGTAACAAAACTATAACTTACGGCGAGAGAAAATTGCGTTTCTTATCACTCAAAAACGAAGAACATAATGCATACTACTTTACAAAACTTCAAGAAAAAAATCCTTGGTGAATTACTAGATGAAAACCACAACTCATTCTGGTTTTACGTGAAAGAGCTCTAGGGCTAATCATCGACAGTAGAGTCTTAATTGGACATATGCGGCGCAGTAGTCACCAACAGCATCGACAAAGCAAACCTAGTAAACCACTACTTCGAAAGGGTAATCACTAAGGATGACACAATACATCACTTAGACATTCCAGACTTTAATGAGCCAATGGCTGACATAAAAATTCAACGTGATGGGATAATTAAACAACTGCGTTCGATAAAAAGTAACAATTCCCCAGGTCCAGAAGGAATAACTGCTTGCGTTGCCAAGGAAGTGGCACCACAGATTGTACCACTCTTAGAAATCTTATTCAGCAAAGCATCCGAAGGCGAGGTCCCCTAAGACTGAATAATGGCGTACGTCGCACCAATATTTTAAAAAGGAATTAGAAATAACCCAGGAAATTACCGATCTGTATCATGTCACATACTTTGCTCCACAAAGGAGCCTTATCGGCCCTCTGTTCTAATTTCGATTCCCTCAAATTTCTGCATCATGGTCTCTTCACTTGAAAAACTTATAACTAAAGTTTTTCCAGATATCCACGAAAATTACAACTCGCACCGATGACTATGTGAAAGGGTTATTTTAGCTCCAAGAAATGACAGCGTTATATATGTTATCGATATCATACAGAATATGCTTCCCGGCAATTCTACTACCCATTCATTGATACAGTAATGGATACTGAACAAGCTGTTAATTACCCTGTGGAGTTTTTAAATTCTCTAGAACCCCTAGAAATGCCGCCACACAAGCTAAATTTAAAGAAGGGATCCCCTATCATTCTGTTACGTAACATTGACCCACCAAAACTGCAACGGAACAAGACTCTCCGCGAAGAATATGTTTCCCAACGTTATAGAAGTCACTAACATCACTGAAAATGCTGCAGGAGAAGACGTATTTATTCCGCGCAGTCAATTAATACCCAGCGATACAAATATGCCATTTGAATTCAAACGTTTACAATTTCCAATCCGGCTTTCATTCGCTATGAGCATCAAGTATCAAGTATTCCCATATTCTATATCAACAAGGCACAGGGGCAATCACTTTCCGTGGCTAGCATTAACTTAAAAAGCCCATGTTTTTCCCACGGTCTGCTATATGTAGCTTGCTCCAGAGTCGGTAAGCCAGATAAATTATTTGACTATGTTCCAGATGGACGAACTAAAAACATTTTGTACCGGCAAGCATTACAGTTAAGGGTTTCAAAAAATTGTCTCTTATTCTATTATTAAACAAGTTTTTCTAATTTCATTGTTTTTATTTTACCACGTCATTTTTTATCATTCTATCAATTTTTGTAGTCATTTGGCTTATAATTATAATTGCTCATGGAAGATATTGTCACATTGTTTACTTACTATTGTCTCACAGTTGTATAGATTCTCTGAAGAAAAAAATATTAATTTAATAAAACAATTACTGGCACTGTAATCTGTTATCATAGCTACTTACTAACCCCTCACCTCTTATATAAAGAGTTTTGAAGGAAGTATGATCCCGAGCAACGCCAGGTAATTCAGCTAGTTGTTAATAAAAATGTCATAAATTCTCGTGTTAGCAGTTTACTGAAATAATTTTCAGACGATACAATTATCTACCGTGAAATTAGCGAAGGCGCGGACTCAGAAACTCTATCATAGGGCCTAAAAAACTTCATGCGTTGTGCCAGGAGTGAGGGCTTGAACTAAATCACTGTAAAGGCACCACAGTATACCTATTGTGAAGCCTATTACGGCAACGTCATATTCACCCTGCGGGATGAGTAAGCATGAAGTCCTCAGAAGATGTCAAAACCTTGCAAACACCCTAACTTCAGATATATTGTGGAAAACACACAGACAAAACATATGTAGAGCAGCATTTAAGAAACTAGGATTTATGAAGCGTATATAGGCAGGTTCTGGGATTAAAAAGTAAAAGAGCGGTGCTATATCGCTCTAATTTGGCCACACTTCGAATATGCTGCGAGCATTCGTGACTCTGGCCAGATATATATTTAACAAAAAAAATAACAAAATACAAAGGAATGCAACGCGCTTTGGTAAAAAATGCTACGAGCAAACATATAGTGTTTCAAAACTTTTAGAGGGATTAAGGTTGGAGAATGTAGAGACTTGGAGGCAACAAGCTAGGCACGTGCTAGGTACAATTATTCATTCTTTCCATGCACAATAAGTGACCACAATAAAAACTGAGCTCTACTCATTACACTCCCATAATACACGTCACCATTTCACCTCCCTTTACCTTATACCTTGCATCTTTACAAGTTAGGTGTCATAGCACCACCTGCCATTTACCAATGCGGAAGCTGGCTTTTTAGTTTGTAGTTGTAGGTAAAAAAATGTCAATTTAGACGTATAAGCTTATTGGAAGTCTAAAGTAAAAATGTGCACGAAGGTAGTAAATTTTATTTAAGTAAGTAAGCCTATTTACTTGAAACTTATCCCTTAGATCATATAATAAAAAGGAATGATGAAGCAAAATGTCCTGCGGAATCGAATAAAAATATTAAATAGAAATCGCAGTGACAATTTATTGAACTTAAAAGCGAATTACTGCCACGGTTGAAGCGAAATTAATGTAGTTCCATACATATGGCGTTGCAATCGCCTCAAGTGGCTGGGCCGGCTGGGCTAATGTGGTCAGTAAAATTACGTTCGTAAATTAATCCATACATTTTGTGCATTTTTTGGTTTTCAATTGGTCACTCATTTAATCATCGAAAGCAGGATTTTTAAATCATACAAATATTAATGTGTAATTCCTGTGAGTATTTGTTTTAATTCACATATGAGGTGAGAAACGCCGTAAGAATGTTTTTCGAAGCGTAGGCTACGTAGAACTTCAGCTATGGGAAGTGGTTGAAAAGCAGTTTGAAATTAGTAGAATTTACTTCGTTTCTATCTCTCTGAAGAAGAGATTAAGAAAGGGAATTGTATCTTTGTGGCAGCACCACATTGTCGGATGCATGCAGCAGATATTCTCATCTGAGGGAGTGTTGGATACATGGTGGAGATCTGATTTATCGATGATAAACAGTAGCGTTCCTGGAGTTTTCGTACGTTTGGAATTGTTTCACGATGCTGAGTGACGTGGCTGTAGACAGAAATTTTATTTTTTTTGTAATCCGTCGGTCGGCCCTGGTGTCGGCGGGGTAAGTCTTCGCCTTCTAACCCGGGGGTCGCGGGTTCGAGTCCCGTCTGGATAGACTATTCACTGCCTAGGATATGGGTGTTTGTGTTCGTTAAATGATGTATTAAAACACTTGTAATTGGGGAAAGTTGTAAGTGTTAAATAAATAAATTATTATTATTTTTATTATATTTTCCCTTTATCGACTCTTTCCCACCCTCTTACCTCATTTCCACCTCCTTTTCTCTTCACGGATTGGATCCAGGGCATAAATTAGCGATTTTCATGAGAATGGAATGATATGGTTATGGTGTTTTGATAGTGTTCAAAACCGTGAGCTTGGAAGTACAAGAGTCAGGGAGGGAATGCTTTCTCAAGACTTCCGCCAGCCCAGTAAGAGCTATATCTCACCGGGACACCATGGCAGCGGAACCAGTCGCCGCGACCAACAAAATGTATACAGCTCTATTGAGAGTATCTCTCTTGGGGGTTTGTGTTTGAACCGCTCGAGATAATTTAGTTTACGTAACTAAGAAGTCACGTGGTATAACAACGAAGGGTTCGAGATTTTGGTGCATTTGAACTATTTGTAAAAGTCTTATGCATCCTTTTCAGCCGAGTTTTTCTCGCAGTAAATGGTAAATGGATATTTATATCCCGATTAGAGACATAATAAACCACGTATTAGACGCTTAATATATCCATCTGAGTAAGTAAAATTGACCGAAATCTCGAACAGTTCGTTGTTGTACCACGTGACTCCTTAGTTACGGGATCGAGATTATTTCGAGCGGTTCAAACACAACCCCCCTGGTGTCCACTTGGTGGCGGAACCAATTTGGTGGCGCGACCAGCATGGACGCCTGCACAGAATGTTACTGGCAGCGCCGCCACGCTGTTTGCGCCACCACTAATATTAGTATAGCGCTGTATGGTGTCTCACTCACTCGGCCTCCAGTCGCGCTGCCAGTGACACACCCTTCCCTCGCACTCTCCCCATTCACACGCGTTACAGTAGTGTTGTTGTCAAGGCGTTTGTGTTGTTGCAGCGTGTGCTATGATGGATAATTTTGATACAGAAAAGTTTATTATCGAGATATAAAGTAGATCATCTAGTTGGGATAGTTCATCACCGGATTATTCCAATAGAGACTTGAAAACGAAATGTTGGGAGGGAGTTTTTGATTTATTTGGAGGATAGGGTCAAACCGTTGAGCAAAAGAAAGACTTAAGTAAGTGTTCAAATTCAATAGTTTCAGCCTTAATTTTGTTATACTTTTCCATGCTCAGGAATTAACTAACTTTGTAAGTGTTACTCAGAATATTTATTGTACGACCGGTTTCGTCGAATAGTCAACATCATCAGGTACAAAATTAAGACATCTCACTCATATATATATTCAAGGTGGTGGGGAGAGGTTAGGTTCCCTCCCCCAACCCACCACCTTGAATATATATATATGACTGAGATGCCTTAATTTTGTACCTGATGATGTCGAATATTCGACGAAACCGGTCGTACAATAAATATTCTGAGTAAAACTTACAAAGTTGTTAATTCCTGAATAAGTGTTCAAAATTATATTTTTATTAATGAATATACTATTTTGCCACGGAAGTGGGCTGATATTGTGGGTTGCCATTTTGATACTGTGGCGATTCTGGTGTCTCTATGGTGTCTCGGTTTGGTAGCTAAAAGACACCACGGTTGCGCGACTGGTTACTTGACCATGGTGTCCTAGTGAAATAGCACCCTAAGGGCCGTATTCATAGTCGTTACCTGGGTGTCCCCCAGGTGTAGGGGAACCCCTTGGCTCAGAAATGGTATTCATAGTCGTTACTCAGGGGACTGCCATCGCCTAACCCTCGCCCAGGCCGTTGATTACCAGGGTAAGGCATGAAGCTTTCCCAAAGCTCCCCTAACGCAGTACTACTGCTCACGCGTGGGAAGAATTGATACTACTGTATTAATGGCAGCACACTATAATATCAACAACTTTCCATAGTAACATCTTCTGTTTACAAACACGGGTACTTATTGAGCCACCCTCATATTCCTCACCATTCATATTACATAAA
This sequence comes from Ceriagrion tenellum, assembly GCA_963169105.1. Lineage (NCBI taxonomy): Eukaryota > Metazoa > Arthropoda > Insecta > Odonata > Coenagrionidae > Ceriagrion > Ceriagrion tenellum. Next base: position 15,349,126 of record OY720634.1, read on the forward strand.
TATTTTATTAATATTGTAATCGTTCTCTTATATTCCTTCAATCATTTCTCATCAACATTGTGTAACAGTATACTATATTATTGTTTATAGCGTGCTTGGTTACGGTGAAAGATGAGCATCGAAAACATCGATAACCATTTAGCGGAACCGTGCATATGTATTTTTCCTCGGGATCGTTGCCAAATCTCTTACCTAGGCGTCCCCTGGCTGGGTGTTAGCCAGGTAAGTTTTATGAGTCGTTCAGCGTAGGGGACCCCTAGGTGTTACCTGGCTAGGGGATACCCAGGCAACCCCTAGAGATACGACTATGAATACGGGCATAAGTCTCTCCTTTGTACGGAAACTCGTCACCACCCTTTCTCGTCGAACCTCGGCGCATTCTCCAAATCGGAAAATGGAAAAAGAGGTGAAAACCTTCCTGGTCCCTTTCCATCTCAGGCGATCACACTTCCCACCCTTGCTACTCTGCGTCTCTCTCTCCATTAAAAAAATATTGGGGTGTTAGAGAGACTCTTGGAGAGAGATTATACATAAGCTCCCTCTCTTCCCTTTACCGCCATTTCCATTCACTCATATTCGCGTCCTGACTTGCTTATCTGGACGCTCAGAAAAAAAATAAAAATTTGATGTTTCCTTTTGTTTTTGTGGCATTTATCATCCATATTCGCCTGCATTTTGGGATGTTCACCGCGAATAGATCGGAGTTTGTGTTTATAGAACGATATATTTCACCCGGAATCTTTTCCTCGTGTCTCTGAATTTTATGGAAGGTTTATTTTTCTACCTTCCAGGGGAAGGGTTTTTATATTTTCGGCGGTGAGATTTATGCGGGATCCTTGCCGATGACGTAATGGCAGCTCCGAGCGCATGGTCATATGCTGTATATCCTGGTTCCCCAATGAACTTAGGTGACGTTTATTTCTCTTTTGGTAGCAATATAAAAGCGAGAGAGCCTTAATGTTATTTTACGTCTCTGAAAAAAGGGAATTTCCTTTATGCGTGGGAATTGAACAGATATCCATGGCATGTGCAATTGCTTTTCAGACATGCTGCTTGCCCTCCTTGCCATTGCGGTATCTTATTTTTTTCTATTGAAGTTTTTCCGTTCAAAGATATTTCCCCTGTCATTTAGTGTAATTTGTTACTTTTTTCAAAGTTACATGGAAAACTACGCATTGAAAAGAGGCTAACAGGGGATATGATCCTCATTGTTTAGAAGGAAAAAATTTAAGGAATACTTTAGTTATTTACTTTAATTTTAAATTGAGTTGTTGCTGTTATTCATCTTATTTTTCGCAGTCAAATAAAATGCGATAGTCAAATGCTATTGATAAAAAGTCGGTAGTATAACTTATAATATTATTTCGATATAAGATGCTGTTCCATCCCTTCTCGCTTAGCTCAGTTGAGCGTATAAATCGTGTTGAGAAATATGATTATTTCTGAAAAGAACTCATACCAATCATATCATTTATTAAGTCCAACGTACCATCATCTGAAGCTCCCATCTCCGTCTTTATCCTTCCGGCGGGCGCGCCCGTTTATAAAGTAAACGGTTTTGGTTTTCTGGTCGGGAAAATATATGAAACGCTGTGTAATAGCTAAAACCCATCATTGTATTCCTTTAGTAATAAATGTCTTCCATTTTAAGAAATTTTCAGTGAAATATTGGTCATGTCTCAGTGGCAGATGAACTACTGTTATGGACCGTTACGCGATGTGAACAAAGTAAACAGCGCGCTTGCTCGTGGACATGGCAAAGGTTGCCAAGTAAGTAATATCATTGAAACAAGTCAATGATTTTGGATGTTTTTGCAGTCAATTTAGATTAACTAAATTTTTATTCATTAAAAAAATGTCAAAGCAATTAATTTACCCTATCATCTGATAAATATTACAATTTGGCGTTTGAATTTATACGTTCCATTCTTATTCGTAGATCCGAAATAGTGACTGTTCTACCCAAATGCACAAAAAAAGTGGATGAATACATAGTAATAATGAAAAAAAAGGAGAATGTGAGTAGGTAGTACAAATGCAGCATCGGCCATGAAATTCTCCGTTTTTTCAAATTTCATTTGAAAGAAGCATTCAAGGAGCGTGATTGTGATGCTCAATGAAAGTGATTCAAAAAATGTTCTTAATGTGTAAACAATACAGGGGTTGGTTTTTTCATTTTTCAAACCATCTTAAGGATATAATAATAAAAACTAATCAATCAATAAATTCATGAATAATATGTGTTATTTAAAATCAAAACTGATATTTTTACTTTGTAAATGGCACGCCCGGTCGTGTACCAAAAAATAGCGCGCCCGCTGTTGGGTTAAGGGTTGCTTATGGTTCATCCTGTGAATCCGAGAGTCCGGAACGAAGTTCAGTTGCGCAGTAGCCCTCCTGGATCTACGGGAAGGAAATACACTGACGCGGCAGTTTCACTCAGGGTCAGAAAAATTTTCGTGTGCTGACAAAAGAGAAGAGGCGAAAATCATTATGTGATTGTCGAGCACTCCAGTTCTCTATGTTCTCTATTCGTAGCAATGTCGTTATATCCATTTACTGGAATATCCGAGTGTCACTGGCTATAATTGTACGTCCTCCCATGGACGACTCGAGCGAATAACAGCATGATGTTCATCTGATTGCAGAAACAAGGAGTAAAAGATTCCTTGGTTCGTAGAGGGACGGTCTACGGCGGCATTAAGGTAGTTTGAGCGAAATACTATTTTACCTAGAAATCAATGCATTTGGTTTCCTTTTAAAGAGAAATATATCACCTTCCATTGGCATCAAAAATTCAACCCCTTACCACATTACTTTCCGAGATATCTGCCAAAAATACCAGCCCTTTTATGTGGAAAATGGTACGTGTATGCACTCCAGAGAGACCTTATATTAAAAATGAGGCATTTCATACATTTAGATCTCGTCAAAAAATCAAGTGTGTAGTTTGCGTGTTTTCTCAACTATAATTGAAAATGAATCATATTGTCACCGCAGTAAATTTTTCGGGATCACAATAAACCTACCGTTTTCATGGAGTTTCAGACGTACCGCGTGAAAGAAATGAGTCAACTTAAAGACTTATTTAGATATCTTAATTAGATTACTTACAATTTGTGTCATATAAAACTATATTATTGTATCATTAATTATGCAATATTTAATTCGTGTGTCTCACAGCTGGTGAAATTAAAGCGGATATGGACGTAACGGATAAATATCATATCCGTAACGTAAAACGTAACGGATATGGTCTCTGTTGTGATTAGGAAACTATTCCGCGCGCACTACCTTAAACGGAATGACGTTGTTATGTTATGAGTCCGTCTGGCAATCACTGGCTGCAATTGTCATGAATCGTTAATCACCGTGATTTAACGGAAGGCATCATTTTCCCCTCTTATGCTGTCACCTGGAGGATGTATTGTTGGTGGAATGAAGCTAAGATGACAAGAAATAATAGCCGAAAACTTAAGTTCCTTCCATGATAGGATGATAATTTTATAGCACTGCGCGACTTAAATTGCACTTAAATCGCGCTTTTCCATTGCAAAAGTAGTCCATTATTACACTGTGCTGACGACAGATTCATTATTACGTGAGACTTCATTTAAGTCATGCACGAGTAGCAGAAGACAACTATTGACAACCAGTGGCATAATTTATTAAAATTACTGTCAAATGCTTATTTCATGTTTTATTTGTGCATCAAAATAAAAATTGAATCATAAAGAATTTGCATCATAGCTAATAACAAAATTTGAATCTGTTTACTTATTATCATTAGAATCATTCATAATCTTCAGTCTACTCAGCTTTATTAGAGAGATAAGGATACTGAAATATTAAATCGTGTGAACCATCGTCTATTTAAGTACTAAATTTATAGAATATAAGACAATTATTTGTATTTATTCCTATTATATATTGGTTTCGGGTCGAATCCAACGAATTATCGCCAACAAACGATGTAGTATGCCGAGATAATACTCAAAATTAACGGTTTGCCATTCTGGTACGAACTTTTTATGAATGATTCCTTTGGAATCGAAGAAAACTGTCAGCATTGTCTTCACACGACTCTTCTGCATGCGCACTTTCTTTGGTTTCCGCTACTTTGGGCTCAACCACGCTGCATTCTGCCGCTTTGTAAGAAGTTTATACTAAAAAGACTATGTCTCTTCGCCAGTTAGAATCAATTTCGTGTTATTAATGTCATTTTGGGCAGTCTTTACCATGTCTTTGCAGTGTTCGACTCTGCCATGTTTTTCATCGCCTGAAAGTGCATGTGGCACAAATCGGGCCTAGACCTTCCTTTTACCGAAATCGTCTGTCAAAATTCTGTGCACAATAGGTTTAGGTATTTCTGACATCTCCTCGATGAGTCTTGCAGAAGCACATCTATCTGATGCAATGATTTCAGCGATTTTCCGAACATTTTCGTCCGCGCGACTTGTTCGCGGCTTTGATGCTCATGGCGCGGCCTTAATGTCCTCCCTGCCGTCACGAAATAGAGTATAACACAGAAAAACATTTGAACGACTATAGCAATCACCACCATAAACGCTTTTCATCATATCGAACGTTTCACTGGCTGATTTGTCTGACTTAACACAAGAGTTGATGTTGCCTCGCTGCTCAACCGCCATTTTCCGACGAGTGTCAGACACGTACTATTACGTTCGCGGCCAGAACGCATTTTTGCTTCGATACTAGCGCTTTGAACTTCAACACGGTTGTTGCTGAAACTTCAAGGATTGCAACTCGCCACGATATAGCATTACATTTTGGACTTTTACACTAGCAGTCCTAACAGAACTGGGACACACCGTGTATACACCACTTTTGTTCACAGGTGTCACTTCGTCCTTTGAGTTGAACAACAATTTGTCCAAAGTTTTTGGGGTGTAAAATGAAACATTAAACTAGTTCTTTGGGAAGGCGTCAATTAATTTATAAGATATGCTCCCAAGAAAGGGAAGTATACACCATCGTTTGAGTGGCTCGTCATATTTGTAAAAACTGAGTGAAGTTATTAATTAATTAATATCTATACCTTTATATATTTAATATAATACCTTTGAAAATCATTGCAAGGCAGTCAGAACCTGGGTCAGGAATAAAGGTTTTAAGTGTGGAAATTACAAAGAGTTCTTTCTTTTTTGTCATGGATGAAATGCCTAGTTATGGCTTTCTTCGTATTCGGTTCATATTAAAGGGATGCGATTGATTTGATCAAATTTTGACAGTTTCAATTGTATGTTCAGCCACAACTTAAACAACATTCGTAATTTTGACTTGTTTGTTGTAAACCATTTTGGAACTTGTTGGAATATAGATATTTAGATAGAATAGATAGCTCAAATTATTGAATGTAAGACAATCTTTTAGCTCAAAAACAAATAATTGTTCAAATTTTTCCGTCTACAGAACAGTACTCATAAAGTTCTCTAAATAAATTAAAATTATTAGTAATCAACGATGACTACATTTTGGTGATTGTAATTTTTTTTAAATATACTCATACTCATGAAATTCTTTTGCCGCAGGAGATAGCGAATTTTAATCACACTTGCTGTCAATTAGTATACAATACTCGTGACTTAAGACGTTGTGGTAATGACGGCCGAGGGGAGCGTTTCAGTCCTCCTTCTCACTCTACCCGTGTTTACGTATCACTCAACTACGGGCAAACTATCGAAGATAATGACCTCAAAGTTTCTTTATTTGATTTGAAAGGGGTCATTCCAAAAGATGATGCAAAAGAAAAATGTTTATCCCCCTGGGTTAGTGAAGAAACTTACCTGAACTTAGGCTAACAAAAACTCACTCCTCAGCCATAAATTAGAAAATCGGAGACAATCAATCTCTGGCGACATTTTTCTTCTATAATGATACGTAAAACACATCCATCATTACTTGTTTTTTAGGTCGCAATCTTTAAAACGGTGGGCCCTTGCTCGCTAACAATCTAACTATTTTCGGACACTATGGGGGCGAACCATACCGTCACAAATTTGTTTCCCCCCTGAGCTCCTTCCTCTGCCTCTCAAGCAACACCCTTCTTTCTCAATTCTAGTATAATGTTTCAACCTGACCCCCCCCCCTCTTCTTTAGAGAATTTAAGATAATCCCAACCCCCTCCCCCACTTACGTAATACTTGAGTGGTCCCTTGAGAAGTCCGACTTGAGTGATCTAGGGAGTAGATTACAAAGTGTCCGTGTGAATAAGACGAAAGCCCTCTCACCGCTACCTCCACTTCCTACGACAAAGTCGTATGAGGTGGAGGTAGCAGTGAGTGGGCTTTTTCTCTAGTATGATCTTAAATTTTCGTGATTTTGTTGCACCAAGTTTGCATTAATATGATACAAACGCTTTGGATATGAGTGATATCGTTGATTAGTCAACCATTTGGTTGCACCAAGAGCCGTTTTATCGAATTCATTCGACTTTTTGGCTGGGCAAAGAAGAGTTGGACGTGTGTACCTTAGTTTCATCTCAAAATCTCTTGTCAATCACTTTTGATTTATTATTTTGTTAAAAATTTCTCTTTATATCTCGACTTGAAAGAATATACCATTTTATTCTCAAGGGTTATAATAGTATCTTGTCTGAATTGAAATTTTTATCATAATCCAACAGTTGAGTTTACAATTAAGGTGACATCACAGTAAATTAGCCGCGCTTCAGGAACCTGCCTACATATGCTGTTTTGACCTGTAATATTGCTTTAATGATTTAAATAAAATGCAAATTATCTTTGATTAGGGTTTAATTAATGTAATTGATTGAAAGTAGTAATTACGCACGTTGGAAATGGAAATTTGCGTTTACATTATTGTTGGCAAGAGTGCGTTTGTTTTCATACAGTTGGTAATTGATTAATCCCTTAAAATACTAGAATTCTCTATTTCTAGAACACTATAGAAAACAGTTAGGCATTGATATGCTCTGTTAAAGCAGTGATAGGGTGTAAAAATATACAGAAAAAATAAAGAATGCAATAAGTAATATACAATAATAAAATTGTCGACTTAATACTCTGCTACTTTACTATGCCCCTAGGTTAAAGTTGGTAAATCTTATGTATAAAAAAGAAAGTGTGAATGTGCGGTCAATTATAACTACCAAACCACAGCATGGAATGACGTACAACTTTGTAGCATGATTCCTCTTGTCACTCAAAAGATTTATTTCTACATTTTATTTACCTAACGGTCTCCAGTTTAACTCCAGACGAGTAAAATCGTTTCCAATAGTAAAGTTCGTTTTTCTGGCATGCAGACCTTTTTTCTTTTGCATATTTACATTAGTAATAATGGTCATACAAATTCGCAACAAAGACCATTGTAAGGAAAAATAAATAAACCTTCTCATTATTGCAACTGAATTTTGTTTTTCAACTGATTCACTTTAAATTTTGAAACAACAATCATAAAATTTCTGAAAATTCAGCGTTTTTCGCACGCTGTCCCCTTGACGACCGATAGCATTGTTGTAGCATAACCTCATATGGATATATGGTGAATATACCCCCAGAACATATCAATTGAAATATATATCGATATATTTCGAATGCTATCGATTGTATAAAATAAGCTCAATATTTTCCACACCCATTGAATATCAACGGGTACCTTCCGCTAGTATGGTATAAAGTAATGAACTTCACCACTTACTTTCGCATGTTTGCTCCAAGCTCAAATTGTAATTAAATAATTAAATCCGGAATTATATTGAAGCGATACGTTTTTGGAGAGTTGGGCTTTGTCACATAAACTTACCTTCAAATTTTTTATGAGACCACGGTCGAAATATGAGCAACTACAGCGCCAGGATTCGTCAAAATATGGGGCATACAGCACTGTTTTACAATGCATACAGAGGGGGCTAAACTTGACTTCATTACCACAGCTTTGTTTCAAAGAGAAAAGAATAAGCCATATAATGTATTTTATGACCGAAAGTGGATGGAAAATGATCCATCTCCCGAAAGTTTTACCCCTGGGTTGGATGGTCCAGGGAGCGAAAATACATGGAGGGAAGTGCTCAATCAAAGTTGAATTTCATTTTAATTATCCAGCCCTTAAAAGGCTTTGAGTGGATCATTTTACAGGGTACAAAGAGATTTTACCACAAATGTTTGTGCTAGCATGTGCTCGTGATTAACGAGTGGTTTGCGCTTCCACAGGTGGTCTCCCGTCACCCATTATTCATTCCCCTCGTGGCTCAAATGAAAGGAAGAGAAGCAGACCATCTCTTTTAAGAGGGTCGCGAACCCATTTGCATTCCCATTTTTTTATTATAATTTCTCTCATTGCCTCCTTTATTAAACTTTCCCTCCGCATTTTCTTTCTCATTCCCTTGGTAACAGCACTGCCTTCCTTTCTTTGAACCTTCATAACCCGTACCTCATCCATTTTATCCCACAACCGTCTTCCCACGATTGATGTCAATATAAATGGCTGCCGCGTATCGTCACCATTTCTAATCTTCTGAAAATCTCCCCTCTAGTGTGCTAAAAAAACCTTATTTATATTTTCTTCCTAAATCAGCAGTTTAAGTTCTCAGTGTTCCATGCTGAAGGATCGCTAAATTCCTGCGTAATTCATGTTGGCATTTTCCTCAAACGCATTTATTACTCCATCCCCTTTGTTTCATCATGCCGTTTTTATGAATAAATAAATATTTAATAAAATGGCTCATCTCTTTTGCATGTTTTTTTTTCATTTTCTATCAACTGTTGGAAAATATATCTTTTCCCTGTAAGCCACCTTGGATTATTTTCTTGAATTTTCATTTTTTAACTTGAGATATGAAAACTTTTTCTCAGTTCAAGACTTTTTTTACCATTATACTAATTATTTTGACACAATGATTAGGATTCGAATTGAAAAACACCCTTAAACTTTGCCAAGGTAGGATTTATTGATTTAACATCGAGCTAATTGATTGATATTTTTATATCCATAGTTTATTTTAAGCAATTACAATAAAATATGTATACTGTTATAACATAAAACTGCGACTCCTGTTTCGTACTTTCAGCGATATTTTTCAATTTTCTACAACATTCAAAGTCATTTAATTGTTTCCGCCTGCCACGCCCAAAGAAAGGAAGTGGGATATTCCATCGCCATTGGCTCTGTGTGTTCGCAGAAACGTTGCAATGGTTGAAGGCATCCAACGAAATCATGGGTATATTTTTGTCATCCCAGTTTTTCACTTCACTAGACAGCCTCAATGTTTCCATCGTGATACACTGATATGCGGCATGCCTTCACTTCACAGCTACATTACCAGCTGAAAATAATAACGATGCAAAAACTCATGAAAAACGGCTTCTACTAAGGCAGCAGTATTTTTTTTGGCGTAGAGCAAAGTCAAGAACACTTTTTCGGCATCATTCACCGAATAAAAAATTCGGTACGTAATAAATATTTGATGAGCATGAGCCTGCGGTTGAATTCCCTTTTGCTCTCGCTTCAACTGTCAGTGGGAAACTGACCATTGCTATTTTTGACAACCCAAGACATTTGACTAGATGAATTATATGTGTGCTATTCATTTCATTTTGGTAATTAGGGACTGCAGCTGAGCATTGAATTCGCGCCGGAACCACAAAATCCGCAAATCTGTTGTGGATTAAATTTACGGGAATTCTACCGGGAACTTTACCACCTATGAGATAAGAAACCGCATTACCCAAGGTGGGTGCAAAGAGTCCATTGGAATGAGAGCCGCGCGATTTATCTGATGTGAGGATGTTTGTCCATTTATCTTTTATAAACGTTCGAATTATCAAATTTTCCGAAATTTCCCGGAGTTTCTTCACACTTTTATTTTTTTTCTAGGTGTACAAAGGCTTTTTATATGGAACTTTTCACTATCGTCATAGTCCCGTCACAATAGGAGGACTTGCATGTGAGTTTTCTTAGGCTTCAAAAAGATTGTACTACTTGTCTTTATCTGAAATAGGAAGCATTTATTGGCAGAATTGATGTCAGAACTTGAAGATGTCTGAGGATAGTCTGCAAACACTGGCAAGAAAAAGGTAAAACGCCGATTATCAGGAAGCTCATGGTGAAGCATTTAGCCACTGCTATACCATTTCAATCGTCATCTCAAACCAAGTTATTGACTACCTCATTTGTTTAACTTAAGTTTGATCCTGATTTCATGTGTATTACCGTGTTTCCATGTTGAGCATTTGTCACAATTGGTATTACCTCATTTGATTTATCGCTTTGCCGGAAATAATTTTCATAGTCGGTTCAAATTGAAAAATCAATTATTGCTTCGAATAGCAGTTGCTAAAATACGCGGCAGTGATCCTTTTTAAGATATTGGTGCTATGAAATCTAGTTGATTTCTGGCACGTAAGCCAAAACGTTATAACTAGCATGTGCGACCCATCATAATTGAATATTTGTAATCACAATTTCACTTCCCTCTCTCTGGTTCCTACCAATGTAAAGCTACTACTGGTCAGTACCCAGGTAGGAAGGCAGAATTGGGCTAATTTTGCCATGTAAAATTTTCTTTTCTACCCGCTCGCAGCATCAACTCGTTTAATTTCCCGCGAATATAAGAACATAGTTTCCGATGTAGAAATAGTCCTTTTTCGCTTTAGCTATCAAACTTTGGTCGTTAAAGGGGCTGTCTTGATGGTAGGTGGGCCATTTTCCTTATTTCACATACCATTTTAACTGTCTTACTTGACATATATAATTACAAGCATCTTTACCTCCCGATCTCAGTTAACTCCAAGTTCCCGCTTCGCTGTTTCTGCGTCCCCAAATAACACGCGGCCTCGCCGTCATTGCCCATTATCCCGTCCCCGCGTGGACCTCTGGGCATTAATATAAGTCCGCCCACGCCCTGGATTACGAAAACGACGGCGCGATTTATACGGGAATTTTTGCACTCCAAGGGGAAGGCTCCGAAGCGATGCTTAGGACGACAGGACCGGTCCTCCTCTTTGCCTTAATTCCCCGTCTTTTATCGCGCGGAAAACCACCTTCCTTTGTTTTCGTGTAACATTCAAAGTGCACACCGTCCGAGGGAAACCTAAAGAGGCGACCGGTTTCTATTTCAGAACCGCCCGGCCCTCTCGGGGATTAACGGTCGTCAGTTGGTTTATGTCGGTCCAGACGGCCTCTTTGGAGAGGGATTTAATAATGCGAAATTGGCGATAATGAGGAAGGAAAGGCTGGGATTGGGAAATAAGGAAACGGAAGGGGTTTTGTTATTCGCTCCCTCTCTCCGAAACGATCCTTCCTCGCTCATACGAGGGGATCTCCTCCCGGACTCCCTCCCCGCAGACCTATACGGCAAAAGTTACCGACCTCTTGGCCCCAACCGTACTTTCCACTATCCCTGCCCTCCCTCCCTCCCCTCCGTTCGCCTTTCCGTTGACCACTTCACTTCACCCTCCACTCTCTTTAATGCCATGATTCTCTGCACTTCTCCCTTTCGAGTAGTCTCTTTTTATCACTCCACTCTCCTCATTTCCTTGTGTGACCCTTTCGCCATAAATGTGGGATTATGACAGGTTCGGATATAGCGGTGACTGAAATTGGCTGTTGATCAAAAGGATCCCTGCTCATACGACGACAATCAATGAAGAACTTTTTTGTTGCTAGGGAACGTCAAATTGATGACTATAAACGCTCACGGACTTCATCTGCATAATATCCTGTAGGCCACCTCAAGTTGTGTGAAATGGTGTGCGTAAAATTATCGACTTGTTCAATAATTAATTCCATTAAAATAAATTTAGCTACCATTATTATTGCATGAGAAAAGAACACACAAACGATTGCCAGTAGGTGTAAGTTTAGCATCATGACCACAATTTACGCATGCCAGCAATGGTAGAGAATCTATTCATATTAATATAATATTCAACTTTATAAATGGACGGGCATAAAAGATCTGTTTCGGAAACATGCAAAAAGTGTCTTTATTACCTGGAAGAAGATAAGGATAGATGCATTGGGGAGTATATATACTGACCATAAAAACGCCCTGTGGATTAGTCTACTTTACATCACTATTAGAAGCCATTATGGACTCATTTCCACCCCAAAAAACTATTACTATTTGAAACTGCTCGTTCTAATGTCTAGTCCCATTACTTTTTGTCATGATCAGGTCTATGATAGTAATCCAGATTTCTTAGAGTTTTGCGTTGTCAGAAAATATATTGTTTCTGAGGGGCATGCATAGGCGTTAATTTCCTACCGGTAACTGTCCCTAAGTGTTACACGAGTCTTGGTCATTACGTTCGGCAACGGATGTGGGATATCAACCACGAAGTTGTGGAGGAATAAGGATATGGAAATTGAAACTGAGATGACGAAGAAACGGATGTGTTTAGATGGATTATGTCTAGCGTTTGTTGGAACCGACTAATGGTGAGCGATGGAAGAAAAAGTCCAGAATATCGTAATTATTGTTGGAATAAACAATTTGCTAATTATATGGTTTATGTTAATTTTATTCCCTTGGGGGTTACGTATATTATCTCCCTCGTTTTAGTTACGTAAACAACCTCTGTTGAATTTTAATTACCTCCGAATGAAAGTGGATTTCCATAGTGAAAGTTTTCATTAGGAAAAAAATACTGTCATGTTATAAGTTCTGAATTTTGGCCACAAATCACCGAGGTCAACTAAATGCCAACAGTTATGGTAATAGGAAACCATTATAAGGATTTCAAAGTTGGGTAATCATATTTAGACTATCGAGATTGGGTAGATTAATTCACATTGAGTTGGATTCATATTCTTTTATAGAGAACTTACTCGTCAATACAGGTATTACGAGATTTTTAAACCAAAAAAACGCTGAAATTCAGTAAAAATGCTAAGTTTCTATAAGTCATCATGTCTGCGTGTGTAAGGCTTGTTATTCCTACACATTAGATTGGGCTCAGATTCACATGGGGTGTAGTCGCAATAGAATGAAATAAATTGGTATGGAGTTCGTATTGAATCTTGACTCTACTCGAAGGGATAGTAATTGAAGTGGTGATTATACGTGCAAAACCGTGCGCACATACCCTAATCCACCGTGACTCTCAATTCTTCATAAATGTGGCCTGCACAGGGATTTCAACTTGAGTGAGGAAGTGTTGGTTAGGTTTTAGGAGAAAACATACCAGAGCAGTTTTCCATATTATTGCCACTTTTCATAGAAAACTCTATCATTCGTGGATTTCTAAGCTGGTACAAATTGTCTTCATAATTTGCGAAAGCCGATTTTGACTATCATTGCTCAGTGTAATTACTTGTATTACTTTGCCAATCTACACATATCGGATCTCCTTTCGGCTAAAGCTTCCCATTCTATGCCACAAATTTGCATGGGATTTAATAAACTGTGTTGCGAGTGCTCCTTTAAAATATATTTATTTAGTACTGAATATAATTATATGATTTATGCAATATCTCTGGTTTCCCTCCCTTGTTTTCTAAATGATCGGTAGCTATTCTAGCCTGACGGTGGTAGAGACAATGCAATCTCTGCCGTCAAATCGGATTTGCCCAAATACAATTTCAAATAGATTTCCATCCATAATTCAAGAAAGCCGCGGATTGCGCTCTCTTTCAAAATTTGCTGTGTGCAAAGGCGTTAGAGATCGTCTCATCTAAAGTTCTCGTTTCACTAATATAGAGTAACCGTAACCAATATAAAATAAACTTAAATTAGGAAAGAATGAGGGTCAATATAAACTTAGGCTTTCCATTCTTCATTCTTTCAGCGTATCTCGTTCATTTGCCCTCATTCTCCACCATTTTGACCAATGTTCCTCTTCTCAATGAGGTCATTCTTCCTTCCGTTTGCCCCCTCCTGAGAGACTCTTTCCAGCATTCCGTTCAGCTTACTGAGTCTCTCTCCATTTCAACCTGACGATTTTCAGTTAATTTTTGGTTATTCATTAGCTTAGTGGGCTTAAGCGTTTGGCTCGGCTAGCGAAATGAAAGGGAATACAGGGGCGGTTCTCAAAAGGAAGGGATTTTCTACTCTTACCATTGGAAGAGTTGGCAGGACTTGTATTTTTCCCGTATCGTGCAGCATGTGCAACAAATTCCTCCTCGTTAACCTGTTTGCTCCACCCGTAATACTAGTTATTCTCTTCCATGCTCTTTGAAATCGGCTCATTGGAATTGGTAGCTTTTGGTCATCAATGCATGGATCCCCCGTGTTTTTTATTATTATCGCAGCCACTAGAGATCGAATTAGTTCAATTTCAACTTCATTTACTTGCATTTAATTTACAACTAGATAAAATAATAAGACTGAGCGAGCTGCCAAACAAATTTTTTGTCAACAAATCTAAAAAGAGAATTAATTTTCGATGCTTGGAATGAAAACTTTAAAAGATGCATTTGTATCTAGTCATATCGTGATTCCTTTGAAACTTTATTCCATAAAAACTCGGGAGGTTTGATACATAAATTTGGGGAATAAAGGATTAAAGTACTCCTTATACTTCGAAGATGCAAGTGTACAAAGGAAAAAGTTAAAATAAGGGCAAAAATTAAATCATGGAAAGAGAGTGGTATTAGATATTGCTGAACAACTTGAAAAATCAGGCAGAAATATCACATATGATCATTTTCTTATTCTCAGGTGAACGACCGCAATTCAAAGCCTTGACAATCGTAGGGAGTACGAGAGAAAATAAAGCAGAGCCTCCACATGAATTCACTGCTGTGAAAGTGAGATAGCGAGACACAACTAAGATTAAATGATTCTCTTTAACTGTCCCAAGATTTGGAAATATATTATTTTACTCCGCTCAGTTTAAAATCAGTTACGCATTGACGAAGATTCTAAATATACAAAACTTTAAATTTAAAATTATACAATACAATAGGTAATGTAGATACATTTGACAAAATGGCGCCCTGATACAGTTGTAAAAGAATGACTCGAAAATGGCCTTAGGTTATCTTGTACAGCATGATTGAGATCATTACTTTCAATGCTTGCGTAATATGAAATAGTTCTAGATCAAAATCGCTTAAAAGTTACATAAAACACGTAATTTTCTTACGTCTTCGACATGAACCATCCGGGATTACCCAAGGTGATGTTCTTAGAAAACTTCATATCCAATTTCCTCATTTTGAAAGGATTGCATCGAGGAAAAGAAGTGGCGGAAGGTGAACAAACGATGGTAAAAATATACTCAGAAGGGTAGAAGCCGTACATATGATTATAAAATGGCAGAGGAACGCGGGTAACTTGCTCAAGATGTATCAAAGATATTTACCAAGAGCATTAAAACAGTACTTGTAATCATCGTTTGCAATGACAAAATATTTTAGAAAAATATATGTAATAATATCTGAATTTTCATATGTTAAGTCAATGACAAATATTCAAATGCACCTTTAGAAAATGCACTAAAATTTATATCGCATTACAATAATATTTCTATTGCATTAAAATATCCTATGGTGCAATGGCGACTTTCAATATAAGGTTGCTGATATCACAATGGTTAATATAAAATCATAAAACAGCTAACATTACGAACAAAACTTTAATTGAAAAATGTAACCAGTGAGTTTCCATTGGACTTTGTCAGGCAACAACGCGGCTATTTTTTTCTGTCGTCAGGGATAAGTAGCTTTTACTATAATTGAAGCATTATTGAGTATAGCATGCGTCGAATACGGAGAAGTAGAACTTAGTTGATTGTATGCATAAATTGCATATATAAATCCATGTTCCTTCTAAGCCACATGGCTTGTCAGATAGTTCCATATATTCATGAAGAGCGTCTTGTTACGAGTATAGTATCTTTGAAGCGGAATTGTTATATTTCAGTTAATATATTTTTAATTGAAAGACAAAAAACTAATATATTGACATTGAAAACGTTACCAAAACTGCGAAACAAAAATACAGAAAAACATATCTATGCCATAAGTATAACATTATTATGAGAGACCACAGATTCTTAATTTCTCTAATCAACCATTCTTTGATCTTTTGCTTAAATTCTGCCAAACCTTTAAGATTATGTATTTGCTTTGACAAACAATTAAAGGTATTTTGTATAATCAGATAATAATCATACGTTTACAACATAGGGGTATTTCGTTTAAGCACACAATGTGTATTGTTCTAAGGAATTTTGCTCTCTTAAAAAAAAATAGTTTTCCACTATGATCAACCATTTTAGCGATTCGTCTACAGTTAAAATGTTATATTTTGCACAAAGTGATTTAGGTCAATATTATTACAATATAAGAATCCATTCACATCAATTAATTTCAGTTGTCTCTTTTGGTTCCTTGTCCCTAATTACCGTGTTTGCCAGTGAGTTGGACGCCATTCCCCAAACGGTGATTCCATATGTGAATATACTCTCAACCATAGCAAAATAAATCATCAATTCTATGTTTGCTAGTACAAAGTACAAGTTTTTCAGTCATGTCTAATACCACTTTCTTTCCATGATTTAATTTTTGCCCTTATTTTAACTTTTTCCTTTGTACACTTGCATCTTCGAAGTATAAGGAGTACTTTAATCCTTTATTCCCCAAATTTATGTATCAAACCTCCCGAGTTTTTATGGAATAAAGTTTCAAAGGAATCACGATATGACTAGATACAAATGCATCTTTTAAAGTTTTCATTCCAAGCATCGAAAATTAATTCTCTTTTTAGATTTGTTGACAAAAAATTTGTTTGGCAGCTCGCTCAGTCTTATTATTTTATCTAGTTGTAAATTAAATGCAAGTAAATGAAGTTGAAATTGAACTAATTCGATCTCTAGTGGCTGCGATAATAATAAAAAACACGGGGGATCCATGCATTGATGACCAAAAGCTACCAATTCCAATGAGCCGATTTCAAAGAGCATGGAAGAGAATAACTAGTATTACGGGTGGAGCAAACAGGTTAACGAGGAGGAATTTGTTGCACATGCTGCACGATACAGGAAAAATACAAGTCCTGCCAACTCTTCCAATGGTAAGAGTAGAAAATCCCTTCCTTTTGAGAACCGCCCCTGTGTTCCCTTTCATTTCGCTAGCCGAGCCAAGTACTTAAGCCCACTAAGCTAATGAATAACCAAAAATTAACTGGAAATCGTCAGGTTGAAATGGAGAGAGACTCAGTAAGCTGAGCGGAATGCTGGAAAGAGTCTCTCAGGAGGGAGCAAACGGAAGGAAGAATGACCTCATTGAGAAGAGGAACATTGGTCAAAATGGTGGAGAACGAGGGCACATGAACGAGATACGCTGAAAGAATGAAGAATGGAAAGCCTAAGTTTATATTGATCCTCATTCTTTCCTAATTTACGTTTATTTTTAACTAGTTACGGTTACTCTATATTAGTCAAACGAGGACTTTAGATGAGACAAACTCTACACTTCAGTTGATGCTTGTAATAAGTCACCTCCCTGCCATACACCCTTGTGGTGGTTTGCCGGATAATAAGTAGATATAGATACCTAAACAGGAGATTTGGATGTTAAGAAAGCACTTTCTACTCTAGGGTGTTTTTTTATTTTTCCATATTAAAACATTAGTGTCCATGAATAGCAGAGTACGAAACTTACAACTTAAGTACATGATGAAGTACGTCTATAAGTAAATTATATAAATAATGTATAATTCATCAAAACACAATATGTCACTATGATAGACATCTATTAATAAATGATAATCTAAGCATTGCATCAAATTCCGTCTTGCATGACGGGCCATTAATTTATTGCTCTAGTTCTTTATATTTTCCTGAAGAGTTCACTCTTCTTGCTGGATCTAGGCTGAGCCCATTTGTTAGGTGATTCATAGTAGGAAAAATATCTATTCTCACCTTTGCGAATGTATTCATTGTCATCATACCTACTGTTTAGAAATGGATCCTAGGGACTTAGTGCCAGGGTTTTCCATAGTGATGACATTAATCTTGAGTGAAATAAGATGGAGGGGAAAAGGAGTTCAGACAAAAGGTTGAAAAGTGTGAAATAGTGCAACAGATTTATAGGCGACTTTAGGGTAAATGGCGGTTGGCCAGGCACCGCAAGGGAGGAGGGTCAGGGATGGCGGGTTTTGAGCAAAATACCCTTAAGGGGATGAGACGGGAGGGTGGAGGGAGTGAGATTAACGGCTACTCATTGGCGCAGGGGTTTGGAGGGTCTGAGGATGTAGAGTGGCGGGAGGGAGGAGGGTTGGGAAGGGATGGGGGAACGTAGCGGCACGGAAGAGAGGCCAGCTTCCGGAGGGAAAGGATGTTCCCTCATTCTCTTTCCCTTTTCTGTCTCTCTCCCCACGGTCGTGGAGCCCTCCGGTGAATCAAAAGGGCGAGAGGGAGAGAGAGAGTGAGTGGTGCCCATCCGAGTGTCTGGACCAAAGCTTATGCCCGCTACCCTCTCCCTTCCCATCCCACCCGTTCCTTCCCTCCCACTGCCCGCGCTATCCACATTCGACCCATCCGCTTTCATGGGCCCGTATGGCGCGTATTCTGCTCGTCCACGGCCTCGTCTCCTCGCGCATCCTCCGCACCCGTTACATCCTCCTCCGCAAAACCCGGGAATAGAATTAGACGCAGTTATAGTCGATCTGTCAAAAGCCTGTGATGGAGTCGATGGCTAAATTTCTGCTAGTAGATCCTTTACAGCACCACTTTTGTATAAACTTCTAGTATTCCAAGTTCCAAAAATCATATCCATCCATTTGCTTGGTCTGTATCTGTTAAATCCTGTTTCCGAGGCTTCAATTGACGTTTCGAAACAATGATTTTTTCTGGAATTTGGTTGTCAGCCATACGCCCAACCCCCTTTTCAGAGGACCATTTCTCTCTTCCTCGTCGGCCCTGACCCTGCTTCCCACTGGGGTTGGTTACCCAATCTTCATCAGGGTTACTCAGGTTACCGGGGTCTGGGCTTTCTGATGTGGTGTGAGTACTTCTAAAGATGGATAAAATTATGGTAAACGACTGATTGTGGGTTGACCGACATGAGTTTTCTGGAGTGTATTTTCGGTAAACGCGTTATAATTTAAAATAACACATATATGAGAGGTTTCTTTACACCGTGAATTAACCCATACTGCTGATAAATTAAGGTGTACAAAATGGAATACGCAGACTTGTAGACTTGTGCAAAAGACTGAGCAGATTTAGGCATTGAGTTCAAAGCACTTGAGGCTGTGCACGGCTGATGCTTACCGTATTTTAAGGAATATAAAACGCTACGGGCTATAAGACGCACCTTAATTTTTAAGCAATTTAAAAAAATAAAATTTTTACCATTTTTATAAGTAGACTAGCTGCGCTATTCCGTTTATAAAACGGAAATAAAAATTGGTGAGAATTCAGTAAAATTTATTTTTCTTTGTTT
The DNA here is from genome assembly GCA_963169105.1 of Ceriagrion tenellum. Lineage (NCBI taxonomy): Eukaryota > Metazoa > Arthropoda > Insecta > Odonata > Coenagrionidae > Ceriagrion > Ceriagrion tenellum. The sequence continues at coordinate 15,368,503 of OY720634.1, forward strand.
AATTTATTTCCACTCCGGCCATTTTTACGCAGTTTTCATTTTTCAGTAGGGGTTAAATAAATTACATTAAATTAAATTAAAAGGGGTTGTATAGGTTTCCCGCGGAATCAAATATATGGCCATGTTTAAGACCGGCGGTAATTTTAAATCAAACACTGGACTTTTTATATATTAATTTTGAGTATAAGACGCACCTGAAATTTGGAGGCAATTTTTTGAAGAAAAAGTGCGTCTTATAGTCCGTAAAGTACCGTAAGATGAAAAGTTACCAATACAAATAAATGGAAGAGTGATCTTGTGGGTCAATGAATTCCTCAAAGACAGGACACAAAGGGTTAAAGTAGGAGATGAATGCTCAGAGACAAAGAGAGTAACGTCTGGTGTTCCTCAAGGAAGCGTTCTTGGACCATTATTGTTTTTAGTTCACCTAAATGATCTCCCGGAAAAAATAAATTCTAACATTAGTCTTTTCGCGGATGACTGCATTATTTATCGAAAGATTGAAAATCAGATTGATCATGAAGCCCTTCAGGATGACGTGAACAAATTAAAGAATTGGGTATCCAGAAATGGGATGGATATAAATGTAAATAAATGCAAATATGTGAACTTCAGCAATTGAAAAAAGACTGGAAATATAAATTACGAATTCTCCGGTAGTTCAATTCCAAAATCGGACAGCTGTTAATACTTAGGGGTCTATTTTACTATGAATTTAGGATGGGGTTTAAACGTGGAACACATTTTTAAAAAAAGCTTTCAAAATGTTGCATTGGGTAATGAGAAACCTAAAAGGGAGCAGCACGACCACTAAAGAGAAGGCCAATAAAGCCCTAGTTCGACCCACACTAATGTACGTATCTCTTGTATGAGACCTACACAAGAAAGAAGAGGTGATGAACTTGGAGAAGGTGTAAAGAAAAGCAGCTAGGTATGTGCTAGGGAAACACAACTAAACAGAGAGCGTAACAGAAATGCTAAGAGCACTGGGATGGGAGAATTTACAGGCGAGGAGGAAAAGGAGCAGGCTATGTGGGATGTACAAAATAGTGAGTGGGTAAAAAGCATGGCATAAATTTGCGAAGGACAAAATAAGACCAAACTTTGTGGGAAAAAATTATCACCAGTTCAAGATAAATTGCCGATCACAAAGGACAAATGTTAAACAGTTCTCCTTCTTGAACAGGACCATACGGGACTGGAACGACCTACCAGCACAAATTATTGAACCTGCCCAAAACAAATTTTGTATTTTTAAAAATAGGTTAAAGAACAAGAAGGTTTAAGGTTTATTCATTTACTCGGCTGTTTTTAATGTTACCACTGGGCCAATGCCCTGCTTGTTTAATTGTAATAATAATAAAAATTCATCTTCACTGGCCGCCGGGAGAAGATACGCGCGGACCAAATGCAGCACGAAGACCGCGTGAAGCTTGTTACTCAAATTTTGTAATCAAGTTCACGCTCATAGCAAGAGCCATTTCTGTATTCATCTTTTAAACAAAGTTATTTCAATTACAAATTATTTCAATTGGAAATTCTTTTAAATGAGGTTAGGAAAAATTAGAGGGGGCAAAAATGAATTGTTAGAGCCCACACCCAATGTAAGAATAAACCCAATAAAGAATAAAAAAAGAAGTAATTGGTTGCTACATTCTTTCATTGTGGACTGGGGTAAGCAGTGAGAAAGTATGCAGACTCCACATGAGCCGACGAAACAATTATTTCTTTTTTTCTGGCGTAAAAGCCGCCGAACTAAATTTCAGTTGCCATTTTCTCAGTACTAATACATACTAAGTTCATGTACTCTGGTTTACGTTAATATTTAGCTAAAATAATTTCCTTCATTTAATCGATGAGGTAGAAAACATTCCAAATGTTGATAATAGTGAAGAAAAATCATTTTATAACGTGAAACGAAAAATGTTTATTTTTATTAAACATTCATATCTTCGCCACGGTGATAGAACAATAAACATATCCGAAATACGTTTAATGTAATGTTTAGTCTTTTTTCTGTATGCAAGTGTGAATAATATCTGATTAAATCATTTTTCTTCCTCCATGCTAGGAGCACAGAAGTTATTATTTTTTTATTTTTTGAATATCAGGTAGTAAAAAGTCGGTCATTTTGCTGTACTTAGTAATGCTAAGCTATCTCGAGGTGGCTGTGCCATGTCCAACTGGGACTAAGGCATAATCGATTTTTACATCTCAGCCTAAAGATGGAGCAGGTTCTCCACTCAACTTACCTTGTGTACATAATTGTCTTTAATGTTGCATATAAGCCGCGACTCGATTTGCACGAAGCTACTTTTGAAATAAATGACTCTTCAGTGTCCTGAACTTATTGTTAATTAAAATTAGTGAGTGTTATCACCTCTTTCCCTGAATTTTAGTCCCTCGAAAACTTTAGGTGTGTAAACATTCTAGGCCGGAACCTATTTCTGTCGTTTTAATAATTTATTTTCATGGTAATGAGATAGAAAATATTTTTTAAAGAAATTGCATTCTGTACTCTGTGCAATGGAAGGGGTATTCATCCCAATAGTTCTTCTAGGGTTAATTCCTGGAGTAAACTTAGGAAAGTACCCATATCCTTGTTTAAAATCTTGACCACTGAAATTTCCTCGCCGCTAAAAACACTAAACTCCTTCCAAAAAGTGTCCCGCCCACTCTACCAACCATTTCTTTGCCCTCCCGCATCCGACCTTTTGCAAAGGCATATCTCCTGTTGTGTTACGGCCTTCCCCGTTGCTTAACGACTAGAGACGCTCGTAGCCCAGCGACGCAATATTTATGGAACGATCTTCTAAGCCGTAAATCCAAGGAGTTTGGTTTTATTTCAGGGATTAGAGTCTTCTTTGGTCAACACTTGAAGTCGGAGGCTCGTATTCTCCCAGAATAGCTATTGGTTGTTTTGTGGTTTGGCAATTTGCGCTGCTTTCATGGCGCTTTACTCTTTTCTTCCGCAGAAACAAAAACTTATTCCCCGTTATTCATTGTGATTAGGAGTACTCGTTGAATGTGATGGGTATCAGTCTTGTAATCATTTATACTTTGTAGTGACAGACTTTACGTTTTGGTTTTTGTCAGAAAACCATTTTAAGGTAGTCCGAGCGAGATAGTTCCCTAGTCATTATAGAGACCATGTTCGAATTATACGTTTTGATTTCACCATTTGTAGCACACATCCATTAAATATTGCATTATTAATGGTGCAGTTATATTGTTTTAGACGACAGATATTTTAAGTAATTAAATGAAAATAATCTAAATAAGTCTTAAACTTCTTTCTTTTTTTCGCGCGGTGCGTTTGAAACTCCTTCAAAACGGAAGGTTTTTCGTAATACCCAAGAACCTATTACGGTGACAATATGATTAATTTTAAAAAATAGTAGTGAAAACAAACAAACTACATGCTGTTAGTTTTTTACGACATCTAAGAGTTAGAAATTCCTCACTTTGTTAATTATGTCTCTTTGGAGTGCATACCCGTACCATTTCCCATATATAATGGCTGGTATTTTCTGGCAAATATCGTCGAAAGTAATGAGGTAAGGAGTAGAAGTTTTGGTGTCATAGGATAGGTGTGATGTTTTTCTTTAAAATGAGACCAAATTCATTGATTCTTTAGTAAAACAATATTTCGCTCAAACTACCTTAACTGAAAATGTAATTGTGTTTTATATTTGATCATCAATTGTATAGATAATATTAAAAGTGAGCCTATTTATTTGTGTTAAAATATTAAATGACGCTTCCATGGTACCCTGTGAAATTGAATTTCACACGTTCTGACACTTTCTGCAGAGTTTCTGTATTTCTGTAGAGTTTCTGAAGTTCTACCGAACAGCTTTTAAGGAGTTATTTTGTTCTGCAGAAAAAAAAACTCAAAGGAACATGTGTTCTGTAGAGTCAGGCTCTCATGTTCCGTACAGATCCTTAGAAAAGGAACTAGTTCTGAAGAAAAAGAGTCAATTCCTGTAGAATCCCTTACGTTCTACGGAACAGCCTCTAAGGAATTTTTTTTAGCAAGGTAGTGATGTAAAGGGGAGAAAATAGTGTGTCGGACGTGTTCTCGGTTTGTGCTGCTGCTGCCATCTGTTGACGGATGGTTTCGCGCTCCTCTCCTCTTTCACTTTCTCTCTATGTCTCTGTCTCTCTCTCTCTCCCTAAGTCGCACACGGAAAACTACCCCATGCCCTTCTTCACCGCATTCCATCCCATAATTCTCTTCTGTTGGACCCTCAACCCAGGGTGAATGATGGGCGTTCGTAGCGTTTTAAAGTCGATGTATAATGAGCACTGCCATCGGCGTCAGGTCCAACAAAACTTCATGAGCCGACTTCAAGACGATGTCACTGTATGTTCGATTCAAGCGTGGATACCATCTACAGCAAATCTTTCCTTCTTAGAAAAACAATGGGTAAGACAATCAAAATCCAGGTGTATTCCAGGGGATATCCAGGCAGCCTGTAATCTGGGCACGGTTGAGTGACGACTTGAATTTGCCTAGCTTCATTCGCAATACCATTAATAATGAAATCACTGAGTACAGTGAAATCCGGCGACATAATTATTTTGATGAATTTATTTCAAGAAAATTCCAAGTTTTTCTGGATTATATATTTTCCAGTGGGTCAAGAGTAAAATTTTAGACTTTGGTTACCTTTTTCATTCAATTTCTGACAAAATGATATAAAAATCATCGCTCTACCTGAATTTTCCATAATTTTAGGATTTTTCCAGGAAATCTCCAGGTTTTTCCAGGTTGTCCTGCATAAATTTTGCTATCCCAGTAACGAGCTCGTGGGAATTTTTTGGGAGCCATCCTGGAAAGTTCCCGAAGACATTGGAAAAGGTCCCACTCGGTAATTATTTTTATCCGGGTCGTAATCTAATTTTACCGGACTAATCATGCCCCGAGACACTGCCTCCAAGTAATAATTCAAAGGTACTGCGAATTCAACTACGGGTTACGAGGCGGGTAAAGATGAATTCCAAGAATCACTCGTATTTTATCGCCTCCTCAACGATTTTACTGCAATTTAACTACAAAATCACTTATTTCCTGATATACTTTACGTACATTAGTCGGCATTTGTCTAACGGTGGCCTCATACGCTTATACGTATGCTTTAGATGTCCTTATTGGCGCAACTGACCATCAGATTATTTTCAATTTAATTCCCATTTCAACGAAATTTTCAAACCCTATGCGGTCATGTCCCTAACAATCTGGGTTAATTGCCAATTCTAGTAAAGATAAATGGCATATTTTCTACTGTTGGCCAAAAATATATTTATTTCTCTGTTTTGGGATTAGTTCGTCGTAATCAGTACTTATGAGCTCTCAATTTTCGTCGGTTACCATTATACTGTCGGTGCGTAAAGCGATTGTGTAAATTAGTTGTAATTAAGCGTCGAGCCACACGCAGTTTTTTATTTTTCATTTTATTCGTATCATGCTCATCGTCATGATGTTTTTTTGGCAGCTTAATTCGCTACATGCCCGCAGTTCTGTTTACGCAACATTTTTTCCCGATCACCTTTTAATTAGTGGACTAACGTTTCGCGATATTTTTATCGCAATGGATTTAACTATTATGGAAAGTTTCCTGTTGAGGATCAGCTCTTCGAATGCACTGCGTTGTGTTTGTAGAGCATACTAACATTCTTATTACTGAGGAAATAATTAATATCGCAATGCGCTGATACCAAACTATTTGTATTGTTCCGTTGTTATCGTTTTTAACGCCTAAGGTTAGTACATACATACATACATACATAACATTCACGCCGTTCCCTTCCGGGGTAGGCACAGTCACAAAGTTTCACTCATAAATACATATTTGTACACCTAACTCTGCTTCAATAATCTCATCCATACTGACCTATCCTTGAAATACCTCTTTTGCTTTATTTACCCCCTAACACTGCTTCATACACGCCCTCCTGTTTTTTAAGGCTCCTAATATTCCTCCTCCTAAGAATTTCCTCAATCACATTCAACCACAACTTTCTCGGCTTACCTCTACCTCTCGCAGCATTCATTTCAATCTTATAATGTATCTGCTTCGTTTTTTGACTCTCATCCATTCTCTCAACATGGCCAAACCATCGAAGCACACTCCTTTCATATATGTCCATTACTACTGGAGCTTCTAACTCACATTCATTTATTACCCACTCATCCCTGACCCTATCCATCCTACTCTTGCCGCAAACACTCCTCAGATGACTCATACCCACGGCGTTTACTCTACTCTTATGTCTATCCTGGAATACCTATGTTTCACTTCCACCCAACAGAGTGGGGAGAAGTACATTTTTGTTCACGGCGATTTTTGCTTCCTTAGACAGGCACTCATTCCTTGATATGCTCCACATGCTACCTACCACTTTTCTGCCAGCATTCGCACGTCTCTTTATCTCCTCATCTATCCGTCCATCTTTGGTAAACATCTATCCTAAGTACACAAAATCATCCACTTGTTCAATTACTTCACTTTCACCCTCATCATATAGTTATTCTCCCCATTCTCCTTATCAAAAACTACTACTTTAGTCTTTTACGCATTTACCCTCAATTCCTCTCTGTTTATTCACAAAACTTATCTAGGAGCTCCTGTAATCCCTGTTGGCTCTCTGAGATCACAACAGGTTACTTATTTTTTAAAATGTGTTTTTGTTGATTGTGAGCTAAGCAGAATTTAAAGATACAGTAAAGGCGTTTAGTATTTTAATATTTAGGGATAGGAGACAATTTATCTTCAATCAATGCTTTCAAAAAGCTAAAATTTCTCATAGAGTAATCTGTGACCTAGAGAATACGCCAACGTTTACTGCACTTTTATTCTTTAAGCATTTCCATCCAATCAATCCGTGAATGCTTCCCTGTCCTAGGCTGCCTCCATCAGCTCTTCATAATTCCTGCCCATTATTATGTCCGTCAGCATGTTATGTCTCTTACTTCCTCTCTCTCTCTCATTTGCTCTATCTATCCTTTCAGTGTTCTTTTTAGATGTCAATCTTTTCTCAGGATGTGTCCCATCCAATTCACTTTCCACTTGTCACTCTCATCATAATGTTTCCTTTCTCATTTTTTCCTTTCATAATTAATTTCTTACTTCATCGCTCCATTTGATCCTTATATTCTTAGAAATATCCACATTTCTAATCCCTATAGACATATCTCCTCTATCCGTCTGATTGTACATGTTTCTACTTCATAAAGCATCAAAATCAAAATAGAGAATTTCTGCCATGAGGATAATGGCGAAAGTAGACATCGAAATGTCGGCCAACAAATACCAAACCTGGTCGAAAACCCGCGAAGACTATTTTTGAGTACTTTTTAAAACAATATTAATTAGTTTGACTGTCTGTACTGACATAACTTAGCTGAACGCTGTGATTCTACTTGTTGTACGTAATCGATATGATGTTTGGTTCTCCATACAATTCATAAACTTCAGCATTTGTCCTTATTTTCCATATTCCTGCATCTATCATGGCACCGTATATTCTCCTGAGAATCTTTCTTTCCCATCTTCTGATTATTTCTTCTTGTGTTATGGTAAGTGTCCATGTTTCGGAGGCATTAAGGACAACAGGTCTTAGGACTGTCATATATATGACTATTTTGGTGCTTCTTGAAATATTTCTTGACCTAAAATTAGGCATAGGCAGTGCATAATAGCATTTATTACCCATGTGTAACCTGTCTTACATTTCAAGGGAAATCTGATTTTTATCTGTGAGTAAGGATCCTAGATATCTGGAGCTCTCCACTTTTTGAAAATTATTGTTATTAATTTTTATTGTAGGTTCTCTAGTTTTGTCCTGGTTTCTTTCCATTTTCCAGAATTCCGTTTTATCTTCATTAATTTTTAATCCCCAAGGTCCCGAAGTGATTCTAGTACTTATTTTCTCCGTGAAACTTCCATTTCATGTACTTTCAAGGCATATAAAGATATTTCAAGGCATATTTATTCTAGACTTTCTCCGTAAACAATCACCTCTGGAACTCCTCCCTGTTTTTCTCTCATTACTACATTTGTTTCCTTTCTGTTTATTTAGGTTCCAAAACATTTTCCTCTTCGATCTGTTTACTATTTTCTGTTATTGCCCCTCATTCCCTCTGCTCTGACCTCCTGATCATCTGAATATTTCGTAATGATCACTTTCTCTAACGGAATAAATGGTATGATGAAAAGAGTGAACTAGATAATAATGTGAAAATTTTCGGAAATGTATTGGTTTAGAGTGCGCATGAGGTAAGTCAACTTGGGACTCTGAACCACTATAAGGGCGCATGTAAGAGGGTGTTAGGAAATCAGGCGTAGAGAAGATAAGAAAGTCAGTGAAGGAAAATATATTTGAAGAGACTTAGATAGGTTTTCATGCCGATGTCATTCACTTCATTTAGGTTGAATAGTCAATAGAATCTTAAGAAACTAAGTAAATCAAATTTTTATCATGTTGTCATGACATTTCTGCTTATTACAATTCCTAATTACAGAGAATCCACTATTTTTTTAGATATCATTTAAGGTGCCGATTCTAAAAAAGTCAATCCATTTTTTGTCTAATTTACACAATTGCGTGATAATTTGCTTGCGTGTTTTCATGAGTGATATCTACATTGAAAAGGGGAAAAATTGCATCATACTGATTAGGCACTTTTGCAATTCAACACTTTTTTACGTGTTCTAATTGGCCCAGGATATATTTTACTTAATAATTCGAATATATTAGAATTGATTTTCCTACTTAGATCTCGTTCTTTCCACACGCAAAATAATGCGTTACTTTTAATTATACCCTTTGCAAACAAATATCTACGTGTCATTAAACCGAGTCCAATATTCGAAAATATCTTCCAAAAGACTTCATCTAAGTTTTGAATTGCCACAGTGAAAACTCAAGTCGTTACAGGCTTTAAAATAATGAAAAAAAAAAATGAAATACATATCTTGTGTCATTCCTGTTGCCGCACGTATGGCGCATAAATGAAATGTGCTCTTAGAATTCTTTTCGCCTTCTCTTTTAAAAATTATAAAAAATGTGCACTAAATGACCCAAGATTTCTGCTGCACCCACAATTCTTCGAGGACGCTGGAGGAGCCTTGTTGAAGGCCGACGCGTTATCGCGGAATGCGGAATGAAAGTGACATGTGCTCAGCGCTCACGACTAATTCGAGGTGAAGTCAACAGTTTCTGGCGTGATATTCTGGAACTGCACATTAAAATGAAAACATTAGATATTGTACTGTCTACTATTTAATACATAAAACTTAATGACACTCGTTTCGCCACTTTATTGGCCATCATCAGATACAGTGCGAAAATTCTAGTTACACCATGGGATTTATACATGATTCTTAGTGGGAAGGACGGGGGAGGGAAGGAAGAGGAAAGAGGAGGTTTGGAGGTTGGGATTATCGGTATCGAAGCAAAATGAAGGGGTGAGGAAGAGAAAGAGGGGGAAATTGGTAATTGGTGCATAGCAGTGGGTTGATTAGGTCATCCCAACGCCGCTCGTCAAGTGAGTGACTGGAATTTTCACACCGCATCTGATGATGGCCAATAAAGTGCCGAAATAAGTGTCCTTATGTTTTTTGTAAGGGTGAGTCTAATCCAAATATCGATTCTCTATTTCGCCGATTCTCAGGATTAGAATCGGTATCGAGAATCGATCGCCTAAAGTCGATTCCGATTCCATCGATTCCAGATAGATAAACATTCAAATCGAATTTCATTCATTACGTCATATTTGTCTCAGTAATTTTGGGTGTGGACTAACAATTTGTACTTTTTATCTACCTCAATAAGCTGATGATATATTTGCTATTTGTTAATAATTAATCTATTTGAGCGACTTAGTTGTCTTTTTTATTTTATTTCAGCCAATACTTGAATTTAAATAATAGTCATACGCTACTGGTATATTAACCCTTTCCCTACGAAGGCCGTGTATACACGGCTTGAATTTTTCTTCGCTAAAGGACGAAGGCCGTGTATACAAGGCTTGAATTTTTCTTCGCTAAAGGCCGAAGGCCGTGTATACACGGCTTTGCGGTCAAGCACGCCAAAAGGGTCCCAAGCGTCATTAGAGACTCCACGCGCTAGAGGTCCGGCCCTTTCTCATTGTCCATGAGGGGATTATCTCGGCCCTTTCCCGCACTAAATGTCCCCCTCAAGGAAGGTCCCCACGGTCAACTATTATTTTATACGTTGGAATAACTAAAAACGTATTTGTTGAATTTATTGGAAATCAATGCTAAGAATTACATTCTCGATGTTCTTCTGTTCGGTTCAAAATTTTAAACGGAATTCTATCGTTTATATTAACGGAGTTCATCACCACCTTGGAAAAATTTTGGAGACGTTAAGGTTAGATGTTAAACTGTAATAGTTGAATCCTACAAGCAAATTCTCTTTGAAGTATGAAGTTCTTTGCCGTGAGCCAAAATTACAGTTACCATTTTTCAAAAATCTCTCCACATAAATACAAATGCATTTCGCAATAAACGCAAATAAATGCGTATTCTCAAAATTTATAATTTACGGTACAAAATAAGGGATGGTTTCGGTCGACACGTGCTGTACGTATTAGCCCATACCATGCTTTCATCTGAGCACATTAATGCATTATTATTTTCTTGGAAAAACATATTACTGCCCAATCGGGACATCCAAGAGTAGATTGGCGCAAGTAGGCTTTTACTGAAATATTTGGAAGAAGATAACGTCACTCTTCTCGGAATAACTCATTTTCTTTTCAAAAGTTTTCTTGGTTTGTATTCAAATGTAGTCGTTACCGTTCTGTACGCAATCCGCTTCCTATATAAGGGATGGTTTCTGTAGACACATGCTGTGCGAAGCAGCCCATACAATGACTAGATTGAGAACTGCTCCACCCAGGTAATTACTCTCATATCCTGGTTCTCTGGTCAGGATCCATTAAGGAGGTGGTCTGGCCTGTGCACCACCCAGGCTTCCATAGGAACACATTAGTGCACTAATGTTTTCTTGGAAAAACATATTACCTCCCAACTGGCATATCCAAGAAAATATTGGGGCAAGACTGAAATATTTGGGAGAATATAACCTCACTCTTCTTGGAATAACTCATTTTCTTTTCAAAATTTTTCTTGGCGTGTATTCAAATTGAGGCGTTAACGTCCTGTACGCATTTCCCTTGCTCCTGCAAGGATTTCTTTTCAAATGATGTTTCGGTGGAATTACAATATTTCTTGGAATTATATCGAATGAATGAATCTCATATTTTAAGAATGCTCGTAGAGGGCAGATGCGACTGATGAGAGAGTGGATTTGGCCATCAATGATCTAAAATGTGAATATCTGAAAGTGCAAATACCTAGGAATATGCGACGTGTATTGAAAGTTGTCATTCCCCTTGAAGTATTTGTTGGTCTTTGATACAATGCGCTTATGCTGAAAACCGTAAAAATAACCGTAGAACTTCGTTTAAAATTTCTAAAGGCAGTGCAAAATGAAAGGTATACATTGGTGTACTGACATTCCCTGCAAAATCAACAATTTAAAAAAATTTAAATCACCTTAGTAACACTATTCTGACCGCATAAATACACCGCGATGGGCTACCTTCGAGAAAAGGGTCGAGGATTATATCTGGTCAGTTGCCGAGAAAAAGGTCCGGCACCCCGCTAGGCAAGGTCATTAAGCGTAGGAAGCGACTACCTGGACGATTTCTTGCCGCGAGAGAGCTCCGTACAGGGCGAAGAAAAAAATGCTATAAGCATTCGTACAGCCAAAACCATCTTTCCGTGAAGGAGTCCGGCGCGAAAGGGTTAATATCCCACCTGTTATTAGGAATAAGAATCGATGGAATCGGAATCGAGAATCGATTTGAAATAATCGAAATCGGAATAGGAATAAAAAAAGTAGAATTGACTCATCCCTAGTTTTGTGTGTTAAATGGTGGACAGTGCAATATCTTGTGTTTTCATTTTAGCTCGAGGTGAACAGGCATAACCTGAAATAAAACGCAGAAAGGAGATATTGAAGTATTTTCTCCTCGGGGCCTTCTCTTTTTCTGCGACGAAATTGTGGCCGAGGCGAGGTCGTGCTGGAGATAGGGAGAAAGGGGAAGAAGAGAGAGAGAGAGAGAGAGAGAGAGAGAGGGAGGTGACGCGGAAAGGGGGTGAAGTTAGTTTGGGAGTTGGTCAGTTGCGAGGGGGGGCGGAAGGGAAGGTCGCTCGGGTGTAGTTTCTGGAAGAAAAATGGCGGAGGGAGTTTTGAGGAGAGTTGAGTGGAGGCGGGCGACGTAGAGCGTGCGGGAAGGAGAACTTGTTGGAGAATTGGGCCGATAAGAGAGAGTGGCGAGCGTGTAGATGGTGGAGGAAGTGGTCGAGGGTGCAAGAAATCCACATCATCACTCTACTCTGCTGTTATCCACGTGATTTTGAGGATGGGACTGTATTTTTTTGCTTCCTTAACGATTTGACTGCAATTTAACTACGAAATCACTTATTTCCTAATATTGTTTGCGTCTAGTAGTCTGCATTTGTCTAACGGTGGGAATATGTTATTATAGGAAGGCCCTCGAATGAAAAAGTAAGAGAGAGATGCTACTTTGCTCTGGTTAGGCCACACATCGAATACGCCGTGAGCATTTGGGACCCCTGTCGTAATGATTTAACCAAACAAATTAACAAAATACAAAGAAAAGCAGCGCGCTTCGTTGAAAACTGCTACGAACGAACATATAGTGTTACACAACTGTTTGAGGGATTAAGGTGGGAGCCCCTAGAGACTCGGAGGCTGCACGCTAGGCTTAGGCTGCTTGATAAATTCAGAACTGATATTTTTCAGAGCGGCACAGAGAATATTATCATGACGCCTCACTACATTTCTAGATCTGACAGATGCGATAACATAAGAGAGATACTCTGCCGAACATATAGATACAAAAACTCTTTCATTTCGAGCACAATAAGCGACCACAATAAAAACTGAGCTCCTCCAAATACTCTCTCATCGGACATGTCACCTCCAAAACTTTCACATTTTTACGCGGCTGGTGACCTACCATCCCCTGCCACAGACCCAAGCGGCGGCACGCGGGGTAGTATGTAGATGTAGAACGGTGGCCTTATACGATCATGCGTATGATTTAGATGCCAGTATTGGTGAAAATGACCGTCAGACTAATTTTCAATTCAATTCCCATTTCAACGAAATTTTCAAATTTTATGCGGTCATGTCCCTAAAAATCTGGGTTAATTGCCAATGCTATCGAACCTAAATGATACATTTTCTGCTGTTGGCCGAAAATATTTTTATTTACTTTTTTGGGATAAGTTAGACGTAATCAGTGCATGTGCTCTAAATTTTCTTCGGTTACCATTATATTGTCGATGCGTAAAGCGATTGTGTGTATGATCATGCAGCAGCAAACTGTATTTACTCGATTTCGATTGTGCAATTTATCATACCGTTTCATCTCTTCGGTTATCATACCTCATGATTCTTTTGTACACAATTGTATTTATTCATGTAGCCTAGTTACAAACTGTTTTTATGATTTTTTGTTGCTGTCTCAGTGGAAACTTCATCGAAAAATGAGTGTGTTATTTAATGGAATATATACTCATTGAATCAATTGTAAAGGTATCATACTTAAATCAAATATTACCTCATACCCACACGCAACAAAAGTACATTCGTGGTTCAGCTAAATTCATGCAGATATTCCACAATCTCAGCGGGTGTTATGCGGTATTAAATACCACTGTAATTAAAAAGGCGCAACTTGGCAAATTTAATAATTGGCAACTACCTGAGGAACAACCTAGCTACAGATGTCTGCTGTGTTCTCCAAACTCCATCTCCAATCCTCCTGCGATGATTTCAGTTTTAAACATGTGTATACCGCAGTCTCTTTTTTTGAATTCATGCTCATGATCTAACGACAGTATAAGCTGACAGATCTAACCGAACGTTGGGTTTCGCAAAATATATTTCACAACTATTTCCTAGGTTATGGAGAGTAAGGCGAAGTCTCCACATCTTCTCTCCTCTAATATTCTTCTACGGTCTTTTCCTCCCATTTTGTTCGCATGAAAAATTCAGAGGGTTGACGACGCCGCTTCCAGCCAGCATCGGGGGAATGAATGGATGAGAATTGTAAGGTGGATGCCCGAGGAAGTCGCGGAGAGTAAGGTGTCTCTCCTGTGTCGAAGGAAAAGTATGCGTGCGATTTCCTTCCTCCAACTCTACAAGACCTCGTCACTTCACGGCGCTAAATTTGCGGAATTCGCCTACTTCACGTCCAATTCTTTCCAGTTTTCGGCCTCCAATTTCTCCACTCCATGCTGTCCCGTTTTCATTTCATCGTATCTCGTCTTACCTTCTTTAGTCTCCCAATTGCCTTCTCAGTCACTGACTCTGTCGCTCAATTCTCATTCGTCGTCCCAAATCTACTCTTCGTTCCCTCTTCACCATTTTTCCTTCTTCACTTTGAGCGGCGAAATAAAAAATTGTTTCTATTGTGAGCGTGAATTATTATTCTTCTTTACATTAGTTTAAGTTTCTACGGCCTAATTATTAAGAATATGCATTAATGCCCACCATGAATGGGTACGGTTTATCTCTCTCAGCTTACTCCAGAGGGTGTTTTTTCATAATACATATATTGAAATTAAAGTGGAACTACAATTAGGTCTCCCAATAATTAAATGCAAAATTTATCCCTTAGTAGGTAATTATGGACATATGTGAAAGGTTTTGAGATAAGGAAGCATTTTTGGTTGTCCATTACTGCAGTAACTCAGGTTTTCGTAATTGTGAAGATATAATCCTGAATACTGGTAATGATACCAATAAGAATGAGCATTGCAGCCACTAATTGAGACGTACATTTTAGCTGTCATTCGTGCATCTTTCCCCTCTGATTCTTCCAAGCCCGTTCCCTTGGCTGTGGTTTCGCTAGATAGTAGATAGGGACAGTGGGAATCTCGTTAATCCATTCATGCGCGTCACTAATTGGATGACGAGGCATTTGGCTACGGCTGCAGAGTGGCATTTAAAATAATGCTCCCCTCAGTAATTCCGGGAAGTAGGATGAGGTGACCCTATGTGTTTATCAATAAATGTGAAGAATTTCATGGACGATTGAATATTGTATGTTATATTCTATCCGCCCGTGTAGTGCAATAATTATTTAAAATATGCATGCGTGCATTTTGGCAGTGAGAGAAAATCCGATGCTATGTTTTGCTTGTCTGGGATGATGCTTCTTTTGATCATCTTCGTCAATTTTTCCTCTGTGCTCTAGGATGTTAAGCTCAGGCTCCGAGGAGTATTTGTCATAGTACATGATCTCTTTGGTTTCTTATGAATATGAGCCTTGTTGAAAGGAATACGATCTCAAGGGGAAGGGACTTAGTGGGTGAGGAATTTGCATATGCGTACCAGTGAAAATGGAGCGTTGGCAGAAAGAGGAGATACACGGGCACGTAATGGACTTTCACCTTTTCCGCCTGCGAAAGCAGAGATATCCGTGAAGTGCACGCTGATGGCGCGGCCGTTTGAGGATTGCATCCAGATGGACAAAAACGCGTTTAATAACCTGCTTAAACAAGTGAGTTGCCATTGGAACACTTCAAAATTAATACAATCTCCAGTCAAAGGCTTCCCTTCTTGGAATTTTATTGTATCCATACTAAAATCTTCGGTAAAGTACAAGTGGTATTCCTCGGGTATGGGTACTCCAAAATGGGTTTACCAGCCAATTAATTCTTGTTCAATTTATCATTATTACATAGCTACTAAAAATCTCTAAAAATCAATGGTGTGAACTATAAGTTTTCACTAAATATTGTACTTCAACCAACATTTGTAATCTGATATTCACATATTTTTATAGCATTCCAATGAAGAAAAAAAGTAAAAAAATGACAGATTTTAAAGAGTCAGGCTAACATATTACCATTAAATTTCTTCTTGGAGTAGAGTGTGAAAATCCAAGTTCTAGTAATATAGGTTTCACATTGAGGAAATATTATATTTTATTAGCCACGTATATTTTATGGCCCGCCTGGAAAAAATTTGTCAAAATATGTATTAATTTGAATGTGAAGCCATTTTTGAAGCCATTTAGAGGAAAAAGGCTCCTTTACAGAGGTTTCTCGGAAATCTGAAATCATTGAGTTTTACTCGTAATGGGAATCATTTGCTTTCATTTACTTTCTTTTTAAATTTCTTAAAAGCTACAACTTCACTTAAGTGATCGATACAATCAACCGATTTTCGACTCGATAAACCTCCTCAAAGGAGTCTTCTTCCTCTAAACGGCTTCAAAAATGGAGAGAGATCTACATTCCAGATCCGCGGAAACCTGAGAACCAACATGATTCAAAATTGGCCACACTTTCAAAATAAGACATATTTTGACTATTTTTTTGCAGGCGGGCCATAAAATATACGTGGATAATAAAATAAGGCAGCAGTCTTATTCTCTGCATACGAAAGAGGAAATGGTTGACTTGCCTTCCGAGACTTATCGGATGTTGTTCTTAAATCCCTCGTATAATTTTACTCTCCATTCCATATAGCTTACTCTTCTGGCAAGAGGTACTGCTAAGCATAAGATAATAATTTTTAGGAGAACTATGAATGGATATTTGGCATCCAACGTATCAATTTACCGAATCTGTAAATATTTTACGTCTAACACTTAATTATATTTTCGTGTAGTATTAATATGTATTCAATTTAATTATTGAAGTAATGAAATAAGTTTTAAATCGATCAAGATAGTAAAGAGATAAGTAGATAAGATTTGGATATATTATCGTAACTCTTGAGCATACCCAATTTTTATAATAAGTGCTGTATTTTTTTGAAGCCTCCATAATCAGCTAAGAGATGTGCTGTAGGTTTGTAGAACCTGTACCAACTTTCATGTGATATAGTTGGCTTTCCAGTGGCACCAAGCTATAGGTCAATTGAGGTTAAATTTAAATACCCTTTATGGGAGTGATGAAATCGTTAGACATTTCCATTTACCTAGAGTGACTCAGGTTGCACTATTCCAAGATGTGTTCTGCGAAATTTTCCACCTTTCTTTGCCTTTTCTTACCTTACTCGCTATTATTAAATGCTCTCATACATTTCAGCGCGGTGGTGACTATAAAAACTCCAACACATTCCTTAACGTCGGATCCTTACTCACTTCTAACTTCCTCTTTCAAAAATTACTTTTTTCTTGGATAGTCTAATCTCTAAGCACGGGTATTTCACAAAAGGGAGTCATGATTTTTTTCGTATATATCTCAATTTCTGAATGGTAGCTTTCAAAATGATGGGTATCCTTCTTTAAATAATTGAGATTTAGCCTCGGGAATAGGGATAGGATCGCACAGGATACAGGAAGGGCTTCATAGAATTTCCGTCCCTCAGCCACTGAAATATTCATAGCTGCCTTCGTACGTCAGACTCTCCATCTTGCCCCGAGACTTTCGGAAACTTTTCACCCCATTTCATTTCATTGAAGCGATTCGGCCCCAAAACTCTTAGCTCTTTGACCTTTTGAATTACTCATGCAGTTTCTAAACCTTATTGGCACATTTTCATGAATAGTGTAAAGCCTCACACAAGAACCGAATCGAGTGTAAAATGTAACTTTTCATTTGATTTTAGTGACGTTACTTTTTAGTTCGAATTAAGTCCCACATTAACAATGAAAAAATTCACCTTAGAAAATTAAAATGCATGGACGGTCACTTAAAACAATTAATGGTCTGTTATGTCATATTTATCCTCTAATTTTTGCATTGCAAATGCAGAATTTTAATTATGTTTCAATATTTCATGGAACTTAAAGTCCCAGAATAAGACCGTTTATAAGTTCAAATTAATTTTAATGTATAACTCTTGTATGAAAACTTATTTGTTGCAAGTTGTGAGAAATTATTTTGAAGTTGGATACAACAATATCTGATTGATTGGTGAAATGTTAACTTTCCACGTGGTTGTTTTTGTACTGTATATTGTTATTTTACTATATGTACTTTATATTTTTGCCATATATTGTAATTGTCACTCCTGCTCCAAATGAATGTAACCCTAGAACAAATAAAGCATTATATTATCATCTCATCTTAAGTTTTAGCCGGTATTTTAACCACTGGCACGAAATTTCCTCGCTAGGGCAAAATACTATGATACTCTTGCCATTGACAATGATCTCGTTACAGACTGCATTTAAGCTCTGTATAAGATCGCAACTAGCAGTTATCAAATAGCGTAAATACTACATTAACAAACGGAGTTGTAGAACCAGGCCATTAAATGACTTGCATATGTTAGCTTAATGTTTTTTCATATAAAAATATATATTTGCCACGTGTTCCATTTCCTTGCCTTACTACCAATGTTCAATCATTCTTTGCGTTTCCATCAGAGTCAGAATTGAATGGAATCAGTTTTAGATCCTGAGAAATGTTTTTAGCCTGTGTTTGTTATAACTCAAATTGCGAATTCCTATTTGAACGGGCTTTAGTAAAATGTCCGGTCATCAATGTGACGTCGTTTTTATACCCTCAAATTTCAAACCTTACCTTCAAATGTATTTAGATAATGACTGCCCTCTTTAGTTACTTCATGTATTCAAATTTAATAGGTTGGTTTGAGTTAGATGGTTGCGCACGATGGTGACTTAACGTGGAAATAAATTATATATCTAAGTATTTTAAATTTCATAATTACTCTTGTAAAACTATTTTCTCAAAACGCAAGAAGAGTGACTGGAAACTATTTGCAACCAAACTTTTGTGTTCATATGACAGTAAGGACATAAGTGCTTTGTTGGACTCAGAGTTGCAGTCGATCATTTACTAACTGGAGAACCTTGCACGTTTCAAAATGGAGTTTCCGTGCTGCAACTTACTTTAAGAGTCCATAATGAGAGGATGACCGATTTTTATGTTGTACATCCCTATATGAGTTTTAAATTTTTTTGGGGGCTTAAATTGTTTTTCCAGTGTTTTTCCTAAGGGCTCGTCAGTAGAAGATATTGTCATCAGTTGTCTGCAATAGTTTTATTTGAATTTTGCTTTTGAAAAATTGGATTTATATTCATTTAAATGCAGTTATAATTAATAATTAAAACAAAATTGTTGCTGGCATTAAACACGGCACATTTTGACTGAAAGAGCACCAAAGTTACATATTTTGATACCCATTCAAATTCTGGTGTTGTTTGAAGCTAAACACGTTTAGTGGAGTTGATGATAAGTGGTGGAATCTAGTGTTGTCGGTGCTTAGTGAACTGTTTAGGTGACAAGGATACAATAGCGTCTTATGTGTTACTCTATGGATATGACCTTGTTTAATTTACTTATCTTCACCGTGAGATTCCACCGTATTTCCATTGATATTGTTGAAAAAATGATGCGTTCGATGTGTTTAGGAAAACCTATTTCATGCATCTCAATAATAAAAGATCATCGCTGTTACAGAATTGATTTAAGATTGCATTATCAGCCTTGTATTTAACGTTTAAAAAGACCGTCATTTGAAATTAGACTCAATCTTATATGTAAATTCAACACCAATTTTTTTTCAGAAGGCGTCTGTCGTTTGACGTTTCGAGAGACGTATTTTTAACAGAAGGCAGCGAAATCATCTGCACACACGCTCCCAGTGCTAATCCAATGTCTGCTGTCGCGATATTCCAATAAGAGGTTGTACATTTAAGGAAAGAAGCCTCGAACAGTCCTTCACAATTAAACGTCCCAGACGGACGCACGCAGCAGTTGACAATCGGATAGGTAGCCCTCCACTTGAAGCCACTCCGTTTAACTTAAAGAATAAATCATGTGTATGACATGGCTGTCAACACGAAGCACGATGCAATTTCCATTAAGTATGATCATTTTCTCATTTTCTTTCTCCATTCTCTCTAACGTGGTTGGACAGGAGAGAGATAATTAATGGGAAGTTTCCACAGTTTCTGATCGAGGCTGCTCTCAGGCTTCACACCGGGTTTGGTCTACCATGATGGATGACGATTCGATTGGAGATGATTTAATTTTCTTTAGGAATTATGAATATGATAAAAATCTGACTCAGTGGGTACGAGAAGATTTTACATTATTAATACGCCGGGAAAACATTTAACCTTTCTTCTACACTTTCGTTCCGAAAAATACTTGGAATAATTTAGTGACTAGTAAATTATACACCACTGTTATTGATATCAATATATTCCTAAATATTTTATCTAAATGTAGCAGATAGGTAATTTTACATGAAATGACATAAATTATTGTTAGAGGTGTATGTGAATCCTTCGATACTCGAAGGAGTAAGCACTTTGCCATCTTCTTCGCGACTGAATTTGCCGAACTGCAGAGGAGCTCGAATAAAAATAAGGTCCGTAGCCTTATTTTTCAATTGCTTCGGTATTTTATGCGGTGTATTTCATAAATTGCGTTATTTCCTCTGCGAAGGA
This sequence comes from Ceriagrion tenellum, assembly GCA_963169105.1. Lineage (NCBI taxonomy): Eukaryota > Metazoa > Arthropoda > Insecta > Odonata > Coenagrionidae > Ceriagrion > Ceriagrion tenellum. The sequence goes on from OY720634.1 coordinate 15,389,015, forward strand.
GATGAAGCTACTCTCCCCCTGACACTTTCCCCCCATGATACTCCCCCTACTACTCTGGTTGGTATATATTTCTGGATTGTATCCTGAGATGGAGATGAACGCTGAAAAAAATGAGAATAATAATTCAATAGGTTAAATTCCTTGACGTCGCTCTAAGGTGAAGTGTTACGAAAGGTTGAGGCTTTCCAGACCCACGATCACCCCGCCCCCATTTCTAAGTAATCCCTACGCCTTATTGGAATTTCAATACGACCCACCACATTTCTCCCCTATCCTCCCTACACTCGTCATTTTCCAATACACTTGCTCTCTAATCGCATTGATCCTTTCACTTCGCCCCCCGCCCACGGATGGCATGTTCTTGTCCACCTACCACCATCTGTTTATTTTTTACCTGCTGCAGACTGGTATCTGTCGTAAATTGATCGTTAATTTATCCTCTTTCCTTCTTTTATCCTCTTTGGAATAGTTCCCATTTGTAATATACATTAATAAGGCAGTCTCTTTTTTGCATAAGAAGCCATCATGCCCTGATTCTCAATTCTTAACCGCCTCATTCAATAAGTGTGATTATAGTTTTATCTCTTCAATTCAATCTTCAAACTTTAAAGCATTGCTTTTGTGCTGTTTGTCCTTTGTAAATAATCCCCCGTAGAGCTTTAGTTTTGGAGAAGGTGTAAACAATAAATTAATGAAAGTTTCCCACATTTTCTTCAAATTACTCATTAAAACAATCGAATACACCATAATATGAATTTTGGTACTTACAAACGCTTCACTGCTTAGTTACTCGAGTGCACTTCAACCCATCAAATGGTGACCTAGCCTCATCTTTCTGGCTGTACTCCCTCCCTTACTAATTTTTCTTTAGGGTTTATTGTAAAAAAAAGTGAAACCTCGCCAAGTATGACACAATTTGATTTTTTATATTGAGAAATACATATAATTTCCTCTTAGATGCATTATAATGCACAATTTTTTCGTAATTTGGGATTATTGGACAATATTGTTTCATTAATAAATATAAAATTCCGTAGAATAGAAACTGATATTATAATAACTGTATCTTTTTTCGGTCTTATTCCTCCAAATCATGTTTTCTACGATTTATGCGCTGAGTTAAAAACGTGAAGACCCGAGTTTCCTCAGGTTCAAATAATTGAGTCATTCATTATTTTTAGTCTACCATGTTAAATCCTTAATCGTTTCCCAATGCCGTATCACAAGATATTCTTCCGAGTAGCAGGTTTCATTAATTGTCGTTGTCTCTATCCGTTTCTATTCCTCGTCTATTCCTTGGTCTACTAGTATTCCCCCTTTCGTAACCTCACTGATCTGTTTTAGACTTCTCTTTCCTCAACTGTTCTACCATACCACTGGTCCTGCAAGATCTGTAGTTATTTTCAACTTCCCTCTTGATTCATGCCCAATTTACTATAATCCTGTCCATTCCAATCTCCTGCTTCTTAGTAATCCTACTATGGTGTTGTCTCGTTAAAGGTCATATAGTTCCTGATTATATCGTCTTCTCCATTCCCCTGTTAATTTGTCATGGACTGGCCCATATATTTCCCTAAGCACCCGCCTCTCAAATATTAACAGTTGTTTTAGATCTTGTTTTCGTGTGCTCCAGCTTTGGCATCCATAGAGAACCACAGGGAGAATTAATGTCTTGTAGAATCTTAATTTAAGCTCTCTTGATACATTCCGAGACTAAAATATTGCTCAGAGCATAGAATGCCTTATTACCAGCTTGAATATTTGCTTTTATTTTTACTTCATTTAATGCCTCTTCCGACAGAGTCTTACCAAAATATTTAAACATTCCCACTCTCTTATAATTTTCTTCATTTATTTTTATCTGTAAGACATCCGGTAGGAGATGCCTACCTATAACCATGTATTCAGTTTTATTTGGGCTTACTTTCCGGCCGAATTTCCCGGCTGCAGCTTGCAGTGTAAGCATTACTCTCTTATGTTCCTCCTGGGACTGTGACATTATTACAATATCATCAGCATAGGCTAAATGGGTGATATTCTTTCCACACGCTGATACACCTATATGATTATGGTTATCAACTTCCCTCATGATCTTTTCAAGGATTATATTGAATAAGATAGGTGATAGTCCATCCCCTTGTTTTAAGCCAGTTTTTCCAGGAAACCCTTTAGTTATTTTATTTTCTAGTTTGATTTTCACTTCTGTATCGTTAACACATAATTCTATCAGTTCAACAAGCTTTTTTGGAAACCCACACTCGATTAATAGATGTAGTAAGCTTTCTCTGTGTATTGAGTCATAAGCTTTTTGATAGTCAATAAACAGTAGATGTAGTTCTTGGACAAACTCGTACATTTTTTCACATATCTGTCTTAGGAAAAATATGTATTATCAGTTGTTGATTTTCCTGGGAAAAAGGGATAGATGGTCAATATGGTTTAATTTATTTATCACATAATCTTCACTAAAACAGTAATGGTAAAATTACTTAATTTTTAACACAAGAAATATATTGAAGCTTTGTTGATTCGAATTGATTCGACAAAATTGAATTAATTTTGCGTTGTAAATGTGCTCGCTAACTAGCTAAATTGCATCACCACACTCGGAAGCCTACCGAACAAGCAGATAAACAACGTGTAACTAAAATTTGATTTTTATTTTGCTGAAATAAAATACTTTTATTTAGTTGATCATATATTATAATCGCGACCGATTTTTACACATACCCTCAAGTTATACCACGGTAACTAAATAGCAAACCACAATACAATAAAATGATTATCCCTCCACACAACGGTTGACACTGTTCATTACCATAGAATTTTCACCACATAAAATTTACCCATCACTACTCATTGGCTCTTCAGGCTCACACACTTAAACAGGCCATACACTTTACAATAATTGAACCACTTCAATCCTTCTTCTTTTCACTTCACAGTACTTTACACCACATTGCACATAATATCTTAAAAGTTATACATACAATCATTTGACTGCTACCCCGCACAGGTGGATGCCGTATTCCTGGCCAGCTATCCCTCGAATATGTCCTGCGTTTCAATCTGTGACTCCTCCTCGTTCCTGTGATCTCTCAGTCGTAATTAAAAGTTTCCCGATTCTAGCCAGCGCACTTGGCGCCTTTCTGATCTGCAGTTCCCACAGAACCTCTCCCTTATTGGAACACTGATCGATATAGACTGGTGCTTACTTAAACACTCACCCACGGAGACTCTCACTCATTGAAAGAGACTGTTTTTTTCTTAAACTGATTAAATAAAAACTCTTTTCACTTAAACTGATTGAGTTGAGACTCTTTTCACTTAAACAATGCCCGACGGAGAATCTCTTGATTAATTTGCTTGGCGTTACCTAGCTCCGGTTGACAAATTGTTGCTCGTTGCCATGGCTGCCGTCGACAAATTGTTGCTATCCGCTTTTTAAGTGCCCTTAGCCTCTATTATCTTATCGTATGGGTGGTAAAATGTTATAAACGCTTCTCCTTTCTACCACCACCTGCATCTGGAGAGGCACCAAAATTGGAGTTTCAAGCTGGCTGAGGAGAGCGGGGGTAAGAATATGGGCAGTTGAGTGTTGGAAGATGTGTGCGGACGATGTATAGTAAGCCTCAATAAACATAGACTTATGGACAATGGGAAAGTTGTCAAACAATTCCTTAATTCCTTTCCTCGTGTTCCATTTTACCTCTCCGGCGAACCCTAGAGTCTACAAGTGTGGATATTGGCTTAAGGGTAAGCTCAGAAAAGTTTCTTGGCGAGTAAATTGCATTTATGGGAAGAAAATTTCAAGAAAATGTCGAATCTTTGTTGGTGGCAAATGTGTGTATATTCTTCAGTTATTAATTTAGGAAATGAGGATTTTTCAACTTCTCTTAGGAATCGGACTTCGAATGATTTTTAACTGCCTTTTGAGTTGAATCCTCGATATTATTTTAGGTTTTAGAATTTATTTTAATATAGTAAACTTTTTCTATAAATTTTGATTGAAACTTAACGAGTTCTAAATTATTTGTCATATTTCAATGTAATTTTCGTGGAAATGTAAAAGATTAACGGTAAAGTACTAGTGACTATCCCTCGTATGATATTAAATTGTAAGATTAAATACTAATTCTAAAACCGTGTATTAAGAACGTTTAGAATATAGCTCCATTTTATTACTTTTTAAAAGTTTTTTTATAGCTTGATCCAACGGAAATGTAATAAGTAGATTGTAGATTTATAAAGTAGAAGAAATTCGTGGATATTTACTAGCTAAAACTGGTCTAAGTATTGTTAGATTAGATACTTATTATAGTAAAAGTACGCATTTCCAGTTTTCATCCGTTTCCCATACCCGAGTCCTATCAATAATACAACTTGCTAAACACAATATTGACGTACTAACCTCAGAAAAACCACTTTAGTACTTAAAACTAGAGATGAATCGATTCCACTTTTTTCGATCCCGATTCCGATTCTTTCAAATCGATTCCCGATTCTCGATTCCGACTCCATCGATTCTTATTCCTAGTAACAGGTGGGGTATTTATATACCAGTATCGTACGACTATTATTTAAATTCGCGTAATGGCTGAAATTAAATAACAAAGACAACTAGATCGTTAAAAAAGTATATTTATTAACAAATAGGAAATATATCCTCAGCTTATTGAGGTAGATAAAAAGTACAAATTGATAGCCTACAACCAAAAGTACTTAGACAAATATGATGTGATAAATGCAATTTGATTTGAATATTAATTTATCTGGAATCGATGGAATCGGAATCGACTTCAGGCAATCGATTCTCGATACGTATTATAATCCTGAGAATCGTTGGAATCGAGAATCGACATTTGGATTCGACTCATCCTTACTAAAAACGATTCGAGAGGGTGGATTTGCATATTTTAGTTGGTATCTAAACCAGGAAGTATTTTTTTTCTGATTAAATGTGAGAAGGCAATGAGTGATTGGAGGGGGCGGGACGAATTTTGGAAAATATTGGACAGGCAAGAAAAAGCGGAGGATTTGAGTGACGAGATGGATAGGGTAGGAAACAATTGAAGGCGATACAAAAGGCTTTGTAACTGGAAGAGGAGGAGGCCCTGGATAAAACCCTTAGAAGGCAGTTTGGAGGAATTGGAAGCCAACTCCTTTGGAGATCAAGGGAGGTGTTTGACCCTTTGATGAGCTGTTGAAATGGTACAATTTTCTCCTCCTACGGCTTTCTATAACCAGTTCTTCGTGCTCCACCATTACTGCAGGCATGAAACACAATTTCCTTGTCAATTAACCCTATTCTCTCTTCGCGTGTGCAGTGGGAAGCAATTTATCCGTGGTGGCGTTTTCGCCATAATACCAGTCCTTCCCGTTAAGCTATCCCCTGTGGCGGGAAACATGAGTGAACTGGGATACTTTTTCTTCGCTTCAATATTTGTTTTTACGATACAAAAGGATTATTTCTCAAACCTGACTTCCCTTTCCATCGTCACCCATTCTCTCCATGGTTCCCAATCTCCTAATGCCTCTCCATGGCCCCTTGCCCCTCGGGCTTGCTGTTAAATACCGTCTGCGAAATTCGGCGAGAACGCATATGTAAATATTCCTTTCGCATGTAAATGTGCGATGAGGAGGGGTGGTAGGAGTAGAGGAGAGAAATATAAAACACGCAGAAGAATAGTTAGTTGTGTCAATATCTATCGATTTTTCCTCCCCTTCACGTCTGCGCCATGGCCAAAACTTTTTCTTTCCAGATGATTCAGTGCAATTTGTTGAATTAAATCACCACGTTTGATTTCACACAATCACGGTAATCATATTAAAAGTCCTTAATTCCTTTAATAGTTTATTTTCCCCATTATCACCGTTGCTCTGATAATAATGGTTAGCTACTAGTTGGGAATACATATTTTACTCGCATTCAAATGAGACCACGGGTCAAAAGACACGTTTAGATCCTGAAATGCCCCCAACCTTAGCGATTCCCTAAGATAAACATGATTCATTTGACAGGAAGATCGATCAAGGATGTATTTGATATCCATAATGAAAATTATTCACTGAGTGTATAACTTACCCTATTTAATCCTTATTCATACGGGTAGGAATTCTCCTAAATCCATAATACGTGGTGCCTGAGTCTCTGCCATACGCTTTGGAATATGAAATTTATTCCACAATTTTGCAATGTGCTTAATTTTTTAAAGTATTACAAGTATGGATTGTTATAACCGCACATATTTACAACAAAATGCCATCGCTGAAGAAAAACGACCTAGAGTTTTGCATATTGTGTCATCTTTAAGGTAAAACTCTTAATTGTTGCAAGCCTTTTACACATACCATAGATCAGGTGGTCATAAATTGAGGAGGCTAAACATAATAGTTAGGAATGGAGGGGAATATAGGAAGCAGTTGAAAATCTGTGCGTAAGGATTAACATAAGGCAGGACAAAAAAGAATGAAACGTGAGCTTGAACTGAAGATGACCTGTCCACCTAGAAGGAGGACGAATGGAATATATGTATGGGTGAAAGGATACGAACCACATTGTCAATATATAAGCAGAGCTCTTTAAAATCCCAAGCTGTAAAACATCGTCAAATTTGATTTGTCAAAAATATTTCAAAAATATCGTCAAAAATGATTTCAGTGGGTAAAATCTATGGTTCTCTATCACTGCTATTCCACTTTTCACACATGCGTTTTGCAAACCCAAAAATGTTGCCATTTGAAAAAAATGACACAGCCTTTTTTTCATTTACTTTTCCAAAAACATTTCTGCCAGTTAGCCAAAAGCATCAGATATCACTGTCAGAGCATTTCAATCTTTAACACTAATTTTTAAATCACCTGGTCGGTTATTTTAATGAAACTGAAGTCTCTCAAGAGTCGTGGTGTGACAAGCAGGCAGCCTTAGCTTGACCATAGAAATTGAAGTCTGTTATTTACATGTTATTTTATCTAAAAACGGTTGCACACATCACACCCTTGAGCTATTTGTGCAATGATCATCCTTAAACTATTTGTGTAACTCATGGTCAGTTAATCATTTTTTGGTCGCGTAGCATTTTATGACGCAATTGGTCGCACGACGTCTATCAGACGCCATTTAGAAGTAGTTAAAAATATGTTTAAGAGTGCACAGGAATATTTTTAATGAATGTCATAGTTCACTATAAAGTTCACATGATATATATTGAAAATGCATTAATGTGTATTAGAGTTTTTTTATTAAAATGAGACTTGATATATATCTATATTTTGCAAGAAAAGTGTATTACATCATTAAATGTCCTCTCTTTTAGTGCTTTGTGAAGTAGTTTTACAAAGAATTAATCGTCAATCCCATATCGTTAGGCAAAAAGTTTGATTTCTTTTAACTCCTTACAAATCAATTTTCACAGACAATTATTTCAGCGCTCGTCTTCTCTTCCTCAGCAGTTATTTCTTTTCCGTGGCCATGTCGACGCCCATTGGAATGAAGGATTCATTTATGACATCCTATTAAGCACCCTCCAGCCGTCTCATCCCTTGCGACCCGTTTCCACTCCCTATCTCCTGCACCGATCCCCTCTCCCTTCGTTTTAATTCTTTCATTTGAGGTAGCAAAAGGGGTAAAAAAAATTCGAGCTAAAAAGGAATATAAAAAAGAGAATGAAACCAGTTTCCAATCACAGAATCTTCCAATTTAATTACTCGGGAGTGTTCCGCTGAGCAAAGCGGATTTAGATAAAGAGAGAAAGAGCAAAGATTCGGATGGACAGGGATTGAATGAAGGGAAATATTAAAAATCTATGCGGGAAGAGGAGATGAGTGGACGGGGGGAGAGAGACTGTTCCAGAGTACCGACAAAGAACTGGAGCCTGTCGTGAGAACGAAAGAGGCTACCCGGCTTCCGCTGACGCCATATTTCTTTACAGGGAGAGAGAAAGTCTCTTCATCGAATGTAATTAGTTCTTTCTGACATTACGTCAAGACTAATGTAATTTTTATTCATAAATCCTCCACCATCCAAATCCATAAATGCACCTCGATTGGCTACCGGTGATTCCATGAATCTCGGCGCCGGCGCAACATTTGGCGACTAAAGATAAAACATTCCGGATTACATCACTAGAGAGCCATCTTTCCACTTTGTTTATCCAGGAAAATTATGCTCCATTCCCATGTTTCAATTATAATTTCTATTTAAAGTGGAATTATGGCTCGCCGGAGATTTTAGTTCCTCTTTATTCAGTTACTCTAATTCAATAATCTTTTTCAATTTGAATTTAATACATAGTTGACGCCCGTTAGATTACCATAGTTGTCCTATGCATATACTTCTTATTTTCTTGGCCTTATCTGTCTGGCAATATGTTATTTTTCCTCCCATTATACTTTACAATTCTTTATTTTAATAATTTACTCGATATTTACCTGTTTTGATGGTCATCATTATGAGATTGAGATGTGTAAAGTTAAATTTAGCTGTGGAAAGGCAATGGAAATATTTATTTTTCGTTGTGAAGTAATAAAAAAATATGATATGATGATGTACTGGCTATGAGGATTATTTATAATTTCCGCGGTGAAGCTTCATGATTAACGTTGAATACATTCATACAAGGCATTATTTTTAGGAAGCTGCATCAATTGAGAAGTTTACAGGGCTCTGCTAAATACACCACTCAGACCTGCAACTACTCAACTAAATAATCCTAGGGGTCCAACATCTAACTCAATCAAACTAGTTATTCATATATCAGTTTTTCTTCATAAGTTTCCTTTTCTCCCTGAATCAGTACTTTCATAATATGCTCCCATCAAATTATTAACGAAGACCACCCCCTGATCTCTAAGCTTAACCGAGAAACCGTCTTAACACACCAGCTTATTTTCCCCTCCTCCGTGTTCATTATTTCTCATTTTAGTATTTTTACGTAATAATCCATTATTTTGCTTGGTCTCTGCCATTTTTAATATCTATCATTTCTCCACTGAGATTTCCTCTCGAGCTCTCACTTAGGTTTTCATTCATGGCTTACGCCATAATTACCACCGTCACTATCAACCCCCACCTACCCTGTTCCATTCTGAGCACCGTTATCTCCGCGATATCTCGGTATCAATTTCCTCATATTTTTTATCGTTTTCCCCAAAACAATCGTCAACTTCTTCCTTTCACTTAACGGCTTTTTCACTTCATTCTACCCTCCTGCCGCATTTTCACTCATTCTCGTTTACATTTTTATTTTTACAGTCCACGATGTCCGCTACCATCTCCCCATGATTGGAGTGTCTCCACTATTTTCTCTCCTTATCGACGTCGTTTTTTTCAAAATTAAAAGCATGGCTTTATGACCTAGAGATGGCGAGACATCCTACTTCCGTCCCACACTACTGCTGCTCCCCATACGCTTTTATCCCCATTTTCCTCTGACTCGAATCCAGTCGACAATGCGCCAGCAACAGATCTTTAATTGACTGGTTTTTGTCGCTGTGGCTTCAGAACTACCCTTACTTCTTCGGACAAAATCCCGTCGGGTCAGTTCGTTCAATTTTGTGTTGTGTGAACCGTGAAACGACATCCGAAACGACGATATTTTCACCTTCTCACTTCAAAAAACCTTAGATTATTTTCCCCATATTATTTATGTCTTTTTTTTCTATTTTTACGTTGAAACCTATTAGTTTGTCATGTCTCTGCGGTCTCTAATACCGATTATTTCTAAATACTAGCTGACCCGTGCGAATATTTTGCACAGTATGCAGCTACTTCATGTTTCTTCCTTCTTTCTTCCTGTTCTTCTACCAGTTTCTTCCCATGGGCAGTTATATGTTATTTATGCTTGTGTTAAAGATACATAACGCAAACGTAAACGGTAAACGGTCACACTGATTGCATGTAGAATGTTAACTATCTAACTAAACGATGTGATAATAGATGGCGCCTCCTACAGTATTTTATGCACGTAACCTAAGCCAACATATTAGTTGATTATATTGTCAACAGATGGCACTATCATTTTTTAACGAAAATTTTATTTTTAATTTTTTTAACAGAAACTTTAAATTTATACCATTTATCTATTTTTAGTTAATAGCGGAGAACATAAGCTTTCAAACAATGTTTGTGTCATTAATTTTGATGAAGAATTATGGGAGTTATGGCGTTGCGACAAAGAATCACCTTTGAGAAATAATATGTATGATGTTACCATTTAGATTTCAACCATTTTATACTACTTTTCTTCTACCTGGACCTCATAACTCATTCCTATATTTTCCAGTCTTCGTGAACGAAAAACCAACTTTGTTTTCCCTGGTACTAAGGTACTACAAGAATTAAAACTAAATTACCCAATATTTAGAATTTAGGAAAAATTAACTTCCTCAATTGACATTTTTATTGAAACTTTGCCATTTAGATTAAAACAGAAACAGTATTGAGCGAAAGAGCAATAGTTTTTGTATAAAGAAACATTCTTGGGGATAAAAAATAAAATTTAAGGAGACAAAATTCGATAATGTTGCATATAACAAGATGTTCGGGCTGCTGGAAAAAATCTGAATGGGTTGTGACGGCAGAAGAATAATGTATCAACTATATAAGGAGCAAGTCATCACAATATGAATGAGAGACGAAAGACTAATAGGAGCTAAAACTAGCAACGGGGTCCGACAACGATGCAACCTTTCTCAAAAACTGTTCAATATTCACTTGGAGTAGGCCATGAGAGAAGCATAAGAAATTGGACCGAGTAAAATAATGATTAGCGGTGAAGAGGTAAATATGCTCCGCTTCATAGGTGGAATAACGACGATATTTAAGGATCACCCAACGTAATGAATCATGTTCTTCTATGACACAATATTTAAATAACTAAAACGAAGAATATAAACCATTAGATAGGAAGGGGTGGAAGGCAGCAGTCAACCAATGTCAGGATTGAACGACAATTGATAAGGGTCACAAAATATTTCTAATAATCTTGCTCCCTCTACCTATCCGAGATTTTATTAATCTTCTCTACTTTCTTTCTCCTTTTTGACTTATCTTTATTTTTATCATTATTTCATTACCCAGTATTCCCTATGTTTTCAATATTTTTCCTTCTTAAAGATTTTGTACTGATTGTATAGTAGGCTATTAGTTTGGGCTTTTTCTGGGAATATACTTTGTTTAAGCAAATTTACTTTCAAAAATGTTCCATTTTTGTTTATAGTGATTCAACTACCATGACAATTATAATCTTAATATTTTTCAGTTGCCTGCCTTTCATGGCTGCCGATGATTCTATAAACATGTACCTAATGGCTTGCTTAATTGTAGTTTGCTTTACTCTTATCTAAGATCTAGTTGCCTTGTATCCACCAAAATTGCCATGGGAATTAGGACGCCTGGATAGCGTAGTGGTCTGCGCATTGGTCCGGTAAACCAAAGGTCCGTGGTTCGATTCCCGGTACAGGCCAAATTCTTCTCATGGCAATTTCCTCATTTACTCTTATACTTACTGGGATCCTAACAGTACGTTAAGTTGTGATGATTCTTCTGATATTTTACTAGGAGAACCATAAAGCTTTCTGAAGGATTTTTCACGGAGCAACAATTTTCTTTGATAGTTGAGATCCATTTTTGGACTATTTATGCTTTGAAGATATATCCATGATGATAAACATGAAACCTTGAATCAGGATATAATAGCCACTCATTGAAATATGCGGAAGATACGCGAGTATTCTTTTTACTTCAAAAACATGAGAAAAAATTGTATAATAATCTTTCTTGTGCATAATATATCCATATATTATCTGGAAAGCCGCTGAATTGGTGTGTAGCAGGGATTATTTTGACACCAGCCGTGCCAAAAATTAGCAGAAAAGGTTACAGAAAGATGAAATCGTAATTTATTTGGTGGAAGTGTTGATTGTTTGGAGTGGAGTTCAATTTTTGATGTGATCATTTATAGTTTGTCGAAAGAGCGAATCTTGGTATTTATCTTTTCGGCAATGTGTCTCTCTTATTTTGTTTAATCGCACCGAGTATGATATCTTCTGTGTCATACTGAAATTCCCCTCATCTGAATTTCTCAATCAATCAAAGCCTAGCTTGCAACCTCCCAGCTCCGAGCCCTATATTTTGTGTAGTATTTTGTATTCTTTGCGTAGTTACACCATTTTTGACGTTTCTTCCGATTGTATTAATACACTTATTAAATTTAGGATAGATTGTTGTACCAAAATTAAACTTTCACCCTCACGTGTGCCCGACTCTGCTTTGTCTTCTCTTTCTGATCTCTCCAGCAAACCTCACTTAACTAATAAATTGCCCGGACTCTCCTTCTCAGGCTGAACAATGAATTTTATTCACAAAATATTACGAGAAAGAAAATGAACATCCCTTTACACAAATGATTACCAATCACCATAAATATGTCATAGCATTCAAATACACAACATATATTTTGCTCACTGTATCACTTCTCTTAAGACTCATAAAATTGAACAGGCCATGCACTTTTTCTCACTTAACCCTCATATGGATTCTCTGCGCCTTAGCGGCGCTCGGGGTTTTTAAAATGATTTTAAAATTTTCCATTCCCATGGATCATTCTGAAACTTTCAGTAGTCTACTTTTTCTGCTTTCTTAGGCTTAATATATATTTTTGTATGTATAGTGTGCATAGTTTTCATTTTATTGGCCTCTAATGAAAAAAGTCACGTCGTTGGATTTACGGCGCCGCTGCGGCGCCGAGAGTTTCCTCGTCGCAATGTCAGGGATTGCACTCTCAATACTAATTTAAACGTTATTATTTTTCGTATGAAATGGTATCTTCTATTTATATTCATAATATTTAAAAGTTTAAACTTTACAAACAAAATTACATTGTTTAACAAAGGTAAAATTTTACTATGCCAATTTTGCTTCGTCTTTTATCTAATAATCATAATTTTTGCCTGTTTATAATGTTCATTGACAAAACTTCATCTATTTGCAAGAATAATACTTAGAAACTCATGGCTAGCCTAAGGGTGTTTTTTCCATGGCCTCTGGCATTATTTTGTTAGGGTACCTTCTCCATTCCGCGTCCCTCCTCCGCGTCCGCGTACCTGCTGTGCAGATGGCCAACTTTGGGGACATCCCTGGGTTACCATGTATATAATTATACCAAGCAGCAATCCTAAGAAAATTTAACGACAATATATTTACAGAATTCATGCAATAGCGCCTCTTTACCTTCGTGTGGAAATTTCACGTTGAATGAGTAGCTGAGGCTCGGGACGACTATTCAGAAGTTTGACTGACCACCGTGAAGAGCACATCGCACGGTTGGTGTTATGTCTCGTACCTCTCATTCGAAAATATTCTTTTGCGGCTGCGATAGTCTTCACAAAATTGCTGGCGATAATATTATTTTCCAGGACGTAGCTGTTTCCCTATGGATTGACATTGACAGAACTTACATGGTAAAAATATTTTCATGATGAAAAAATACATAGACGAATTACCACAGTGAAAGTTTGTAAATATATTTCTCGTTTCTTTGTATACTCAAATGCACAGGGGTTTTAGACCTCCAAAGTTTATCAACGTGAAAGGGTGAGTGAGGAGGAGAAAGGTGTGTAATTCCATGGAGGTTTTTTTGAGGTGAAGGGGTGGAGATACATGGTGGAGGGTCGACTGCCAAGGACCAGGGAATACCGGGATCGTTAGGCCAGGTAAGCGTGCAAAATCCGTATCTCGAAGAAAGGTTGAGAGTGCAAGGAGGATATTAGACACAATAGGCTACTCTTTTTTCATCCTTCCATCGCTGCGTGAGGGACAGGAAATCCGCGCCTTATCGCAAAGCGCCCCGGGGTGGCCCTCCCTTCATTCCGAGAAGGTCTAGTTCGGGTGGGTCGTTGGAGGTGAGGAGAAGTTCATTCAGTTTTTGTGGGGGGAAGAAAGTAGGCGGAAGATGACAAATAAGGAAGCATAGTGGGAAAGTACGGATGGTCTCAATGTTTGGGTCAGTGTAATGCTACGGAAAGAAAAGGTGAGGGGTGTCCTCCCAGCATGAGGGTATTTTGGTCACCCCAGAACACTAGTTCCTCTTCCATCAGTCCCTCACGCAGCGCCGGACTGAGGAAAAAACACGCCATCGTATTCCATGTTTTTTCCATTTCCTGCTCCTTCTTTCTTACCACCTACAACCCAAACTTCTTAGAAATAGTTATTTTGGCCTTTCCCACCAATCCAGAAGCAAAACCTCATCTGCCGCACTCCCCCGCATCTTTTTTACCTGTCCATCTCTATGGAGACATCCTTAGTGAGGGAATTGGCTCCGCTGTAGGCCGAAAATACCGACTCTTCTAGCCCACCATCCAATGCGGCACTGGACTCTTTGACGCATCGCTGATTGTCCCACATTACTCATATTTTACAACCCATCTGACTTTCATCCTTTCTTTTTTTTTAGAAATTGCAGGATATAAACTCCCAGAATGTCCGTTACATTTGCCTTGATCGTCAGAATATAGCCCTTAAAATCACGACGGTATCACTCGTCTCTTCTCACTCCACCAACCCTTTTCCAATTATTAACGTTTAAGAACTCAGGCTTCTGCGCACACTACAAACATAACATGTGGGTGGACGTAGTGAAGCAACATTATTTTACATCGACCCATTTGACTTTTATTCGGTCCTCATTTTTAGTATTTGGATACATAAAAAATAAAACAATGTGTACATGATAAAGCGCAGTTTATCCAGCATTGCATATCAGAAAAAATATTTAAAACAACCATTACACATGAAATTAATACCTTCATTTGAAAATAACCGTATAAGGGACCAAAAAAGAGAGTATTACGACAAAAAACGGAAAAGAATGCAGTGTTAAAGATTTTTAGCTATAACTTCTGTAATAATTGATTAAATCTTGCAAAACACGGTTAAAAATAAATATAATAGAAGTCACTAGCATTATCAATCAGAAAATATGCTAAGAAAGGCCAAGTTTCAAAGATAATGACAAAATATAACGCAGCGCCGCTGCGGCGCCGTAAATCCAACGACGTAACTAAATTCGTAAATCCATATGAGGGTTAATCCACTTCACGTTTCTTCTTCTTCATATCACAGACCATATTCAAAAAAATGAATATCATGCATACAATTTCCTTATCGATATCCGCCTAGGTGTTGGCTGTGTTCCTTGCCACCTAAATTCCCGGATACACCCTGCGTTGAAATACGGCTCCTCCGCTAGTGATATTCCCTTTGCTCCCCTGATTTACCTTGCGTTGAAATACGTTGCTCCTCTAGAAGCTTGTCCCCGTTCATGCATAATAATAAAATAACTTCCTCTGCTCAGTTCCACAAGAGTCCTTGATTATTGTCAGACTGCCCCCGTGCCCTTCAGCGTAGCCATAGCCATACTCTGCCCTCTCTCATGCGTTGCTTAGCTGCCATTAACAAAGTGTTAGGCGTCGCCTAGCTGCAATTAACAAATTGTTCTGTGTTGCGTAGCTGCCACTTACAAAATGTTGTTAGTCGTTGTCGGAACGCCCTGTATTTTCTGATATTTTATGCTATGGTGGAATAAAAGGTTACATAATTCAATGCACAAAAGAAAATTTTCTTTTACCGCCATAAGCCAAATCCCATTCTGTGGCCCCCGCGGGTGTCGACTGTCATTACTCACCCGTATCAAGAGAGTCCTTATCGCTGGTTATCAACACCGCCCTTTCCATCATCTACTACTTTAATTACCTCCAGAGTTACTCTTAAAAAATGTAGCGTTGGTCCCTGTATTTAGGTCAGAATTCAGGGAGAAGACGCACGATTCTGTGGACGAGCCGTTTCAAATTTCAACGATGAGGAGAGAAGCAGAAAAGACCGACGTTCTGCATATTCCCGACTCCAGTCACTGTGCTAGGATATGTGTGTATGTGTGCTCTGAATGTTAAGGAACCGTGTTAAAGGCTTGGTCGGACGAGTTTCCGGGATTGCGCTCGGCCTCCAAAGAGTATTTCACGAGGAGCCGTATGCACATGTAGTCCTAAATGAAGTGATGGCATTGGACTCGGGCCAACTGCCTCTCGTGGGCAAGAGGGAAGACAAGATTGGTCCCCCCACGTCGACGCTCCTCGTAATGCATATTTTGAGCAACGCCTTTTCGGGTGACCATCTATACACTCGTGTAACCCCATATGATAAAGAAATTATTCCCTGTGTCTATGTACAACTTTAAACTTCTGTTCTAAATGAATAGAGGGCAATTAGTTGCATTTGTTGTAATTTCTTCGTTTATTCATTTGAAAAAGGATATGCAGATCACTACTCATTGTAGAC
Organism: Ceriagrion tenellum; assembly: GCA_963169105.1. Lineage (NCBI taxonomy): Eukaryota > Metazoa > Arthropoda > Insecta > Odonata > Coenagrionidae > Ceriagrion > Ceriagrion tenellum. The sequence continues at coordinate 15,405,348 of OY720634.1, forward strand.
TTTCCTCTCTAAAATAAACTCTGTGGTTTTTATTGAACACTTAAATAAATTTGTTTATGATTGGCAACATGTGTTCGTGTAGTGCCTGGAACTTAACCTTGCTGTCATCGCTATCCCTTGTGGTTCGCTTTCACATGTCATATTTAGAAGAACAACAATTTCGATTGAATTTTCCCTGAAGATTTTCTAATTCAACTGCATTATAGTGTAAGTGGCAAGAAATTGTTTTCTTAGAAGAAGGAAATGGAATCTCCTAAATTAATAAAGGTTTGTAAAACTGATCGTTGATTTGACCCGTGTCGTCTTTTCGTATTGTACCTTGTGGAACCACCAAGTTAAAATGTTTCATTTCCAGTATACAGAAAAATCTATTAGGTGAGGAATTTCGAGGGATTTTTCAAATTGGATAAGACTTTAATGACGATAATTTTATATAGAAAGAATGTTTTCTCAAGTTATTATCAGGAAATTTTTTTTATACTTCGAAATTTGAAGTTGGGACCTGATAGTAGTGGCTATATTTTGCTTACAATCAATAACTTAAAGGTATTTGGATTTTGTCACTTACTGATATTTCTATTGCCAGGTGCACTATTTCTATTACTGGTACTTCTATTGCCAGGTGCACTTAGCGTCTCTTTTCCTTTTAAGGCTATATTATGATGTTTGTACTTCTTTCAGCGTATAGAATTCACAGCGTCAGTAACAGTTTCCTTTGACCAATCATAGCGCCTGAAATGAACTCAATGCTGCAGACGCGTCACTTACGTCATGATGGTAGTGTACATTCACGGGGCTAAAGTAATCGGATGATGTCGTCGTGTGATGATAACTTCCTTGTTTTCATCAAAGACACATTCAATATCTGCAGGCGTTAAATAAGTAAAAACAAGGTGTAAAGGTTGCAAAATATTTAAAAAGATTGATATATTTCGAAAGGACACAAATACTCCACGAAGGTCCTAATGGTCTTTAAATACAAATCCGTTTCAATTTTTAAGCCACAGTTACCAATATTTCTAAAGCTTTTGCTTGATGGTGATTCCTGTCACTACATAGCTTTTAAGTTTCGAACATTACGTGCACCAAGAGTTTGAAATTTATCTCGTAATCCTTCAAAACCCTCCCTTGGACCTTCCATCCATGGAAAATCGCAGTCCAATGAACGCAGGCAGGATAATGTCGATTCGGTGAATTGGGAGCAAGAGGCTAGAGAGAACGACGAAGTTCCTTTCCCAGCGATTAATCTCGGAATTCCGGTCATTTCCCTCTTTAGAAATGTTTCTTCACTACTCCGTCTCTTTCGGAAGTTTTTGATTACAGTGCGACTATAAATAATTCAGATAATTTGACTCGGTACCAGGTGTAATGATATCGGGCCTCTCTATATACGTCTATGATCTATTTAAACCTTGTTTGCCTTGGTGCCCTGCTTTTTCTCCCTTTATGTCAGTAATTCAGAACACTGGAACCATGTGACGGAGCTGTTGAAAGTTGAAGGAGGTGGTGGAGGAGGAAAAGACTTAAGTCATCACTGAACCATGGAGTGGAGAGAGGAAATATTGCTTATGAAGCGAATTTGGCGCAATGCAATTTAAACTGTGGGCAGTTGCGCGTAAATATCTCCAGATTCCAAAGTTAATCTAATTTACTTTATCATAATTTATTTTTTATCTATTTATTTGAAAAAATCCCAAAAACGGCACTAAGGCTTTTAACATTGGATGGCTACCAAACTAATAAATAATAACCATTAACAAAATATAAAATAATAACAGAAAATAGATTAAATACAAAAGAACATAAGAAATTGGACCAGGACTTAGCGATATGTTGACAGGGGAGATAGGACTAATTTGCAGGAAAGTGAAAAAGTGCAGTGCTGTACAATTGGAAAAGTGCAGTGCAGTGCAAGTGGAAAATGAGCAATGTAAGAGCTTTTTTCGGCATACAGTAAGCTAAAAGAATTACTCGCTCTATTTTGCCTGCAATTTCATTACTCAAATGACACGTTTCATAAAAATGTGCATAATATATCTCCTGTCATTCCTTCGTGTCAGAGTCCAATGCCTGGCGAGAGTTTTACGTGATGCTTGAAATCATCCATGCTACAATAAACCTGTTTTATAACTCTTTTCGAATACAAGCACGTACTTTAGGAAAGTAATAAAAATTCCTCAATTTTGTTTTTGTCGGTGTGTACACAACAATGTAAAGTTTATTACGTTTGAAAAAATTTGAGGCCAAATATCTTGTTAGTAAACTAGGATACACAGCATTTGCTAGTGTGTAAACTATAAATAGCCATATTTCATTTTTACGCAGTCTATTTCCGTATCGATATCTGTGCATCTCATTATATTGGCATATGAGAAAGTATGTAATTTTGTGTCGTATTCTCAAGCAGCCTCTAACACAAATTCTTCCCCAATATGTTTGAGTCAAATTCCAACTCGTAAAGGATCCGTCCTCCTTCTCATCCACCCTTTCCCTTTCTTCAATGTCACATTTATAGGAGGAATTTCTGCCTCAAAATTTTCCTTCTCTCCATTGTTTCGGTCTTAGAATCTCTGCGAGTCCACGGATCTCACAGTCATGTGTCACTCGAGCAGCGAAGTTTCGCTGCAGGGTTTCTTGCATTTGAACGCATATAGTATCACTTGTATTCAAGTCGCGAGAAAGCCCCGTAAAATCATATTCATTACACATTTCCACTTAGTTTTCCGTTATCAATGTATGCGTAGGGTTCCCTGAGATATAACTTATGTCTGTCTATTTTTTCACGAGGCATTAGTTTCATGTGACCCGCCATTATTCAAATCCCAAAATCAATTTATTTCTCCTGTGCTTCCTACGTTGTATCAATCATACCTTTTCTCGCGATTCTCGGTATTTATTTACGGATATACACCTTATCATCACAGTTATCAAAAATGTTGGAGAAATATGGTGTTGTTTTCAATGCATTCATCATCAACGCATTTTTGAAAGTGTTAATAATGTTAACCGATATCGTTTTCAATTCATCGATATATCTCTCATTGATTCACGTCGGGCATGAAATATTTGCCTTCCTAATTGTAAAGACCTTCCTCAGGAAGCTATTCCTGATAATTTTCTTCAGTTAGGGCGAAGACCATCTATGACCTACTGCAAAATCTGTATGTTTTACCAATTGGCTTACAAGGACGACAGTTTTCCGGCCGCTCTAAAATAGTTGTTCGTGGATCAATGCGACGATTCTTCGGCCGCTTGCTTCAAATTTTTTCGTAACGTTTTTTGACTCAAATTTGTTCACATTTTTAGCATCCCGCAATACCTTTTGGTCATATTCATATATCTTCCGTAGGTATTTTGTTGAAAAATGCATTTCACTTATGTTTACCTTTGTACTTCAATTTGCTTACGTCTGGCGTGGTTGCGGACCTTATCTAAAATTTTACTCGTCCAGCACATCACTTTCATGATTCGACTTCTTTCCAGGTATCATTTTTATGATACATATGTATATCTCTTAGCTTATTGCCCTTGTTGTCTTTAGCTGACTAGTCCTTGTGGCCTTTGTGAAACTTTATTACTATGTCTTCTCCCACTAGTGGGGAACATATCATCGAATGTGATCGCCATCACGCTTTCTTGCAATTTAAAAGATATTTTTTGTTCTTTTTACGCTCGATTATGAAAAGAGTTTCTTTTATCTCCTAGTTTTGTATCTAAGAATATATTGGATTGATTGTCTAAATTATTATAGGAGAGTCAGTCAAAGTGGACCGAACAGTAATTCCTAATTAATTTATTTTTCCCGCTCCGGAAGGGAATGACTTGATCTTTGAGTATGAATCTACGCTATGACGATTTGATTTGACTTAAAAATGGAAAACTTCATGAGAAAACAAATGAATAGAACTCCATAAAATGATTTATTGAGTCATACATAATACAATTTGGGGGACAAGCAGAGAGCGTAGTTATTCCTCCACTGAAATACCGTTTCATGTTCAGTCCCAAAATTTACGACGTTCACTTTTAAGTCAGGCTAAAAACCAATAATCAATGAATATATGAAGCACATTTTATGTATTATGATCGATTAGAGAAGCTATTGGAAAAAGCAAAATGTCTACGTGAAATAAAACGGGATAATGAAAGGTAAGGACTATTAAGATAGGAATGTGGTTTCGTTTTTCCTCAGTACCACTAATCACCCACGGAGGTGACTGCGCTTCGCAATCCAAAGTATGTCAGGTCGTACATGTGAGGAACAGCTGAAGAGTCAATGCGGAGCAGGGAGATGGCCGAGTGGAAGAGAGTGTGAGATTAATGACAGAGGATGAAAGGAACAAACAAAGGTCTCTTACGGCCATTTCTCCCGTCTTTATTTAATAGCTTGTAATCAGTCACTCTTGCCCCATCTCATCCCCACCGAATTCCTTCGCCTTCCTCGGCGTCATGGGCGGTCATTAGCCAGAGTGTTTACTATCGCTGGAACGACGGCCGTAAAAGCGCTCTCTTAAAACTCTCTGCACTTAAAGATAGATTCATACTGACGGATCTGGCTGGGGAATAAGGATCGTAGATTGTAAAATATCTACCAATTAAGGCATTTATTTACACTGATCTTCCAATCGCTGTAGTATGCAATGGAGGCATACAAGTTATTGAACTTGGAGATGTTGAAAAAACCACAATTTTCTCAATAGAGAGAGAAAGTGAGGAAATATGTCGTTTGTTTATAGCTATTAATAAGCCTCTAAGAGAGAAAAAAATGAATGATAGTGGATAGCTAATATGTTATATCAATTTTCTTCTGTTGGATTACAGTTATAAGGCTGAGTTCTCTTATGAATTTGAAACAACATGGAAATCATTTAACGAATTGAAGCACTCTTAGAATAGAATCACATTTAGTCAAATGAGAATGAGAAGAAATCCAGCCATCTAAAAAAATTATATCCGTAATAGACTGTATTTAATGCCAAATTATATATTTATGCATACAAATATGGATCCAAATTCAATTTTTTTCCCATTCCAAATATTTATGTAAAAATATTTCTCGGAATGCTAGGTAATATTCTACATGGCAGTTCAGACAGCAATGTGTGGGTTTTGATGGCGGAGCATGTTGGATTTGGGTCCCTTTTGAGGAAGGATGAGAGGGAATATTTTGCTGCTAAGCATCTGGGTGTCTGCGGGAGTATGGGAATGCATGAATCTAAATCCGGGATCCATGAGTCCCTGGCGACAGAGCTCTTTGTTCGTCTTTCTGTCTCCCAGCAACGACTATCACTATTCCTGGTGCACATCCGTCTTCTCTGATGGGAATTCCAGGGAGATGCGGGAGCGAAGCAGATAGTCTTGAAATAATATTCCTGGAATGTGTTCATACCTGATCTTCACTGTAGGAAAAACTTTGTTCAATATAAACTATGTAACGACTGGAAAAGTAAACATATTTGAATGAATCCAAGATTTCCTACCATTACTGCAAATACTGGGATCACTATGGTAGAAATGCCGATGTATTTATCATCAGCACGCACATTAACAACTAAGTCATTATTTTTTATAGTCTTTTCCTGAGAATCAGAATAAATTTCTTTCATTAAAATAAAAGTATCAACGTGCCAAAAACAATATTTCTTCTCGTGGGGATGAATGCAGCTAATTTACTAAAATTGGTATTTTACACTACTATTTACCAAAATTGATAATGTAATAGATGACTGTTAACGATAAGTGCGTACTATTGGTAACTATACTATCTATAATTTCTTTCATGAGTGAATGTGTTCATAAATTTAGTTTTTCACAGTTTTGAATTTGATCATTTATAAACATCATTTGAAGAATTAGTTTACAGTAAACGCATAAAACGCTTTGGAAACTATCAGCATTGTCTTCAACATATTCTTTGTTTTAACACAAATATAAAATGTTTTCTTTCCTTTTTGAATATCCTCCTTTATTTTGAACGAAGACTTTCCAGAGTGTTCATATATCAACTAATCTATCTCTTAAATAAATTACAATTATATTCATTCGACACGAAACATCTTTTAAAAACTCATTTAACGTAAAATAAATAGCGTTATTTTGGCAGAAAAAGATGAAATATTGTGATTTTCATATTTGCAGAGTTTTGCTAAACTCTAATTATATAGTGAGTTCCAAGCACTAACTGTGTAAATTTTTGTTTTCTTTTTTATTTGATGGCAGACTTAGATTCAGAAAATATTGAATACTTGATGGTATTTATGTTTTTGGAAAGTTTCTCAGGCTGATGTCATGAGCCACATGGATTTTAAGGCACTTTATGTGAAAATGGCTGAAAAATTCAATAACTCGTGAATGGGCTGAAGATGCTCTGGATTACTTCGCGGTTTTACAAAACCATGCCCTCAAATTATTCCGCAGTGGAGTCTACCGAGAGGAACTTTTTTAAGTATGGTTTATTTCTCTCTGGTATGAATTGTTCATCTGTGACAGTATGCTTAATGTATGTGCAATGAGATTTTTTTCTCGTTATAATAAATTTGGCCGTCATGTCATTGTTACTGTCAATTTTACGATAGTATAATCTATTGAGACAATGAAAAACCGCATTTAATGCTAAATACAGTAGATTGTGTTATTTGTTCATTTGATTATGAAGCGAAAACCCTTGATTAATCTGTTGACCTTTCAAAATACGTTTTCGGAGAATCTGTTCATTTTAAATTTGGCTGATATGTTGAAGCACGCCACTAACAAGCCTGATCGTCTTCATCTCTTGCATTTTGTCTTTTAAACTGCAACCTTACTCATTCCATTTCTATCTTGTAGTCAAATTAACAGTTTTCAAGTTCATTTCCCTTTTTTATGCAACATTTTATGCGTTTGAATCTAAATATTTACTTTTCTTCATCCATATCCGCCACTGGCGTTTTAAAATTGAGGAATATATCGTAATGACTTGTACATCTACATATTTGAAGTAAATTAAACTACCCAAGTGGAGCAATTGTTACTTTTTAGAAGGCAGAACGCTCAATTTGGTGCGGAAAGAAATCGAATTAAACTTACTGGGAAATTCGAAGCAGGTTTAGGGCGGGGCTGTGAAATGATTTCTGCTTTAGCTGTTTAGGGATGGGAGGAGGAGCTTTAATTGTATCCTTCAATCACTCTTGATACCTCTGACATCCTTCCTCGCACTCTCACCCTCCGTCCCACCGTACTTTCACTACATAGGCTGTTTGTGGCCAAGGAGGCAAGGAGAAGTCATGAGATGGATTCTGAGAGAGCATGGAAAGCATGCAATGCCAAGGAGAGGAAGAGAATAAAGCGATAGGAAGAAATATTGAGCGGTTGAAATATTGAGGTTGGAAATATTAAATAAAATAAAAGGTTTTTTTCCCTTTACATGTACAAAAATAATGCTACATACAAATTCAAAAAATAATTTAAGTTTTTGGTGACCCCAAGGGGAGTCACCAGAAGGGGTAAAATAGCCTTGGTAAATGAAGAGCAATTCTAAAATGTTTGCATTTATTTGGCAATATTAATACACATTATAACTTTTTGAAGTTAATCGAGTTTGTTGGACAAATTTATCAAGAGTCTGTTTGAGGATAATGTTTCAATTTGTTAATTCATTATATGGTATTATATATATACATATATTATATATATATAGTTATATATATATATATATATATATATATATATATATATATATATATATATATATATATATATATATATATATATATATATATATATATATATATATATATATATATATATAGTTCTTGCGAAGATTCCACGAACGTGGCAAACAATATAAAGCTTCGTCACAGGGTGACACTAAACATAAAACATATAAAATGGAAACTCACGAGTTTAAAATTTTCGGTGGGTCGCCCGCACCTTCATCAGTGATAGAATGATTCTATCACTGATGAAGGTGCGGGCGACCCACCGAAAATTTTAAACTCGTGAGTTTCCATTTTATATGTTTTATGTTTAGTGTCACCCTGTGACGAAGCTTTATATTATATATATATATATATATATTCCGAAGATTCCATGAACGTGGCAGACACAATACAAAACTTCGTCATAGGGTGACACTAAATATGCAACACATAGAGAAAACTCACGATTTTAAATATTTCGGTGGGTCGCTCGTACCTTCATCAGTGATAGAATTATATCATTGATGAAGGTGCGGGCGTTCAATATATATATATATATATATATATAAAAGTTTGCCAGAGGAAGGCAGACGACAAACACAGAAAACAAAAAAATGATGAACACACTTACAAAGTTTCTTGATATTTCGGTGCCACTAGCACCTTGGTCGCAAGAGCGAAGACTGAGAAGGAAGGGAGGACTGAGGCGGTAGGAAGGGAGGACTGAGGCGGAAGGAGGGGATGGAGGGGAGGGACAGGGGAAGGGGAGGAGGGGGAGGGAGAGGAAAGGTGGGGGCGGGAGGCGGGAAGTGGAAGAAATTCGAAAGGAAGAAGTAGTATGGGCAGAGGTGATAGAAGAAGTTAGTGGGATTTATTGAACTCCTCCTCCTCTGTCTCTTTCACCTCTAACATCTCTGCCTCTAAAATTACCTTTCTGGATGTAGACATCTCCCTCAGTAACCTTAAATTCCACACTTCTGTCCATATCAAGCCCACCAACAAGCAACAATATCTCCATTTCAACAGCTGCCACCCCTCTCATACTAAACGATCCCTCCCCTTTTCCCTCTCTATCCGTGGTCACCGAATATGCAACAATCCCGAATCCCTTGACCTTTTTCTCTCTAATCTCCACCAATCCCTCCTTCGCAGAGGCTACCCTGAGCGTCTTCTTCAGAAAAAAATCCTACAGCGACCCTCTTCTTCTAAATCTCTCTCTCTTAATAATTTTCCTCATGATCAAATCTCCCTCTGTACCACCTATTTCCCTGGAGCTCACTCCATCCGTCGCTTAATCAAAAACCTCTACCCCATCCTCTCTGACAACCTAACCACTTCCAAAATTTTCCCCCGCTGTCCTTCTCTCACCTTTAGACGCCCTCCCAACCTCTCCACCCTCTTTAAAATCACTAAACCTCTTTCCAAATCAATCTCCCGACCTACTAAGTCCCTTCCGACGCCGTGCAATCGCCCACGTTGCAAAACTTGTGGCATCCTTCTCACCCAGCCTCTGCCTGATAAATTCCTTGCCGCTCATCTTCCTTCCGTCCCCTCACTCTCCTGCGTTTCCCGTAATGTTGTCTATATCCTTCTTTGCCAATTATGCCCTAGTTTTTACATCGGTTTGACGACCACTCCCCTTAACATCCGCATGAATGGCCACCGCTCCAGTTGTAATGAACCACCTTCTATTTCTGTTTCCCTCCCTGTTGCCACCCATGTTTCTTCCCACAACTCCACCTTTAATAATATTTTTAAGGTTGGCATTCTCGCCTCCCTTCCCCCTTCCTCCTCCCCACTCCAAATCAAAGATCTTGAGTCCTCTTGCATTTACTTATTCCAGGCTTTCTCTCCGCCAGGACTCAATAAATCCCACTAACTTCTTCTATCACCTCTGCCCATACTACTTCTTCCTTTCGAATTTCTTCCACTTCCCGCCTCCCGCCCCCACCTTTCCTCTCCCTCCCCCTCCTCCCCTTCCCCTGTCCCTCCCCTCCATCCCCTCCTTCCGCCTCAGTCCTCCCTTCCTACCGCCTCAGTCCTCCCTTCCTTCTCAGTCTTCGCTCTTGCGACCAAGGTGCTAGTGGCACCGAAATATCAAGAAACTTTGTAAGTGTGTTCATCATTTTTTTGTTTTCTGTGTTTGTCGTCTGCCTTCCTCTGGCAAACTGTTATATATTCGTCACTTAAGTGATCCTAAGTGCATTTATATATATATATATACTCATGACGCCTCTAAACATTTCTAGGGCTGACAGAAGCAATACAATAAGAAACTTCCGAATAGATAGGTACAAAAACTCTTTCTTTCCGCGCTCAATAAACGACCACAATAAAATTTGAGCTCCACTAAACACACTCCCATAATACACGTCACCATTTCACTTCCCAACACCTTACATCTTTAAACGGCTGGTGACCTAACACCCCCTTCCACACGACCATGTGGTGGCTCGGTAGTATGTAGATTTTAATATTGATGGTCGATAGTAGTAGGTTCCATGTCTTGGGTTAAAATAGACAAATCATCTTTCAAACAACTAAGCATAAGACTATATTTAAAGCATAGAAATATTTACCTTGAAGGGAATATAAATATGGTTTATCCATGAAATTGGGTTAAAACCCACAATGGAGGCGTAAAAATCTTAAGATCTTGTAGATATATGTGTATGTTTGAGATGATATTCTGGTGCAAGAATTTGGGGAAAAAGAATCTTGCAAGACTGTCTTGGTTATAAATTCAATAATTCCTCTGAGAGTGATGATTTCTGCCCGTTTAAAGGAGCTTAGATGAGCATATTCCCAGTAGAATAGGACATAGTAAATTTTCACACTGTTTTAATAAACATCGACGATAGTTTCGTCACTTTATGTATCAAGGGACAATAATTAACTTTCCGATTATGTATACACCCCTTAGAAAAACAAGGTAAGGTGAGTAGGTTCTGACGGTAGAGAGGGTCAGAGAGAGAATATACAGAGTTGGGAGAGTTCAAAGTGACGTAATAACAAGTGAACAATAGTGGAGGAAACCAAAAAAAGAGGAAAAAAACAGGTGGAGTTAAAGGGCAAAAAACAACATCCAGATTAGTGGGTCCCAGCACGTGTCGGGAGACATAAATCTAAAAGAGGTGATTGAGTCATAAAAGCTACGTCATTGAAAATATTATCCTACCTATTCACAATTACACATATCTCGTAGAAATCTGTTTTCCCCTTTGTCATTAAAATGTAAAATTTCCAGGTCAAAATTGCTAAAATGATTAAAACTAAACAAATGATTGGCAAAACAAGATTTTCCGTCATAATTTATAAAACTTCTTCTATGTTCCATAACTCTAAATTTTCGGCCAGTTTTCCCGATGTACGCAATGTAACAGTCCTAATATTTTAACTAGTAAACTTCACTTTTGTTCAATTATTTCAAACTAACTTAAAATTCTTATCAGTATGGATATAGAATATTTCCAAAAATAGTAGGATGTAATTTAGTGAAGAATAGATTTCTTCGTGATAAATATAATTTAAAAATGTAACGTAAACTGTTGAAATTGGTCAATAACAAGATTCTATTTAATAAGTAAGTAATTCAAACGGTTGATGAATGGTTGAGGCTATTGACTGTCATTGGAATCACCAGTGGAGGTGATTTTTACAGAATGAAGTTGTTTTTCGGAAAATGGGAATTATAGCCGCTTTCATATTAAAAAATCCCTCTGGTTGTCGCTTGAGTTTCGATTTTTATTTACCTGAAAACGAAGACCTGTAGTGCGGAGCGGCGAGCAATAATCTATCGAAATTAGTGCATACAATGTGTTCGACCAAAAGGGGAGGGGACACAGTGGACCTTAAGATTGTATGTTTGGAAGAAGATGGCCCGTCGAAGAGTGGCGACAATTTATACCTCCGGTCAAACGATACCCTTTCCTTAAAGTTTTCTCTGGTTTTCTTAGAATTTTGGAATAGCAACGTGTTAACTTTAATTGATATATAAATTTTCTCTTTAACATTGCAATTTGGATCAAACAGAGGGTGCCTCTGTTAAGGTAGTTTGAGCAAAATAGCTCCCTAGTCATAATAGAGACCATATTCGAATAATAAGTCTTAATTTCACCAGCTGTAGGACACATGAATTAAATATTTCAGTTTTCATCGTGCAATAATGTCGGCTTATATGACGGAAATTGTAAATTATTGAATAAAATATCTAATTAAGTCTTAAGTTACTTTGTGTTACGGTAGAGTTTACTGCGGTGAGAATATGATAAATTTTCAAAAATATATGGGAAAAAATACAAACTACACCCTGTTAATTTTTTTACGAGATGTTAGAGACTCATCATTTTTTTTAAACAAGCGCTCTCTGGAGTGCATTTAGGTAACATTTCCCATGTAAAATGGCTTGCATTTTTTTGCAAATATCTTAGAAATTAGTGTGGTGAGGGGATAAATTTTTTGTGTCATTGGAAGGTTGAGATATTTTTCTTTAAAATGAGTCCAAATATATAATATATAATTTCTTTATAGGTGAAGTGATATTTCGCTCAAATTACCTTAAAACCGTATTGTATTGTTGAATCCAACCAACCTTCCATTCATCCAACTTTTCCTTTTATCTAATAATCTACAGTAACATAAGGATTGATCAGATAGTAATTTCTCCTAAGCTTATTCTCTTATATTTCACTAGAAAATTAAATCAAATTCACACAGCACAAGCACACAACCCTTATGAATAATTTTTCTCTTTCAAGTTTAATCTCCATCGTTTTCAACATTGTTTTTTCCACTTTGAAGCAAGATCATGTTTCCCCACACGATTAAAAATGACTGCCTCTTATCCTCGGCCATTGGCTTGCGAAACTATTCAGGGTCTCCGCATCGAGTAACGCCCACGATGATCTTACTTTAGAAGCCCGAGTGGTTTGAAGGTTGATGGTTTTGGCCCGGGCTGTATGGCAGATGGGGCAGAAAGACTTTACACCCAACTTTTGCAATCTTAGCAGTGTTTTACGCACTCATGTGTGCACTGTCATTCAAAAGCAGGTTATCCACCAAAGATTTTGATGGGGGTTCTCGGCGGAGACGTACCTTTAGGTTTTTCCGGGTGCTGAGGTTGTAAACCTTCGTAATCGGTTGTAAACCCTTGCTGTTAAATAAATCCTCCAGTATTAGACTAATCCAATAAAGTGTTGGATGTTGGCTTGGGTCACTGCAGTGGTGGGTCGGCCGCTCCACTATTCATCAGCCAATGACGTTTATCCTGCATCTTCTATATAGCACCTAACTGTGCTGATATTCACTGTAGCAATGATTTATCCACATTAATGTTATTCAGCCTTTCGCAAATGTGAATCGGGGTTTTAGCTTCATAATTCAGAAATTTTCTCACTGCCTCAAGTCGTAAACGCTCGTCAATTGTGCTCATTTTCTCAAACAGTTCTCTGAGGACACTTCTACGGGACTTAACATGCTAATATTTTCTAGTAATGTAGAAAAAGGTTTGATAATTGACATCAAATTCAAAATTGCTATCTTTGGTCATAAAAGCCACTTCTGTCCGACCCTTGTATTATTTTTGACGAATCAGTGTCATACTTTACCATTTATCGGTGAAGTAAAACTCGTAGGGGGATTGATTGACATCTATAAAATCCGCCGGGGATTCACTTGAGGTAAAACTGGTTTGGTTTCTTAACTTAGTGAGTAGAAGTATAAAGAATTGGATACTATAATACGACTGTCAGATATTCATGAAAATGTATTGATCGTATTGTTGTTCATTTTGATGTGACCTCGCCAAACAATACTTGAATCATTGAAAATCGTTTAATAAGTTACTAAAAGAATTATATTGCAAAAAATGCGGACCTAAGCTACTTTGCTAAGCTACTAAGCTACGTTTATCTACTTATTATATTATATCTGTTGTCCCTGAGGTTAAAATTGGTTATTAGCGTAGTTTTTTGACAAAAATATTGTATTTGTTTAGTTGTAGGTACTGATATTTATGTTTCAGAACTTTACTCGTTATGTATACTATTTTTTGGATGTACCATTTTTTGCAATGTCTTTACTACACTGGAACATTTGGGATGTAGATGGGTCGCCTGTTTGATGAGCATGGAGGAAGCAGCCGGAAAGGTTTATTGATTGTGCCAATAGTAAGATGTGTGAGTTTAGGTGGTGTGCTGGAAACATAAGAGCTTCGGGAGGCAGAGAGGAAGAAGGTAGGTGAGTAGTGAGTGTGAAAGTACATTAAAAGTGATTACTTTCTCCCGTAGAAAGGAGATAGGTCGAGGGAAAGAGGAGAAGGATTAAAAGGGAAAGGGAAAGGATTCAGCAGAAGCCATTAAGTAGCAGGAGAGTGGAGCAGAAAGCCGAGTGAATAATATATTTACAGAAGTTGATGTGAAATCTAGAATCTCTGGATTGATGACGCTGGAACTTAATTTGGACAAATGAGTAAGATAGTAAAGCCTCAAGTCGAGGTGAGAGGATTTTGCGGCGGTTGAGAGAAGGGGAAGGTGTATAGGAAGACTCTGTCTGAAAGAATTAGTGGAAGGGGAGGAGCGGAGAAGGGCTGCGGAAAGTAGAAGAAAGACATAATAGGGGTCGAGAATTAGTGGTTTTCCTTAAAAGCGTTTCGATGGCTGTGGTAATTTTCCACTCTATGTTTGCCATTTGCAGACAGGGACAACAGCATTTGAGTGAAAAGGAATTTCACCTCCTCCTGCCCCCCTGCGGGATTTAATTCAAGCTGCACCCTGAGATTTAAAACTGTGTGGCTAAGGTATTTCCGGTGTTACTGCAGTGACCAAAGCTTTGGGATCCAGTGAGAATATATACAACCCGTACGTACGGTACGTATATAAGCTACTGAATACTGACTGATAGCAGTTGTTCTGCTGCTTCTATTTCATTTGCGTTGAGAGTTTGTTACATGATGTAGTCATTCTATTAAGAGACAGGCGGGAGCATGGAATCTTTTAAGAGAACTGCGGTTTACGGAGTTTCAGCTGTCACGTTAATGGAGAATACTTTTTATATTTTCACCAATCTCCTCCCCGAAGCCGATAATTAATCGAAAATATTGGCAATATCTGGCGAAAATGGAGCATACGGGCAAAAAATATTCTTTATTAGAGATCATAGCTCAACCTTGGCTCATTTAAAGCCAATCTATAAAATCACTCTGGTCAAGTGATTAATTCATCATTTATTAACAACTCTTCCAGTGGTTCACGGTAGTGGCAATAAGAAAACCACAGACTACGCAATTATTTTGAAAACTGAATTTTTTTTCTGTCAGGTAAAGAATTTGAAATACGTGACCCAACACTCATCAAAAGTACATTAACTGATCGAGATATGAACAGACATTTTTGTACTGAGTTCTAATAGGAAGACAAAAGTAGATGATAGATATACTTTGATGTAATTGCGTCTCTCAGCTTATTCTCATATTCGAAAAGTAAATTGTGCGTTAGTGAAATCTCTTCTCGCAAAAACGCAAAGTACCTATTTGTCGTACTATATTCTAAAATGAGTTACATTTATTTTTATTTCAATTTTGATCAACTTTTGTCAAACCTCTTTCCCCTTCATCTTTTATTTACTTTGTTTTGGCGTTGAAAGCAAAATCGCATTAAGAATTTTGTTCTTCTCTTCCTTTTTGCGTCCCTTAATTGTCTTTCCATTCACTTCTAATTTCTCTTTCTCCCTCAATTTACTCACACGCCCACTCAACATTCATTCATTTTTAAATTATGAAGTCATATATTTTATCTCTTTTTCATCATCCCTAACACTCATCCCCAACAATTTTTTCTCAAATAATCTTCATGTCCATCCTCCTATTATACTCCATCCAACCGAAATGGGTGCTTTCCCTTCGTCAGACCAACTCCCCAGTGGTCCTTCTCTTTCCAAGCTGCCTATCTCCCTCCCCTAACTCTTAAATCCCTCACCCTTCCGTCGCCACTGCATTCATTTTACATTCCGCCCTCTTTTATACTTTCTCACCCGCAATTTCTCTTTTTTTTATTCAAATGTTTTTAAGGATTGTTTTCTTTTTTCATCCCTCGTCGATCCTTTGCCCTTTTTTCCTTCCCATCGTACAGTTTAAGTTGCTTATAATGTAATTTCCTTCTTCGGGAATGTGACGAGTCGACTTGAGCTCACAGCAGCGGAGCTAACCGTCAAGATATTAGAGACTCAGACCAGGGAAAGGGATTGAGTTCGCTGCCCAAGAGATGTTTTTCTCTTAAAGGTATCGGAATCGTCGGCAAAGCGATTTTTATAAAGGTAATTGAAAAGTGGTGAACTTTTATCAGTGTATATTTTCATGTTATGCTATAAGTCATTGCACATAATATCATAACAATCTGATTTTTTTTACTGAACGCAAATTATCTGCCTAATCTTTCGTTTTGACTGGTATTACCTCATTTTTCACCATTTTGACCTTCATGGGATGGTATTTGCGGAATAAATTGCCAAAATTTACCTTTGTATTCAGTATAAAAGAACGTTGGTTCAATTATTTTTAACATTCAACTGAAACGATATACAGTTCGATTGCCAGGCAACATCATTTGAGGAGGCTGATTTGGTGGTTTCCCGTTGCCTTCCACACCGTGGTATGTACATCAACTGATTCCATGGACTTCACTCTCACCCGAATCTGTGTCAGTTTATACCGGTCCGATATTCTTGATGTGCGCCATCAATGCCTTCTGCTGAGACTGCTACCTCGCAGTTATTTTGGATAGCATTTCCTAGTACGGTTTCATAAGTTAGGGAAATACTCGTTTACTCTGCTTGAGATCGAACCTTTGACCCTCGGAATTGGAGTTGAACACGCTTTTACTGGGCCATGTTGGACCAGTTGAAACGAAAAATTAGTTTAAAAACTCGTGCTTTTAGTTATCAGTCCCCTATATGTTTTATTATATTAGCACTACGAAATAATTGGATTAATCCAATAATACAATAAATAAAGAATGAACGCTTAAGTATCCTGCTATCCGGTAGGAATGGTGGTAAATGTGGGCCAGCTATGGCAAGGCTCATGGTTTCAACTACTAACCCTGCTCTTGTGGATTGATATGATCGGTGGATTAAGTCACGATCCGTACTTTCCACGAACGCCATCCAAGTAGTTCCCCCAAAAAATCGGAAATGCTCGTACATGAGTAATTTCAGATGTTAAGCCAAGAAAAAGCATGTATATATGATACAATATGTGATTTGGTATGACTTCGACTGATGACTTAAAAATTCTTATTCTTTCCCATCCTGAAAACAATCATAATCTACGAGCGGTACTCAGACTATTTTTCTTAAAATATCATTGTTAATACTTAAATTTCATGGACTGTCACACAACAAAAGTATCAATTATGTGATTTTCTGACAAGTTTAGCGTAAATAAGAACAAGCAACGATGCGCAAAGCGAGAAATCGGTACACCCAATATGGCTTCCAATGACCAGCGCTTATAAAAATAACTTGGGCACCACAAAAATTATTAAACGAGCACCTTTTTACAACAAAAAACAAACTCTTTACGCCCTGCTTATGTCACGGGGGTCGACTCAAGAACACGTACTCGTCTGTTAATATTCGGTCGGATTGCCATTTACATGCCGTGACACTGTTTGCACGCGGGATTTTCCTCGCCTCTCTGGCGTGAACAAAGAAGTTCTGAGAACGCGAATTCAATTATCTTGCCAATGAAGCAACGAGCTACCTACTATCTCATAAGCGCACTTATTCCTCCACCTCACTGAGTCTCTCCCGTCTTCTCTCCGCTCAACCCTCGTCTCCCGACTTGAGCCTTATTTCAAAATGAATTGTGTGACTCCTTCTTCGATACAATTCTCGAAGCCAATCTATTTCTTTCCACCTGGTCCCGATCGCACCAACTATCGAGCGACGCTCCACACCGATTATCATAAAATATATCCGAAAGGAGAATGATCCCATTCCCTTTGTCTGCTTTTCCTTTACTCCCTGTCTGAAATAATGATCTTTTCTATCCAATTCGGTAAAATTCAACCATCATTGATCTTGCATTTGGTTTAATAATACCTGCGTTAGGTGTTCTGGCGAAAATGAAACATAAGGAAAGAGCGAGGAGTTGGCCTCGTATCCTTCTCTCTCTCCTGGAGTCCGTTTGATAAAGTCGTTCTCAACTCTTCCGTTAAGTCCGTCTTGGTGTAAAGAAATTAAACATATATTAAGCAGACATAAATAAAGGAGTCGAAAAATAACATTGAAAACGAATGCAGTCAGATCTGCTAAACTGAAGATGAATTCATATTAAAACTGCTCTAAAACTGTTTAAAATTCGCAGTCACAATTTGGTAATGGAATCGTTTATCGAGCTTCCTATACCATTCCTTGCTTATATCACATTTATCTTAAACCTGGCTCCATATCTCTATATATTCAATCCATTACCTCCTCTATTTTATCATGTGCCTTCCCAGTTCTAATTTAAAATCGTGTAATCACTATACAAAGTGATAACTTTTATGTTTACAAAAATTTCAATGCCATTTGCTGAAAAATATTAGGTGCAGTTTAGAGGCCAAAGGGTATCCGATGGTATAAATATCGCACAAACTGAGTTGTAATAGAGCATTAGTCGGAGAAGACTTCATTTTTTTTCACATTATATTACCCATCTTACCATATTCAATATGCCAAGTGTAGAGTTCAAGTGCATGCCAAATGGCACGTGATCTAATTACTGGCAGGAACATAAGAACATTGTTATTTGAGCGTGGTTAGTAACGTTTTGGATCGAAACAAATCAAACAACCGTCTTTTTCTTCAGCAATTGTAAAAAATTCACCGAATGCGTTGCTTTTTTTTTACTTAATATTCAACATTTTGTCGATACCTAATATATTAGCGTTTCCTTTAACGTCTCTAGTGTTTAAATGGGAACCATCCTATTGATCACGCAAGTGTGTGAAATTCATAGAGGAAAAATAATTCGCATAGACTGGGTATCGAACCCAGATCCCTCGATGTCGCGATTTTTCCACTGTGAATTTCACACAATTGTGTGATCACTAGCTGGCGACTCCGTTAAAGTTACTGCGCAGCTAGTTACGTAGTTCTTTGTCAAACCTTCCAATTGACTCAATGACAGGCTCTCACGTAATTTTGATACGGTCCTGTACAGATGATTTTTTCAACCCCTATTAAATACATATTTATCATTGATTTACTTTGAGATACCGCAATAGCTCTTCTTATGCGCACAATTCTTTTAAAATTGCATAATTCTGACATCTTGAACCCCTAATATTTTCGTTAGCACTCTACAACAATAACTTCAGATTAACATTTCTATTTCTTTTCGGTAATTATTGATGTAGTTGTACCGTAGTACTTAATCTTTCACCCATCAGAAATTTCAATTTTTGTATTATATGGCCTTCTACATGTAATGAATGCTTCCCTATCTCTAAGATACATTAAATTAGATTGAGTTCCTGTCCAATTTTAACTAATTGTCCATTAATAATTATAATTTGAATCCGCTATTTTCACACTTTTGCTCGAGAATCATAACTTCTAAAATTGAATTCTCTTAATCATTAACTGTATATATGCATCAGTGCTACCATTCATTATAAGATGTACATTTCCCTATTGAATTCATAGTTCCAATGGAAGTGATATCATGAGAACGCGGGCGATATCAGTGAGCATTTATATTTCAGTAATGAGAAAGATATAAATATTATCCTGGTAAAGATATTTGTATGTGTGATTAAATATTTTATTAGACACCGTCCCAGTTATACCTACGTGCTACCTACTACGTCCAGAAACTGTACAATTCTCATGAATCTTTGTTTGTGTCTTACGTCCTAGAAAATATGTTTCTTTTTCTCGAGTGTTTCTTGAAAGCTATTTATTTTTTTTAAATAGTACTACAGTCTTACTGATATATCGACGCACAAACTAAATATTGACTACGACGAAATTTTAATCTCATTTTATTGCGGTCTAAGATCTCGATAAACCTGTTGGCACATGAAACATACAAATGTCAAGTCCGATGAGGTGCAATGTGGCCAGTAAACTTTCGAAGAATTCCTGAGAATCCTCTATTTCCTTTTTCTCTCTTCTGCCATAGAATCCGAACTTTTTTCCCACGAACATCCGCCGTCGCCTCTTTTTCTCCTCACCCTTCTCACTCGCATTCTTTCTCAGGAACGTGTCCCATTGAGTCTTTCTCTCGTCTCTGCAAAATTCTTGCCTCTTCCTACTGCACTTGGCTCTTTCGACTTTCCCACTTGTTTCCCCTCTCCACCGGACGTCATCTGTCACACTGGCTGGCTCCTCGCTCCTCACTTTCAGAGGGCGGTGTCAAAGGGCACAACTCGATTTCCTTCGAGAAACCCAACTCCGCTTTCCTCCTTCACAGCTCTTCTCCTCAATTCCTCGGTCTTTCCTCACCAAGCTTCTCTCACGACGAAAAAATATACGGACAACGATCCGACTGCTTGTGAAAAATATGCATCTGAGTACTTTCCTATATTCATCTGTCTTATCTTAGCAGGACCAAAACGTTATAGTCAGCTGTGATAATATATTTTACATTAATGTAAAATATTTTCCACTACTTTAATGCATTCAATTTTATTTTATGTTTGAATTGATGCATATTTATTTAATTTTTAATCTGAAATATGATCTGTTTAATGTGATGTATTACCATGATCTATATCTCTATATTATGTTTTTATTTACTGTGTATTTATGTCATTTTTGTACCATTTATATTTCAATGACAAATTAAAATGATGATCTGTTTTAATCATTGCAAAGTTACCTGCGATTCAATTAATAACATAGTAAAATATTCCTTGAAATTAATACGACATACACACATTTTTGGGAGCAATGCAGATACATTTATTTATTGCCCCAGGGTAAAAAAAATATGAGAACATCATTAATTTAAGCCATCGAAGCTATGTCGATTAAAATATATAATGGTTAGATGTTCCTGAGTTATTAATTATTTTTTAAGCTTCCGAATGCATACTCTAACTAAGCCAAATATTTTTTTTAATGTATGTAATTTTTCAACTTAGCTGATATATTTTACAGTTTTATAGTTACTTGGTCAACTAAATATGTATCAGCTCTATTATGAATTGCCATGTGCCTGTTTATCAACGCTTCAAACTGAGATGGTATTAAATCCAATTCCTTCGGCTCTTTGTATTTTTCAAAGTCTCCATTCGCCTATCGACTGAGATATCGGCACATAAACTTGAGTATTACATTTCTGTATTTTATGATCATACTTACAGACCGTGACTTTCGTATTCCTTGGTGTAATGTTTTTGGGAATTCAAAGACGTAAAAAAAAGTTTATTCTGATGAGCCCTCACTTTTGATAGCAACAAAAGTAACAGCAAAATTTATTTACTCCGTTTTGTCCATACTTTAGAGGATTACCGTTTGAATGTGAATCCCAACTCTCTTTTTTTTAATCTTCTTTGATACTTGCATCTCTAAAAATTTAACTTGCTTATTCTCTAAAATCTATATCTTAGGCGATATTAAAGACAAAGGCGTTATCACTCAGCTGTATTTGGAATATTTTTCTAAATAATAATAATAATTTCTTTAACACGTACAGGTTTCCCCAATTACAAGTATTTTAATATATAATGAGACGAACACAAACACCCATGTCCTGGGCAGTGAATAATTTACCCAGGCGGGACTCGAACCCGCGACCCTCGGGTTAGAGGGCGAGGACTTTAACCCGCCGACCCCGGGCCGACTTTCGTTAAATCGCTAAAGTAACTTCCGGTTAAATTGATAAATATAAAAAAAAAAGCATTTGTTGAATATGCGGGTGTACATGCGGAACTACCCTCCGCGAACTATCAGCCATCGCATTTATGCAGAGAATGGAATTAAATTCTAAGAAACTCGTTTCGAATTACCTGCTGATTGCAGGTGATTGCGTACAGATACTATGCATGGTTAGAATATGTAGCAATTAAATAAGCGTGATTAATTGTCTATCAGTATTTTCGAACTTATTTATTTCAGCCCTGAACTCATTTGAATCTTATTTTCTCTTCGCAGGTGAGCTAAGTCTTTCCATGATAATGCAAGGCATACCAAGCTAAAGCCACCACTTTGATAGTATCTCCATTAAATTGGTAAGTGTAGAAGTGTTTCCTAGAATATAATTCATATTGATTTAATTCATTAATTGATTTTGATAGTCACAATAAGTTATAATTTAAGTCTTAAAGTGTTGCCTATATTGTTCCAACAAAATCAATACAAAATAGTTGAATACGTGCTTATGTTTACGCCGGTTTTTGAATAAGTTAAAGGAGGTAAATAATGAAATAAACATCACAGAGGTGCTTATAGATTTTAGGACTGAAAATTTACTATATTTATAGTTTCCGAATCGAACAGATTTTCTTTTATAATGTGGAACTAGGAGAAGAGACTCTTCCGGGGAAATTCAAAAGCATTTATGAATCAAAATATATGTATAAAATTTGCCTCTTGTTTCCGAATGGTGGGTTTGGTTTATAAATATTTCTCAAATCTTTAATTTTTGCGTTTGACACATGAGTTTGTGCAAAAAAATGTTAGACATGTTAAGCCCTTTTTTATGCTGTTGAGTTTTTATTATCTCTTTTAACAACCTTCAATAATGCATTCACGTGCGCGTGGGTAATGGCTGGAAACTTTGCCCAAACTGCTGAGGAATACTAAGTGGCATTGTGCTAGTCGAGACCGTCGACTCCAGAAGTTTCGTGCCTCTAAAGTTTACCTCTCTTGATCCTTCACGGAAGTTTCTTGAAATGAACCCTATGATTAGGTATTGTAGTTTTAACAAAACGTAAAGTACGTTAAGTATCAAAAGCTGTTTATCAGCAAAATTACCGTACAGAAGGATCAGATGTTGCGGACACGTGACACGTACACCCTAGCTGTGTCTGGGATGGCAAGCCCTTATGATATTCGACACAGATATTCGTCACCGTCACGTGGAAGACCGAAAAGGTAATGGGTGGACCAAATTGAGAAGGACATGGAACTAGTTAAATATGCACCAGAAGATGCCATGTATCGAGAAAAATGGAGAATGGAATTCCGTCAAACGGACTTGGCAATAATACAGGAATAAAGCTCGGAGGATGAAAATGATTCTTGATGAAATAGAGACATTGATTCAATGATCTAAGCTCTCAATCAAAGTATCCAATAACTTGTTTTCATTTCGCTTCATACTTTGTGTCGTTTTAGGTAAAAATATCATGGTAATTAGGTATTATTTTTTCCAAAACCAAGCAATTATTTAAATTTTGATTGTGTTGCCCTCTTCGTAATAATAGTCTTCTTCGGAGAAATGTCATGGAGGTCTACCGTTAACAAAAGGTTTTTTTTAAGATGGCCATTATGATACTGTGTGTAGATATTTATGAGTTGCCTCTAGTAAGGATTTTGAAGAATCAAGGTTTGTTTTGATCAGAGAAATATTTCCCATTGGCATATTGCTGATAGTGTAGCTTCTTCGGTGTACCCGGTTGCTATTTGCATACCGTCACACATGCATGCAATTTAAGTAGCCAGCAGAAAATGTTTTATTAATGGCGTACAAACTATGCGTATCAAGTAATAGAAAAATATGGGATTCAGAAAGACCAATATTTTAGAATGATTTCCTACCAATACATTCTAGCAAATAGAATTTTTTTTCATCCATCGGGAGTAACACCTCAATTTATCCTTTTGACTGACAATTAAGATTAATGCATGCTAGTGGGAAGCGTGGAAAATTACTTTTAGTTTTGCAAGCAGGATCTTATCTTACGGTAGTCAACTCGTCCAGCGTGTTTATCACTTAGTAATGATATTAGGTACTATAGTAATGATAGTGAGGTAATAGAGGCTGCCGGAATGATTGTTTTATAATGGGCTGAATATTGTATCTTAATATTATGGGCATGATTTTATACATACCGCCATGATGATGCATAATTTATGTTTTTTATGCTTAGAGCATCTTTCTCTTTCCTAATTATTTTATTTGACAGTAAAAATGTATCCTTAAAATGTATATTAGATACATATATGCAATATAGGGCATGCTAAACGGCAGCAGACATTTAATCCCTGGGCGTCAGAGCGTGAAGCTGATAAAAGGGGAAAAATCAGGATGTGCGGTTTGCGCAATCAAATATTGATTCTACGACGTTCGGAGAGGAGGCGCGGTGGAGCAGAGAGCCGCCGCATCTCTCTCCTCACGTTGTCGATAGCCTCACGCCTGAACGTAAGGGAGACTGCACGTGCGTTAGCCTTTCCACGTCACTTAATTTCCACTAGACTAGTTCCGCATGCGGCCCTAACCATTATGAATCCATACCCACGTCCTTATTTTTGGAACACGAGATGGCTTTCCCCGATAAAAAAAAGAAATCATCTTCAGGCTTCGTTAACCACAGATCCATTAACCTAAAAGCATTGCGCAGCCTGCATCAGGAATGATCACTTGGGCCCTACTTCATAAAAAAATACCGTAAATCGAAATTCCACGTACATTTGGTGAGGAATTTCACTCGTTTTGCGGGTGTAACACCTCAATTTATCCCTTCTGCGTTCGGTGTTTTCAAAATTTTTGGATACGATAACAGAGGATGGACTTTGGTTTTACCCAAAGACTTATTCAGTTTGCATGTAACAATATATTTGAGTTTGCTTTAGTGGTTATTTTTCTCAACTTCTCTAACCTTTTTTTGCATCATAAAAATACTCTAACTTTAAAAATACTTCTAGTAAGCCGTTGATGAGTTACGTGTATTCAACTGCACTGAATTGTTTTCCTTTAAGGACTAGGTAGTTGATAACTCAGATAATATGGTATTTAGGAAAGTAGTGTGCCTGTTTCTGCAAGAATTCAACAAGGAATTGATAGAACTAATCAACAACTACCATCCTATGCTCATGATTATTGACAAAATGCCTGCTTATTAAATCGTGATCATGACTTTCAGGTGTTAATACTTTGAGTGGATACTGAGGAGTCATGATGTGGAAGGTTCATGTGGCGACCGCTATAGATGATGCAAAGTGTGAAGTATCTTCCAAATTGGACTCATTCTCTCGTCTTCTATGATGGGCGACTGATTTGAATTCCATGTGCATTTTTGAATAAGTTTTCCTGTTCGCTCTTTTCCTCGAAGGGTTGAAGTGTTTGCTCCAACTCATTGAATAATATATTTGTGCTCAGTGAATTGATTTGTACCTCAACATTATCAATAGGATCATGCTTCGGTAGATAAATTAAATTCCAGAATTTGATACTTGTCTCAAGTGATTAGATCTAGTATTATATCTGGTAATAATACCCTACATTTCCTCCAGTAGTTATAGACTTCTCTCTTCAAGCGCTGGTTAATTCCTGGAGCTGACCTTATTCTCGATATATCTGGGGTGGCATTAACTGGAAAAGTTTAATTTAGAGTAATATCACGTATACCCATCACTGACGTGGCTGTTTGCATTCTACCTAATATTCTATCGAGATTCTTGGCAATGTATTTCCTTTGTTTCAAATGAAAGTACCATGACATTTTCTCCCATTGTAACTTATCCAAGGAGGAAAGAAAATATTAATTACTTGGGTGATTTTTCTTCAAGACATGCCTCCTCATGTGCAATCGGAGCATATTTACATGCATCTCAAGAAAAACATTCAAGTCAATTTTTAATTAAACAAAAGCATCTCTCCCTGATAGTCGTGGAGTAACTGAAAAATAAACCCTCTGAAATACACGCTGAAGTAAAAAAAAACTTTTAAAGACGTCAAGGGAGAGAAGGGGCGGAGGAAACAAAAGAAATCAGTGTGCGCAGTGGAGTGAGTGAGGTAGACGAGCAGCGGGACGTGTGAGAATTGAATTCTGAGAGTTTCGCGCTCTGCGACGGTAAGTTTATCCAGATCGGGGAAAGGCTTGACTCGAGAGCGTTCTCTAACAGTCGCACAAACACGCACACAAAGGCAGGCCGTGAGAATTGTTGGAATGGTTGGGGGTTACGCAGGAGGTGCACTGCGGGCTCGTGAAGGAAGAGACGGGAGGAAACTGCGCTGCCGAAGGAAGGAAGCGGGATGGAGAATGGGTGGAGAAATATATTTTTGAGGACGAGAGAGGAAGGAAGTTGGGTGAAGAAGGGAATGTGTGCAGATCTAGGACAATGGCGCGAGAGGAGGGAAGTGGTGCGGTGCTGTGGGGGGACGTTTTTTCACGGGAATGGGAGCGTGACTATTGAGAGTCTCCCAGAAAAAAAACACCCTTTCCTACGTGAGGCAAGCGGGGGCTGGGGTGGAAAAGCGGTGGTTTAGAAAGGACGGAGGAAGAATGACGGGGTCTGTGAAGGGTAGTGGCGGAGGGAGGTTGGGGAAGCTGTGAGAGGCTCGTTGAGAGAAGGCAAGCGTGGAGGGCGTGTTGGGAAACGGGGTGAAGTTGAGTCGACGTAATGAGAAATTCTTTCGTTGCGCGTCGTCAACGTAATGGATATTCCCTCCGTGATCGGGGTGGATAAAGATTCTCTACGAACGGGGTGAAATGGGGAAGGAGATGGGGAGGATGGGAGTGGAAGCGTGACAGCTGGATTTCTCTATGGGTTATCGAGGACATTTGCCCAGATTGAGACGGTGTGTTTTTGTTATTGCGTTTGAGGTCAAGGGATGCTGGATTAATGGCTCCAACTTTACTCATTTCCCTGACTCGCTATCGCTCCATACCGTAAATCATAATAAGAATTTTGGCTAAAGTTGCTCAAAAACCTTTTCTCTTGGGGCGCTGTTTATTAATCAGCATCATTTCATTTATGAATAACAAAGTCTCAGGATAGATGTGCTCAACATATTCATTGTGATTGAATGAATTCTTTGCGGTTTTACATGAAAAAACAACTCATTTTCCAAAACCTTTGCCGCACTTGAACCAACTACTTTTTGGTTCATTTCTGCGTGTGCTATTCCGGAAGAAACCCATAGTATATGGTGCCAGAAAGGTTCTGGGGTTGGATAATTTTGGCAAAAAAGTGTCATTTACCATTTTGAAAACAGGCAGTGGAATATTATTTCTGATGATATGTTGTAACCTACTAAATACAAAGAGGAGAGGACCTTTGCATAGCGTTGATCATTTATGATTAGGTATAATGATATCCTGTGTAAGAGATGAGAAATCTTGCTTTGTCGTGTTGGACGAAATTAATTTGTGAATATGTAATGCGGTCGCTGAAATTAAGTGAGAGTTTTTCTTTACTGCTCTTACATACTTTTGTTTTGTCAAATAGTCAACAGTAAATTGGAAAGTTTTACCATTTTCTTTTCTTTTATGAAGACTTCTCTGTATCCAGGTGCTAATGAAATGACCACTACTCATTCAATTACCAGGGTTGAAATTCGCCATAAAAAAATCATAACATGACTGGGATTCGAACCTGGATCTCCCGATTGCCTGTCAGGTGTCATGGCGGATCCGGGTTCGAATCCCGGTCGAGTCAAATGATTATTTTCTTGGTTAATTTTAACTCTGGAGTATATGTACCCATGCGAGTGACTTCGTACCACATCATTTGTCAATGCAATGGTTGGAAACTTTATTTGTTTATTTTAGCTGTACATTTTTTTCATTATTTTCACTCATTATCCTTACTTGCCGAATAGCTTTTGGTAAGAGTCTAAACTCAGATACTTATTGCTATGAGCGATTGAGTTTTATATCTTTCTTGATTAATTTTGGGACCCTGGCAGCTATTGAAGCGTAGGTGTAGAGGGTCGCCATCCCTGATGAGCAACACATATTGCCTACCACTAGCGTTCACTGTGTTTTTATACCGTCATATCCTAGTGAGCATTGAAATTGATCGTTCACCTACCATCTTCTTCTCCAATCTTAACTTTCTTTTCTTTTATGAGAGAAGGACAAAAGAGTAATTTAATATCTGATCTTAGCCAAAATAATTGCTGGCAATGATTTTTACTACACATGTGCGGAGCGTGGCAACAAAAAGTGGAACTGGATGCTCGGCCAGGTGATATATTACTTTTGTACCTCACTCCGTTGAGGTGGGAATGATGGCAGTTATAATGGTTTCGCCAGTGGCCGGGAGAGGAAATAGGTAAGGAACAATCAGTTTCCCGGGAGTGGGCAGAAGAAGTAGTTGAGTCGAGGCGAGTAGAAAGATTGATGGTTTCCTCTTTTGAGCCACGGGGAGGGAAATGAGGAAGTTGAGAGCGCCCAGAGGAGTCAGATGGCAATTAGAGCAGCGCTTGGTGAGGGTGAATGGAAGGAGGGACAATTTGGGAACTGTTGCCTACCACTGACTGGCCCCACGGACGTAGATTATCCTATCATCCCCTGCGCTTGCACAATCATCCATTATACTGCAGAGGGTGATAACTGGCCCGTATCACTGTCATATATTTTCTGCTTGCGTCGATCCTTGGCTTCACCTCTACCGGTCTTCCGCTTCGCTATTCATCCTCCCGTAGTCTCTTCTTTCCTTTACGTCGCTCAATATCTTCCTTTCCTTTCTTTCTTTTATATGTCTTCTCTCCGCAATTCCTTCCAGCCAGAAACACAAGAATATCAGACGTAAAAAGCAGTATCAATCTCTGCATCTTCAAAGATCCATGATGTTTGAAATACCGAAACCATATAATGCTTTTCCTATATGCTAAAATTCCCCTAATAATTTTCTGACATTCATCAAGTCATCCAAAAATCATGAATTACAAATATTAATGTTAAAATATATATCGTCTTCAAAGGTAATTTACACTTTAGATCGTTAACTGGGAATTGGGAGAAAGGAATAAGCAGTGGTTTTTGTGGAGAGAACAGGACTTGGTAGGGATATGAGTGACCGTATCGGGTGGGTTTGGTACGAGGTTTGGCCACTCAAGGGAAAAAAGAGAAGTGTTGCAGCACCGAGACCGTCCTTAAGGTGCCAGGTTGCGTTCACTTGACATACCGCCCTTCTTTTGTTTGATCTGAAGTATTGATGTGCTCCGAGCTAATTTCAACGACGATTTCTCGCCAGACATTTCATGGTAGGTGTGTGCAATACGGCTAAATCTTCATTCCTTCCTCGTTCGTCTCAAATCCTCCTACTACGTCACTTATTTTATTTCCAGCACTCTTCCCTATCTCCTTCTTCCACCGAAACCTCAAATTCCCTGCCAATTGTCCCTTCACCCGCCTTCACCACCCATACCGATCCTCCCTGCTTACTTCAATCCCTCTTTCCTCTTATAGTGATCTTTATCCATCGTTTCCTTTTGATGTAACCGGGAGAGAATGGAGAGACAAGGGACAGGAATTTATAAATCTTCATCATGAGCAGTAAAGGTAAATACTCCACTGAATAAAGATTTCTTTGGGACCGATTTCGGTACATAGTGTAAACATTTAGCAATAATAGTTAGTTTCCGGTAAGCACTTGTATTCTCACTGTTCCTGGCATTTTTTATGTATGCAATTGTGGATGGTGTTCATATGTAGAACTCCATCATGAAAGAAAAATTTAAGGCAAAACCGTGAAAGAAAGTACTTACCGGAAACACCCTACCATTGCTAGATATTTGAGACTGGTTTCAATACTTATATATCAAAATCGGTCGCAAAGAAATCTTAATTCTGCGAAGCAACCAAAAATTTTCTTATCCTAGCCATCACGAAGGAGTTCCATCGAGTAACGCTGTCTACCATTGCATAGAAAGTTGGATCTTGCACACTCACCCTTTTAGTGGCGAGTTTATTGAAGGATAGTGGTTTTAAGGATGTCTACTGTATTCACTGATAATACTAGTTTCCAGTTTTTATGCATCATATTTGGTGCTCGTAATTTTGATAGGCAAAGTTGTATAACCTGAAAATAACATTCAACGTTAACCTTGAATATTCTCTCTATACGGGCAGCAGACAACAATAGTTTAAATACCATAACATAACAAATGAAGCTGTTTCAGGCGTTACTTTGTGGAAGTTTTTAATATTCATATTGAAAAGATAAAACTTGGTTACGCGGTGTGTCATTCCGCAACCCTCGTACTATTGGAAGAATGCTTTTTAACTCGAAAGACAAATATACCAGGTTGGACAAAAGTGGAGTGTATAAACTCAAATGTAATGCCTGCGGAATCTCATACATTGGTCAAACAGGATGGAAAGTGAAAGGCAGAGTGAAAGAACATAGGAACCAATTTGTTAATGGTGGTGGAAGTTCAAAGTTTAGTGAACATTTATGTACAGGTAACCATTTTAGTCATTTTGACCATGATATTTTACATGTCACCGACAAGTGTTCTAAGTTGGATTTTTTAGAACAATTTGAAATTGTAAATGGCCTGCATATTTTATGTAATGACCACCTGTTCCCCACCCATTATCCCCTCCTTTACATAAAACTTCCCTCTTTCCACAACAGACAACCGTCCTAGTCATCCAATCTGTTCTTGTTTACCTCATATTACTCAGTTTGCACCCAATTGTACTCATCCTTTCCGCCGCCTTTACGTCACCTCTACCAGTAATACCTCCACGCCCCCCCCATTTTCCTCTCCCCTCTTTTCCTCCCTCCCCTCCACCTTTACTGTATATATACTCAGCGACTCACGTCAGTTGTACCTTGAAAATGGCACTCAGTTGCTGAAACCCGGGTCGGTTTTAATAATTTTGTGTGGAATTAACCAAGTTTTATCTTTTCAATATGAATACCATAACATAAACAAACCTGAATATTATTGAAAACGTATAGTAAGGCTCTGACGCGGGTAAAAGAATAGAAGCCACGCTGCGAGGAGGTAGAGAAGCTTGGGGAACAATGGGTGTAGGGGAGGTTATGACCAAAGGAAGTGGAAGGAGACACGTATTAAGAGCTAATGGATGTTTTGACGGGGACGGGCGCTGAATTAAGCTGCTCCGTGGTATATTCAAAAGTTTTGTTTAATTAGTGAATATTAGTGCCCATCAGTCATCGTATGGTGCACCTTAGAATCATGACATCCGAGAGTCGGCCGTGACAACTTTGGGCACACAGCCCGAAAAGGGAAACCAAATTGGAACTCGTCGGGGAAACATCTAATGATCATAGATATCCATTTTACCTTTTATTTTTAATCTTTAATTTCCAATTTTCAAATTTAGTATTGCCCACTCATTATTTCTAATTTGATCTAGTTTGTAATTTAATGCACGGTATTTGGGATGCGCCCCACCAAATTAGGAAATTATAATTGTTGTCATTGCCAGTCATACTTAGGTGTCTTAATTCCGTCCTGGGTCTGGACTTAATATTTCATAACTGATGTCAATTTATATATTTTCATAAGTTGAATTCACTTATATTGGAGATTTGTAAATTGGACTCCAAATTAATACTTCTAAAGCATTCATGTGCAGTGAAGCGAAATAAATAATAAAATTTTGTTAAATTTTATAAGGAGTCAGATTAATAGTAAAAAAATGAACGTCGCATTAACCCGTATGCTAACCTAATTTGCCTGTGTATCATAAAATTAATAGAAAAATAGCGGATCCGCATCGCTCAACGGACTCCGCGGAGAGGAAAAAGGGTAAGAACGTGGTGAGAAGGTAGGCATCCGGAGCTAGACTGATAGGGCAAAGCTCGTCAATAACTGTTGCCGTAGTAGAGAACGGCAGTCAGTTATATTAAATTGCATTTTTAGCACCCGAAACATGGGGCTCAAAGGGAATATCAGTTAGATTACAGATGGTGAAGGAAAAATTGTCTGAGAGGGAAAGAGATCAGTTATGGGAAGAGAGACGATAGGCAAAAAAGGACGAATGTTTAAAATTGACCAAAAAAACCTGAAAATCGTCTTCTTGGGGAGGTAAGTTAAAATTAGAGCTCTGCTTCGAAATAACGACATAAAAATATCAAATCAGCTTTCTCCATTTGAAACATTAAACATTTTGCTAACGAAAAAGTTCATCTATTGTAAATACAGTCATTGTCACATTATTTTAGCGTCCCTCTTGGAACGTGATTTAATTGTTCCACAGAGTATAGGGTGATTTCCTAGTAATGAGATCCAAAACGGTTTATTCTTAATTACGTACATATATACCAATCACGCCGTTCCCTTCCGGGGTAGACGCAGTCACAAACTTTCACTCACAAGCACACATGTGTACACCTAAGTCTGCTTCAATAATTTCTTCCATACCTACCTATCGTTGCAAACGTCTTTTGCCTCATTTACCCCCATACACTGCTTCATACACGCTCACCTGTTTTTCAGACTCCTAATATTCCTCCTCCTAAGAATTTCCTCAACCACATTCAGCCACAACTTTCTCGGACTACCTCTCCCTCTCGCGCCATTCATTTCACTCTTATATATCTGCTTCTTTTTTCGACTATCATCCATTCTCTCAACATGGCCAAACCAACGAAGCACTCTCCTTTCATATACATATGCCCATTACTGGACCATCTAACCCACATTCATTTATTACCCACTCATTCCTGACCCTATCCATCCTACTCTTACCGCAAACACTCCTCAGATGACTCATACCCGCGGCGCGGGTATTCTTTGTTCTTAATTCGTAAATAAATACAATCCAAGTCACTCTATGAATTCCTGCAATGCTATACTCAAATGCGGTTTTGTTGTTAGTGTGTCGAGCTTTTTATTGCCCGATGCCTAGACGTTCATTGTTTCTCTTTGATCATATTTTCGTTCAAACTTATTTTTACTAACTCAATTGTGAAGCGTGTTAGAAGGAGTCAGGAAATGAGAGTTGAATTGAAGAGTAGATTTCGCAATGTCAAATAAAATACGCCCCAACACCGTATTTTTATTTCCTGGTAAGAGGTATGAGACGATCCCATTACTAAGGGTTCCATCTTGCTGCTCTTTTAGACCTCCTTTATACTAATCTATTTCTGACAGAGAAGGGCACAGTAACGGTTACAGATTTCACTTCCGTAGAGAATGTAGCTATGATCCCTTTTGTTCCGACCGTTCCGCGCGATGCAATAAAAAAACTCAACGGCTACGATTACAGCAATTGTTTGGTCAGATATCCTAGAATCAGACGCATGTGCAGAGTTTGTGCGACAGGAAGGAGGGGGCGTTTTGTGATTCAACTTGCTTAGTTCGAGTGTGAGTGGATTGGTATAGGTGGGCTCCCTCGACCCATGTTTTGCCGCTTCAATTATGAGTCTCGGAGGCAATTTAAAGCACTTCCTCCCAAATGACTGTCTCCCTCCACCTTTTATCTGCATAAATGGTTTAACCCCGTGTTCACATTCTATCATGGGGTTGCTCGGAGATGAAAATCGGCAGTATTCTCCCGGCAGTTCTCTATTCTCCCTCCGACAAACACCTCAAGGGTATATGTGATCACTTATTCTCCCGGTTGCTTGTATTTCTGTAATCCAAAATTCGGCCTTCCGAAGACGTCAACTTTTGTAATAGTATTTTACAAATCTGTGCTTGGGAACAAGCTATTTATTACACGTCAATTGCCCAGATAAACCAGGACTATTGTATCAGACGACCCGCCCAGTCAAACTACAATTTTCAAATTCTAAGGAATAGACTGATATACTAGTAAAAACTTTTTTCTTAAACAAACTTGCATTGAAATATGAATAAATGTGGTGCTAAGGTGATATGGCTACGACTTTTGCGCCATATTCTCTTTGAAGCTTCTATTTTGGTGCTATTAATATTCCAAGTTCTCGGATAAAACTCCTGGGTTTTAAGTGCTCAAAATCGTCGATTATCTTCTAAAAACAGATGATAATTGCCTGAGGTTAACACATTACTCTCATAATACTTATGTCCACGCAATTTTATAGGTACGGATGGCTTTTTAAACCTTACCAGCACGAGAACTTGAGTATTAGTAGTTTTGATTTTGTAGGGTACGCCGACGGCTAGGTCATTTTGCACCGCTACACAGTCCATTGATAAAAAAACAATATTCACAATAGCATACACGTCAAATATCGAGAACATGGTCTGTATCAAGGGATATTAAATGTTATATCATCACGCTAAAAGTTAGGCCTGCTGCAATGAAGTATTCACAATATATTGGGTTCTTATTGGGCAGAATGTTTGTTGCGCTTATTTTTTTCACACCCGTTCGTTCTTTTGTGAAACAATCACCTTTTGTACTATTCTGCATCGGACAGGCAAGTAAGATCCTAAGTGTATACTGTCTCATTTGTTTTTCTGGAAGAAGAAATGTCGGCTAGTATCTCTGAGTAATCGTCCCATGAAGTTTTCTTTCTTGTTTTCTTTCTTTTTTTTCTTTCTTAAGCAAATAAAAGGACGATATTTTACGACCAAAATTCGAGGCCATTCCTTCCCAAGTTGTGACACCGAAAGTGTTTGCACTTTAAGGAATTTGTGTTGGATGTTGTTTTTCGGTGTGCTATTTTTCATTATATACTAATGCTATCATTATTTTTTCACGTATAATCTTTCAAATATACCTTTACTCTGGTTAGATAGAAATAAAGAGGCAAACTATAATGATGTTCAAAAGGTATCGTTACCTTGTTCAGAGCGTATCTTGATTAAAGACTGGCAATACCAATCTGGTAGCTGGAATAGTTGGTTCTAAATTATTAAAAATTCCACTGCCCGAGTTAAACGTTATGTTTCAAGGTAAAATGGGACCAAATGAAAAAATAAAAGAGTTATGATTGGGCAGAACAAACATTTTTATAGACAATTATTAGATGTTTGTATTCACTGTGCAAATTAAACATTTTGAACAAATTTAGACGCTAAGAAAACGACACTATGTGCGAAAGTTAGATATATCACGTCTCGTAATTAATATAAAACTTTAATTTAAAATTATGCATTTCCCATGTGCAACATGTAACTTTATTGTGAACAAGGATATTTATTAAAAATGTCCTATCTATTCTTATGCATTTTATGAAACTAGTTTTAAATCGCGTCTGACAGACGCCTCGCGACTAATTTCGTGACCAATGTTACGCGACTAAGGAAGGATTAACTGACCATGAGCAGTCAGCGAAATTTGGCTGTCAAACTTAATTTATAGTTGTGGATTGGATGCAATACCGGCGTGAGTATATTTTACTTATTTTGATATATGAAATAGGGAAATTTTAACTTTGTGTGACAAAACAGTAATACATTTTGCTTCAAAAGGACATTTTTGCAATAACAGCATAAGTATATTGGCATTGGAATTATACTCAGGTTTTCGATTAGCCTTTCTGTTGCTCCTCTAAGATTAACACTTAATCTCATAATACGGTTAACTTAGTTCTACAGGCATATTCCCTTTTGTTCATTGGCTTACACATGCAATACTATCCCGGTCTTAAAGTGAGGAAAACAATGCAACATTCCGCGGACGCTTATGAGGTGTACTCGTCCGCCTACTTGACAGCCAACTTGTCTGCATTTCTGGGAATCATGGGCACAATTAACTCCTCGGTGCCAAGCAGTATGACGCAACCCTTGAAACTCTCAGACCGCCAGCCAAGAGTGCCGTCCGTTATGACATAGGAGGATCTATTGACT
This sequence comes from Ceriagrion tenellum, assembly GCA_963169105.1. Lineage (NCBI taxonomy): Eukaryota > Metazoa > Arthropoda > Insecta > Odonata > Coenagrionidae > Ceriagrion > Ceriagrion tenellum. The sequence goes on from OY720634.1 coordinate 15,440,667, forward strand.
CCGCCGCCCGTGGTGGTGATGATATGAATCTCTTCCGACGCAAAGGCGCGTGAGAAGTGGTCCGCGTGCTCTCGGGTCGAATAGAGACTGACGGATTTAGGTTCTTCGTGCGAAAGTGAGTGAGCGTGGCGCTGACCGCCCCACACACAAGCTTGCTCTCCTAATTGGAGCAAGAAGGATATTGGATTACGCCGAAGATTCAACCTCGCCAGCATCTAACGACACTTGGATGCATCCCCCGGCCTGGCCTTCCTCCTCCAATGCGCTCGCCGGTTAAGCTTCATTGATTTAAGTCGCTTAACTGCTTAGTCCAATGGCCATCCGTAGCGGAACTGTTATTTTTCTCCAGCAATGAGATAAAATATGCGGAATCAAAGATATGGCTTAGATATGGTCTGCCAAGCATTTCCAATAAAAAAATTACGAGAGTAAAAGGCAATGAAATGGCACTAGTACTGGAAAAATCTGCTGTCACTGTATAGCACTCTTCAACATTACCATCGTTCGACCTAGTCGATCCATGTTCATTTTATTTCTAAATACCCAGGGATAGAGCTCAAGCATAACTTAAGAAAATACGTATCTCAGTGGAACTTTCCGGCTTCGTTGAAATATTTTTTTCAGAAAAAGAAACATCAGGAAATTGCCAATATCCTTGTTCTTAATGAGTCTTCTCCTATTCACTTGATGGTGCGGAGTGCAATGTAATGGACTTCCCTGTTTTCATTTTTGAAGTAAACATATCTTAAGTACCTTTCCGCGGACTACAACCTTGAAGTAGTGGAAGGGCTTGCGCGTTCCAATGTCCCCTAGAGCTGGACTGGCGGGAGCAATACAAATTGCTCCCGGTAGGGCCACCCATGCCAGATAGGTAGAAGGGTAGGAGCCAGACGAAAGGTAGAAGGGAGCCGATGACGGGGACATTGGGTAAGGATGTGAAGAAGAGGCTGGTGAAGAGCTTGATATGGTGCGTAGCGTTGTATAGAGCAGAAACGTGGGCCCTCAAAAAGGAGGACAAGAATATGATACAGGCATTTGAGATGTGAGTGTGGAGAAGGATGGAGAAGGTTAGATGGATGGAAAGGAAGACTAACGAGGAAGTGCTTGAGATGGAGGGCGAGGAAAGGAAACTTCTGAATGAAATCCGGGAAAGGCAGGGTAGATGGCTGAAGGATGTAATAAAGGGTGATGGGTTGCTGAAGAGTGCGATAGAGGGAAGGATGTTGGGCAAGCGGGGAAGGGGAAGAAAGAGAATAGGTTTCATGGACGGGATGAAGAAGGGCAGATCTTATGCAGAGGCGAAAAGATATATTAGAGGGAGATAGGACCCGGAATGTGTAGAAGAGCTGGAGAGGATTCTCTGACATTCAATAATACCTACCTTTACCGGTAATACCTAATAATAATAATATCTTAAGTACTTATGTTCATGGATGATTACGGCTATATAGGGCAAAAATACGCAATCATGCTAAAAGGGTTAAATCCATATTCCATTCTTTCCACACCCTGTTTTTAAGGGAGAGCTGAACATTTTCTTGCGAATACGCATAGGATACGTTCGGGGCAAGCGACGTAAATTGGTTTAGAAGAGGAGACAGAAATACTGCAGTGCATATAATTCCTTAACGTCTCACAGAAACTTGCGGAGCTGGGTTTTCATTGGTTTTTCTCCCTCTCCAAATGTAATTTTTATTCCGTACGTTTGTATAATATCGAGGTGATAACAATAATGTTCGTATCTGAAAGTAAAGGAGCCTCTTACGAGGAACGCGTAGCGGGGTGGAAATGGTAATTGAATGTGAGATGACTGCAATTTAGTGGTAGTTACGAGCGGTTGGGTCATTGGGAAGAAGGGGCCGGACAGCGAGAAAGCGACAGGAAATGGTACGACAAGGTGGTATTTTGGGTCCCAAGAGGGAGTTTTTTGGGAGGGTTACTGGAATTCGGGTTGGCCTTTGGGACTGGCTCCCGCCGCGCATACAAATGGCCAATAGCCATGGATTTGCGACAATTGCTCGGATTTTTCTCGCTCTCGCCTTCTTCGAGAGGAGAAGGGAAGATATCTCACGAGGAAGGCACCTCAACGGTATGGAAGCCCCCTAACATTTTTCTTGATCCTTTCTCCACCTACTCACCCTTTACGATCAGAAAAATCACATCATCCAAACACCGACCCCTTCTAACCTCCAATGCCTTTCCGTACCCAATGGACGAATCTTGTATCAGCTTAATGGCACTAATTCTATGTACTATTACTATTAGAAAAAAAATATAAATTATTGTACATGGTGAGAGAAATAAAAATAAATGGCACTTTGCAACAAGTAATAATACTTTATAAAATATCGTTACACCCACCATTTTACGAGCTTGACTGAATGGGGCTGGATTGGAAAAATCTTGTAGTTGGCACACAGGGCTACCTGCGGCCTCTTTAGGGAAAGCTTCACGCCGCGGAGAGACGACAAGGAAGGGCGAGTAGCAACAGGGCTAGCGAAACTGAAGTCAAATATACTCCGGAGTAAACGCCTCAGAGGAAGGAATGCCTTCAAGAAAATCACGTCCACGCATCGGAGCCGATCGCTGCATTTTCTTTCGGGCTTCGCCTCGACTTTGCGGTTCACTGTATTTTCATTTTAGTGACTAACATTTTCCAATAATGAGGGAGTGGAGAAATAGCCGCGGCGGTTGAGTCCTTGGCCCCTGTGATAGCGGAGAATGAGGTGGTGTTCAAATCTTTATTGGTGACTATTTTTTTTGCTATGAGCAATTTCATGTGGAACGGGTGTGTGAAAACTCCAAATATGCGAACTATACATCAACACAATGCGTAAGGTTGCCATGAGATAGAAAGAATTTTACAATCAGTTATTAATATTTGAATCTACATAAATGATATGCATCTAGCTATTCAGCCACACTTTTCTCTCATCTGATTTCAATCACTGGAAATAATTTAGCATCCAAAATAACAGTTGTTGGATTGTTTTGACTTTATAATGAATTACTGGAATATCTCCTTTGAATGAAATATCCATCTATTGAATTATGCTCTCTTGCATGAATATTTTTATGGATTGGTGACTCGTCGCCAAAACTGTTGCCTCGAATTCCGGCAACAAACAACTTTTTCGATTATGGCGCCGTTTAGTTATGAAAGACGGTCGGTCAAATGTAAATACAGTCTACAGGTCGTAAATAATCACGTCTTCCCGGTTTTACTTACAAGTAATCATAATGTAGTGGAATAAAAATGTAGTACTACACGCAAGACCTAATAACACTCTTTTTTAATATTTTCCGGTCTACAGATATATTTAATTTCCCTCCAAATTTAATTACATAAATGCACAATTAACTTCTTAGCACCTCGTGATTATCGTTCTAAGGCAATTTAATAATGATACGAGGTGAAAAAACTGGAATGAATCAGAAGACGAATGCAATTACCGTAAGGATTTCAAAACCATGATCCGACAATATTGTCTATGAATAAGAAATTGCGCCTATAACTTTAAATTTAGCCTTTGTTGTAAGTCACTTCCTACTCTTAAGTGTAGATGAATCAAAAAGAAATAGCAAATAAAGGAGAGATTGTTGAACATTCTCCGTGGCCACACACGAATAGTAGGTTACACATTAACACCCACATCAATCTGTCTAGATCATACCTTCTGATTCCTAAGCTCTCAAAAGGAAATAATCCAAAAAAATGTAGCCGAAAATTAGCAGTAAAAGATCCACACAACAGAAAAAAGGCTCAAGATGGAAGTTTCATATGCCTTTTATACACTTCCTGTAGTAGATATTTCCTCTCTAGCATTTACAAAGTAACTTTTAGGTCTCAAAAATAGCCAGCTATTATTCACAGCACCAAGCAGTTCATATCTCTTCAATCTTTATTGGATATTCACCAGTCTCACGTTGCCAACTATCAACAACGGCCACATGAAAGTCAACTAGGAAGACTTTTTTTCTATGTAGCGCCAAGGACTGGGTGAATTAATAGTGGAAAGTTAGGCAACACGTAGCCTAGGCAACGATGCCAAACATTTGAATCCATTACGTATATTCATGCTCTCTTGATAGCCGAATGGCCACCATAGCCTTCCATAGTTGCCATCTTCTCTTAAACAGAGAGATCATTATTAGTAGATCAATTGAATTTATTGATAATAATTATTTACCCCTCGTCATCGCACGATTATAAATAATAACATACACCAGAAGGTCAGTCACATTACCTATCTTTAGTTTAAAAGTGATGAAAATAAAATTCAACTTTATTCAACATTGCTAGGAAAATATTTGGGAAGTGAGCGAAAAAGCTTTTGCAAAAGCGAAAACTGACCCAAAATTGGTAGGTAGGCTTTTGCACCCACGTGACTTACTTCGAGGGTTTAAATGAGACAATGACACAACAGACTTTACAAAAATAAAAATTGCGGTCATTTTTAAAGAATCATTTTTGCAATTTCATTAATTGGTTAGGTCGCTTTCCTTCTGCATAAATAATAATATTAATCGCCACATGACGAAGGGTAAATAATTAATATCAATAAATTCAATTGAACTACGACTAATTTTCTCTCTGTTTAAGAGAATATCCCAATTAAAGAAGGCTGTAATGGCCATTCGGCTATCAAGAGAGTATCATTCAATGGGTAGATATTTCATTCAACTCCTAATGTTCGATAACAACTGTTATTTTGGTTGCTTAATTACTTCCAGTGATTGACATCAGATGAAATAAAAGTGTGGCTGAGTAGCTAGATGCATATCATTTATGTAGATTCAAATAGTAATAACTGATTGTAAAATTCTTTCTATCTCATGGCAACCTTACGCATTGTGTTGATGTAAAGATAGCATATTTGGAGTTCTCACACACCCGTTCCACATGAAATTGCTCATAGCAGTGAAAAATAGTCACCAATAATTCGAGAAATAAATCGTTATATCGAGAAATATATTGCCCAACCTATCCTATAACCCATCTAAAAGCTCCTTAGAATATGAGGCATGAACATTTTGCGTCACGAATAGACTGAAGGAAGGTGGAGTGAAGGCGAACATTTCATGTAAGACAGAATATTCATAACCGAACCCCCAAACCGAGTACACACATTTTCATCCCCTGTTTGCGGGTGGCTTTCTTATTTGCTTACTAATATGTATCTTTTTTCCCTAAATATTGACACTATCACACTCTGTTAATGAGATAATGATGGTTTGCTCTGAACAAAGAGACCTGGCTTTAACGTATGGACCGCTACTTTCCACTTCTTTCCAGGAGTTCTATTTATGGGGAATTTCCATTTAACCACTGTTTTTCCGTTAATTTATTGAAATCATTTTAGGACAGTTATGTTTTCAGAACGCCAGGCATTGATTAATCCATAACCAAATTAGAACAGTTAAACAATTGGAGGTAAAGCATAAAAAGATGCATCGCGAGCACAATTTACGGACAACAGCGAAGAGTCTCATTATATTTTAATTTTCCGGATTTTTTAATTCGCAGTAGTCAAACAATGCAGCAAAAAGCAGCGAATGTCATTATGAGTGAGTTGAGTGCTGTCGGAGCGATTTGTTGGCGACGGTAGTCACTAAAGGAAACAATTCTCGTAGGTGCTGATATTTTATTTCCTCTTGCGAAGGCACATTGCAGCTGGAATGAGTCAGAGAAACTCACGAAGAGCGTTTCAATTCAGGAGTTTGACATATTTCAAGAACTCTTGTGGGAATATTTTCCATCTCAAGGTATTTGTGGCGAGAGATTTTTTTCCACCTCTGGCTATCCCACTTTGACTGCGATTCTCATCTTTCTGTGTGTCAGTCTTTTTATTTATACGTTGAAACTTTTCCCACATACCCTCCTATATTGGTGACGCCGCATTCAACTCTTGCAAGGTGAGTTAGGGGAAAAATATGGCGGGCCCAGATGATGTACGCGAAATGTTTTTTTTTTACTCGAATGGGGGTGGAGATGAAAGATGTTTCTGTTGAGTCGGGTTTCGAAAAGTTTAAGGGGTGAAAGAAGACGGGTTGGATAGGAATCGAGGGACATTAGAAGGAGGACGAAGAGACAAAATAAGAGGGAATAAATCTAGACCCCTTTTGGCCTCGACACCCTGTTCGACCCTCTGGCATATTCTCCCAGGGCCTCTTCCTTCGCCCTTCCTCAGGAACCTTGATACGTCTCCGCCGCTTTCTCACGAGGGAATCCCAAGAACCCTTCTTCTTTCAAGATTTCCTCCTGTTCCACATCGCCATTCAACGTCGCCATGCGGCGTTCGCCCGTCAATCCAGGCCGATTGGTTAAAGAGAGCTGTCGTGAAAACTTGTAACACTCAAGTCCGTTTAAATTTATTTAGCGGTATTATCTATGGGTGTTACTACTAAATTCTATATTTAAGATTCCGCGTCGTACGCGACATGAAACAATTATTTGTTCTATCAACTAACCGTAGTCGATCTTTCTCCTTCCGCTCACTTCAGCTACAGGAAACTTTGGTTGCTACTCTCAATATCAACACTCTAGTTTGTTAGAGACCTTTTATGTACTTGCCCTGACTGCATATGTTACATGAAATCAATATATTTCCCAATAACACACGACAATTTACTTGTGTCACATATACCCTCTTCAATATCATAAATAAATACCCTTGAGTACGCTGAGCACACACAAATAGGACACTTGCCCATCAACAAACATATAGAAAACCAGACACTCGTGGGCAAAACATACACATATAACAAATTAATACAATTCGGGACAGTTGGTCCCTCCAAATACCTTACACCAAGTGTCGCAAACAGTGAGCGTCGCCAATCCTTACAGAAACCCGGCGCCTGTTCCTATAGATTTCCCCGCTCTCTGCTGCTCCCGGCTATTTTCTGCTTCCAACTAGTACCTCAGGATGTCGACCCGCACGTACCACAAAATTATTGAAACACTTATTACTCGGTTATCACACATTAATAAATATACTTCTTCTTTGCTAGATATCATATAGCAGTATGCAGAATTCGGGTATAACAGACCGACACAGAGAGAGACACCGACTAAGGGCTACTCGAGATGTGTTCGCGTTCGCTTAAATAGTCGTTTGCTTCCCCATTGTTATTATTCTAGAACTTTCTGGGTAACGCTCTCCTTCTCCTCGTGATTCCGGCTTCTAGAATATTCTGTTCATTGTCAAACTCCACACGTGTCCACTAACTCCCGCCGTATGGTTGCCAATATGGAGGAATGCCTAATATTACAATTTTTTTAAATGAATAAATAGCCTTGAAATTGAAATACCGATACTTCAATGATGCAAAATCAATATAACTAATTTACCTGCGTTATCCTACATTTAATTTGGCTGCCGGGGTTCCAAAAATATACATCAATTTTTTGCATATTACCGCAGCTGAGACGTGAATTCGTTACAAACTATTCGCACCGACGTTGAAGAAACTAGGTTTTATGATTGTGAAGCGCATAGAAGGAAGATTCTCCGATAAATAATTAAAAGTGAGGCACTAATTTGCTCTGAATATATCATACCTTGAACATGCCGCGGGCATTACGGATTCTGGGCTAAAATATTCCATCTGAAAAATTACTACCACACATACAATTAGTGCGCTTCATCAAAAATTATTACAAGCAATCAAATGGAGATAGGTTAATGTTAGAGAAATATAATACTGAACAGAGAAGTAAAAAAATTCATTTTATCTACGAGCAATATGTGACCGTAATAAAAACTGAGTTGCACTTAAAGCACCTCCGATAAACGTCTCCTATACACTTTCACACGGCTGGTGGTCCCAACTCTCGTCCTTGGAGTGACTCGCGAAGTAGTTTTTAGGTATAGATATTACGAGCATCCAATGTCCAGAGTATTATCTTCTCTCTGCCACTTACACGGTAGAGAAGAGGTCTAACTCCTTTCTTATAACAGTTGTCCTAATTTGTTACATTTGAAAGTGAGTTGTAAGCATTAAAAAATGGAGCAAGGGAGGAGGAAATTAGCGCCGTTCCATCCATTTCTATTTCGTTTCGACAGTTTTTTCAAGGTCTTTGCAACGCACACAACTCTTGCTTTTGAATCTTCTACGTGCAACTTGTTCGTTTATAAAACCTTTCTCGTGTTGAAAGAACCATAGTGCAATTCCAAAGCTGAATTTCTTATTTGTTGCGATGATTGGCTAAGAATATATTATATATTTATTTGAGGCAACGAGGCTCACCATTACAGGATTCACCTTCACCTCTCCTACTCCATATGCAGACCTATTTCCTGCAGATTTAATGGCAATTATTGAAAATTCTTGAAAGGAACTTGCTGTCCACTGGATGCACATAGAGCTAGCAGCTTTATATGAGGCATCACCTCTAATCGAATATTGAGAGGTCATTCACTGCTAAATAATTTTATAAAACTGTTATTGCGGTTGTGAAACAACGGCAGACTTATCTACCGACTGAGGAAATCAACTTATAAAGCCCTCAACTCTTAATATCTCGTGATTGACCCGTATCTTTTCGGAGCAGCGTGAACTATACCAAGCACACCGCGACCTATGTTTGCATATCATAAAATAATGCAATGTGTATTTAATTGTTTCCACGGACACACACACAGGAAATATGTCAACCAGCGACAGAAATTTAGGCTCAGACCTATAGTCTGCCACTTGATGGGGGGCTTAGAGTAGGGTCGGTGCCGAGTCCACGAGAGAACTTTGATTACAGTGAGTTAATAGCTTCTTGCGTTACTAAAATATATTACCTGGACTAGGGGGGCGGTAGGGTCGTAAATGTTCTAAATTTGGACTTGATTCCCTCTTCCACTAAAAATTACGATAAATAACAATCCTATACAGTTGTTATTAAGGAAAATTTGATCTAACCGACGGAAAAAACCCAAATGGTAAATTGACCTAACCCACTTCAAAAACGAGCCCTCCTTGCAATACCTTGTAAGCAATAATAGTATTGGCGCTGAACGAATATTATATTTCCATGTGTCTTTAGATTAAGCAAAAAAATATTTTCATTCTCACTTCACACTCTTAAACCTTTTCGTTATCATGTAATAGGAAGCGTGAGCGAGATGTTATAATTCACAGTTAATGTTATGAGTTTGGCCTTGTTATTAATATAACGTCATCGGACCTTAACAACGTTCATTCGTGGTGCCAGGAGTGGGGGTTAGAATTAAATATCAACAAATGCACTACAGTCCATTTCCTGCGAAAGGTATCACAAAAATGCCATACATATACTGTGGGTGGAGTAAATATAAAATCTTCGGATACAGTAAAATATCTTGGAATTACCTTAACTTCTGATATATCGTGGGGAACACACATACAAAATATATGCAGCACAGAATTAAAGAAACTAGGTTTGGTTTTAGTGTATAACAGGTCCTTGGATGAAAAAGTAAAAGAGATGCTACTTCTCTCTGGTTAGGCCACACCTCGAATATGCTGTGAGCATTTGGGACCCTGGTCAAATAGATTGAACCAAAAAATTAATAAAATACAAAGGAAAGCAGCGTGCTACGTTAAAAACTGCTACGAGCGTACATTTAGTGTCTCACAACTTTTTGAGGGATTAAGGTGGGAGCCCCTAGAGACTCGTAGGCTACACGCTAGGCTTAGGCTGCTTGATAAATTCAGAATTGATATTTTTCAGAGCGACAAAGAGAATATTATCATGACTCCTCACTACATTTCTAGGTCTGACAGACGCGATAAAATAAGAGAGATACACTGCCAAACAGATAAGTACAAGAACTCGTTCTTTCCGCGAACAATAAGCGATCACAATAAAAATTAAGCTCACTAAATACACTTCTATAATTCATGTCACCATTTCATCTCCAAAAAAAAACTTACACCTTTACACGGCTGGTGACCTAACACCCCCTGCCACACGCCCATAAGGCGGCTCGCGGGGTATTGTGGTAATATAGAAATAGAAATATATCTCACATTTTTCATGGTACCATTATGTGAGCCACTTTTCACCATACTTTTCTAGTTTTTTCCAAAAAATAATAACAGCCACTTTCCAGGAGAAATCGTTCGGGTATTCTTTCCTGAGGGACTTTATTTAAAAAAAAAGAAGGATACAGAAGACATTTGAACGTTCATATTATACTGTATCTCATCCTTTAAAAATATGGTTTGATCACCGCTATAATTTTCACATAATCACAACATATATATTCGTTTGCGAAGATGTTACCAGCGCCCGGGAAAAAAACAGGTTAAAAGACTTTCGTAAGCATATTTTGACAATTTATGAGAATTTCCTCCTCAAAAAACAATACTTTTGACGCCTTTAATATAAAAATATGTATTTCATTTAACTTAAAGCTGCTGAAATAAAAAATAAAACTTAAATACGGTCTATTCAACGGGTCCACATATGAACCTCCTGCCTTTGGAAATATCTCGCTTAAACCTCTTTCGGAAACCTCTCTATTTCTCTTCCTCTCTATCCGTCATGACACCGTTCCTCTTTGACTGGTCCTTTCACTCTCTTCCAAACTTCCTACCCATTCCCTCATTTTTCATCACTTTATCTGGTATTTTTATCATCCCTATTCCATCTCATCCATGGATATTTATTCCATAATTATTAATCTGATCAATTTAAACTATAGAATCCATTAATAAGGAATGAACTTAAAAATTATATTATGTAGGCGAAAAATTGACATCCTTAAAAAGTAAAATCAACATATAGGCCCAACAATATGTTATAGGATAAGATGTTCGAGACCAGTTGTATTCATGGTGTAATTCACTCAGATGTGATTGTAGGTATAAGATCAAGCGTGAAATGTGTAACGAAATTATTTGAGGCAATTTCAGATGCTGGTGGAAAGTAGATTGCTTGTAAGGTGAGAGGTGTAAATAGTGGTCTCAGAAATTGACTTCATGTTTGTTTACAGCTGTAGAACAGAATTTTAGTTGATTGTTAGTGAGTATATTTGCGAAACAATAGTGAAAATCAAAAATCAATCCAAGTCTGCGGAGGCTGTTTCAAGAATAATTAAAATGCCGTCATGGGGTGGACAAAATGTTTTCTGGTTTCCCACCGGGTGAGTGATTCTGTCGTTCGATTTCGACATTTTGAGGCCCAACGTGTTTTCGAGGGGTTCCTTGTCGCAGCATACACTTCTCAGAACATTGATGAAAGTGCTATCCGTCGAAACTTCGGCAGGAGCCAAACGCCTGACCCGTTGGGAATTCCGATAATACCGATTATCATATAAACATTGAGCTAATAATTGTTCAACTGAAGTATCTTTCACTCTCTAAAGATGGTTCTATTTCTAGCACAAGAACAAAAGATTAGGAGCATGGTATACCTGTTGAACCTTTCTGAAGGAAGAATTTCATGATAAAAAATATCACCTGACTGCATGCGAAGTAAGAGAGCTCCTGTAGCTGAATAAGTGGAGTGGAGTGGATGGATGAAGGCAAGTGGAAATGTTGGAAACGGTTAAAATATGGTTCTATTTTATTGGCGCAGTGAGTTGTAGGTCGGACTTGAACGAGGAAAAAGAAAGAAAAGGCAGGAGTGATTGCTTGCGATGGAGAGAGGTAATCACTTTCCACTTCATAGTGCCTCTTTAGAAATAAGTTCTTTCGTAGAGTGGAAAAAATTTCATTGCATTCTCACAATACCTACTCTTGGGAAAAATTAAAATGAGCTTCAAATGAAATACGAAATTCTACTTTTCTAAGTTATCATTTTAGTAACATAAACTAAAAATCACATTGTATTATTTGAAAGCATAGGTGGAACGAGAATACAGTATATTTATGAACTATATAAATGTAATTTTCATAAAGATCCGTGAATGAGAAGAAAATAAAAAAATTAAATATATGATTTAAACTTAGTATTTAGTTATCAGTGAAAGAATGCTAATAGCAAAAGTAATAGAACTCAAAAGGCGGTAATTTCATGCAACTGGCGCTTCAGTTGGTTCCAATGGCTAGAAAAATTATTAATTAATAATGTATTCCTGATAAAATTTGCGTATTATACATTTTTATTTTAGTTTTTCCAAAGTAAAGCGTTTCATCACCAGAATCGGGATATTTTTATGCCAAATTAACAAATTTGTGGAATTTATTATTTTGCACATGGGGTAAAATCTGCTAAAAGAGACGTATCGCACCCGCTCGTCCAGTCGAATTTGTCATGATTTCCACACCCAGTTAATAGCAACAAACTCATGTAATCAATTTGAAATTTTCTTACTATAAACAGTAGACCTTTGCCAAGCAAGATATGTATCTCAAATACGGCAATTTGTTCTCGGCGCATAAATGAACCCCCGAGTAGTGAGGAAGATACTGAGTATATTTTTACACATGCTAATAACTGTACTTAAAATGGTGAACAAAGGGAGATATTTGAATCCTTCTATCAGGTTGCTACGTAACAGCCGTCATGGTAGCAATGTAAAATCATTGATTGACAGTTTTCTACTGGCAATCCGAGCAGTTTTCGGTGATGCTGTCCTCTTAAGGATGACGCAATTAGTTCAGCCTTTCCTCGAAGACCTCCGGTGAGCGCTGGATGTGCCTACGTGCCAGAGACTGGGCGATAAGTTGCAGGCGACTGTAACCTTGAGCGAGAGCGATCCTGGAGTGAGAGGCTCTTGATACTTAAATTCATCGATTGAGTGTGAGCGATGCCATCTGGAGGATGCATATTCTAAGGCTCTAATCCTTAGCTTAGGATAAGATACGTCCTCTTAAGGAGTTCCAACAGCGATTTTGTGAGTAAAAAAAAAGAATTAATTCCTATATTTGCTTCATTGATTTAATGAATATTGGTTTCGCTTGCGATATCCGTAGGCAATTAAAAACCAATATTAAGGTATAAAATATGTCGATCAGTCCACCAATGCGTTTTTAAATAATACTTACTTATAGCCATAGACGTCGACTGCAGCATCGTTACTTTGGCATTACCACATTTTAATTCCATTTTTCTCAGTATTTGGCTAATAACTCAAACTATTAGGGATATTTTAAGCTTTTTTATTAATTCCTTGAAAGCTTTTGTTTATTTTAATCAGTTTTCCCTGAAAATTACAACTGTAGTAGACAGATAAACACAAATCTCCCGCGTGCTTATTCTATTCCCCCATGGAACACTACTTGATTTTAGGTTCAGTGTACGAGCAGAAGAGTATTTGCCGAAAATATCAAAGATAGGACATATATATCTTTCATCACCCTGTGTATGAATAAATCGACATAAATGTCCATTCTTGGCGGAACCACCTTTAAGTCGTAGACTTCGAGATGGAGTGAATTTAGGAGTGAAATGCTAATATGAGAGATGGAAGAAGAGACTTGTGTGAATAAAGGTAAAGAAGCGAAGAGGCGACTTTTTTGGGTGGCGGGAATTGAATACGGCACTGTTCGCGCGGAAAGGGTGAGGGATGATTGCTGCGGCAACCGCGCCCTCCCTGATTCTCCGCGGCCATACGCTCAATTTTTTATTTATCCGCCCTTCGCACAGCTCTGCGTTGATCTCGTCGAAATGACACGAGGGCGAGGAGAGGAGGAGGGCGAGGAGGGCATTTTTTTGCCGCTTATTATGTTTGGTGTGCGTTGGAATGGAATAAAAAAAGAATGAGTGCAAGATGAGTGCGTTGAGAGGAAATAGGCGAGTGTGGAGAGCGTTCTCTTTGGGCCTTCCGTCAGAATTTGCATGAGTCTACTCATCACTCTCATTGTTCATCCTGTTGAAGGACTCGGCATCACAAATAGGTTTTATAATGTGGTGATTTTTAAACTGGTCAATTAAGAAACCTTATTATCTACATCTAAATTCTACCCCACGAGCAGCCGCATGGGCGTGTGACAGGGGGTGGTAGGTTATCAGCCGTGTAAAGATGTAAAATTTTTGGAGGTGAAACGGTGACATGTACATACTATGGGAGTGTATTTAGAGGAGATCAGTTTTTATTGTGGTGGCTTATTGCGTGCGGAAAGAACGAGTTTTTGTTTTTGTACGAGTCTATCTGTTCGACAGAGTATCTCTCTTATTTTATCGCATTTGTCAGACCTAGAAATGCAGTATGGCGTGTTGATAATATTCTCTGTGTCGCTATGAAACACACCAGTTCTTAATGTCTCAAGCAGCCTAAGCCTAGCCTGCATCCTCCGAGTCTCTAGGGGCTCCTACTTTAATCCCTCTAACAGTTGTGGAACACTATATGATCGTTCGTAGCAGTTTTTAACGAAAAGATATAGTTCACCTCATATCATAGAATTGATCAGAATATGTATACTTGTCCTCTATTTATATAGTGAGAAGATTAAATAAGAATTCTTCATGTATTCAAACAATGAGAATGCCTCTGGTTATTCCGAACTAATCCAACCTTGCTTTCTCCTCATGTTTTACTGTTTTGTCTCATAAACATGAATATATGTGGTGGAAAAAGGACGGAAACAGAACGACTATGCAGAAGCTCAACATATTATACTTCCACTTGGTCATCAACAGAAGAGTCCTTTATTTTTATTTTTCCCCTGGATATCGGAACATTGTATTTAATGTAACTTTATATCAATGAAAAGAATTTTGTAAACAATAGTAATAGATAAATAGGTCAATAGATAAATAGTGATAAATAAATAAATAAGTTTTTCCTTGGCTTTAATTTTTGATTCTCTGAAAATTGTAGGACTGGAAAATGTTTAAACATTTTCATTCATTAACAACAAAAAATGCGTTTTAAAAAATGTCGCTTTCTATTTTGTATCGTAATCAACTCTCGCAACCTTTGGTGAGAAGTCAATGCTGTAGATTTTGCATTTTTTTCTAGGCTGAGTTACAAATTTCATGAAGTTGACAAAACTGCCATGTTTAGATAGCGTGGTGTCGATTATTGCAGTAACGTGTCTCCATTTTTGGCAATATGATATAATAAATAATATCGATGAAATTATAATAATATTATCTTAAAAGTGGTGTATAAAGTACTGCACTAGTATTTACACGGACCAAGATATACATTCTCAAAGTCCAGCGATCCATAATTTTAACGCCGAACCTGGTGGCGAACGAGGGCGTAGTCCAATCTTTGAAGTAAAATATCTCCGTTGTTTATGCACTGCCTGCAACCAAACTTGTATCTGAGGTAAGACAAAAGACAATCGTGTCAAAATAGAAAAAAAATTTAATTTAAAAATGGCTGTATTTTTGTTGTTAAAATTTAAACATTTAAAATTTAAACAATTTTAATAAAATTCAACTTAATTAGAAAACCGATAACGTATTATTGCGGAACATTCTTTTTCAAATAAAATAAGATTTCAACCGTTTCTCTAGCTATTTTTGTTTAGGAGATATAGCAAAAAGAAAAAAGGCGCAAAATGGTCGAAAGCGCAAAATAGTCGAAACTTTGATCGTCTCTAGATTTGCCAACAATTTTTTTCCAAAAACGCTTCTACATTTTTTCATTTAATGCCAGATGGAACCCACACAAATATTTTGGTTCGAATCGGAGACACCAAGGGTCAACTCACTGCTAATCTGACGTGGAATGACCCGTTTGTAAAGCAATTTATGCTTTAATAGCGTCAAGTTCAAAGACTGTACGTCACATTTAAAACCTGCATTGGATTTAGCTACGAATTGAACTGGGTTAAAGATATTTTACAATTCCCTTTAAACTGGGTCTAAAGTATTTTACAATTCCCTAGAATAAAAAGTGCATATTAGTCTATTCCTCCATCAGTTCCAAATTGCCAATGCCAAACTGTTCATCAAACACCATTGATCCGCTGAGGGAGATACTATACTCGCACGGGGCTGACGTCTTGACTCAGACAAACGATTGTTAATTAAACGGGCTGGGACAGACCTTACGTGGGAGTACAATAAAGAAAATAAAATAAAATAAAGACGGAACAGGAAATCAAAGTGGGTGGAACAGGTGGGAATAGGGCAAAAGAAAATAATATAGAAAGGGAAGACTTACTCCCGCTGCCACGCACCAACAGACACACCACTTTCTCGGCACACCGATTGCCGTCAGCTGACCCACCGCCCACCAGACTAGCTTCCCGAGAAGTCCAGTGCATTTCGACTGTGTCCTCCTATCACGCGAAGAAGAGACTTGTACCAAAAAAACTGGCGCACTCTTTCGCCGTTCACAAACAAACAAATGAAGCCCAAAAGGCAAGACAAGAGTAAAAGGAGAAAAAGGTTTAAAGGTAAAAAAACTTAAAAGAAGACTAAATTAAAATTAGGCCTGTCCCGGCCCGAACAGATATGTTATGAACGGGCCCCGTGTGCGCGAGACGGGACCCGAACACAGTTTTAATTATGTCGCGGATTCTTGCCCTTGGGGTCGA
Organism: Ceriagrion tenellum; assembly: GCA_963169105.1. NCBI lineage: Eukaryota > Metazoa > Arthropoda > Insecta > Odonata > Coenagrionidae > Ceriagrion > Ceriagrion tenellum. The sequence continues at coordinate 15,457,086 of OY720634.1, forward strand.
GGATCAAATAATCTCAGAGAGGTTTTGAAAGTAAAATGAAGTTTATTTAAATAAAGTATTTGATAATTTGATGAAAGAAGCCAAAATGTGCGTCTCGAATAGCCAAACAATATTACCACGTCTCGGGAAAGAGTGAAGCTGTGGATACAGGCACGAATGGATGGCATTAAGGCGACTGGTGTTCGGGCCTGATGGCCCGCGTCTCGACACCTCCTATCGGCTACATGGCTTAGCCGAATTATGACCCAAAAGGATCCAACTGCCCCGCTTTGACCTAACTGACTCGCTTGGGCCTCACTGTTCCCGATTGGTTCCAACTGACCATCTATCCATGGGTAGACGAGGAGTATTGAGATGACGGATGTACCCACGCTTTGACCAGAATTGGTCCGAATTGAGTGGCTCCATGGGTCAGGTGGTCCCTGATTTGATGACGTACTCCTGCAGACCGCACGGCGTCTACCCCGAAAGGGAGCCAGGAGGACACCTAATCCCAATTATTTGGGCAACGGGCTCCTCCGGTTCTCAAAGATGTGCGGAAAGTTTTCGCAAAAGCGAGACTTACGGCTACTCGTCTCACGTTGTTTGGGTAACCTAACTAAGGCGAGTACTTCGGGGAGGTGGAGGCCCAATTGAGATCCTTTTGACCTCAACCCGCCTCATTATTGTCGGCCTCGAAGGGGCTGTTGGCTCGTTAAGCTTCCCTTCCCACTTCCTTGCCTTGGAGATAAGTGAGTAGATTGATTCCGAGGCGGAAGTCGTAATCCTGCGGCGAGAGCCGAAACACCTGACCATCTCTCCGTGCGTTTATATAGGGAAACCGAAGACGAATGTTTTCGACTAGGTAACAATGCACGTAAAGGAAAGTAAAAGGTTATATTTCCGAGACCGTTCCTCTTTGGCTATTCTGAGATTTACCAAATAACATACAAAAGAGAAATCTAGTAGATGCATGCTGAAGACAATAGGAAATCCAACTATTTCCGTCTTCAAGAGAGGGAAACTCGACCATCAATATCCGGGTCACAACAGATAAAAACATTTGAATGAAGCGGTTGTAATTATTATGTGTTTTCAACGCCGAAAAGCATTGTCGCTCTGTCTAAGTGAAAATGTTCCGGTAATTCCGAACTGCAGTGGTTGTCGATTGAAGTTGGGTCTACCAGAGTGATGCGGGGCAGGTCATTGCACGCTTGTGCGACGAACGAATTTGCCCATCGAGGGTCGATGAAAAAAATCAGCGAGATGATTCGGTTTCGATGATTGTCATCGACGATGAGTCGATGAACTCATCGACCTCCATAAGTCGATGAATTCATTCATCGCCTACGGAAAGGTAGGGATAGGCACGGGCGGGCGACGCACCACAAATAATTATCATCTAATGGGGATGGATTCATTGACTCATTGATGTCAGTTCATTTATCAACTTATCGACGTCAGTTCGACACATCGACGTCGATGATCGATGGTATTCATTATCATCGACGCGGTTCATCGCAACGCGATGACTAAAATCATCGTCGATGAATTCGATGAATCGACTCATCGCACAAGCCTAGGTCATAAGAGAAGGAGCGAGATGGCAATGCGTAGCAGTGGCGGCGTAAACTCGTAATCCGATACTTGTAATCCGAAAAGGGGTGGGGTTACGGGGGTGGAGGTGGCAGGGAAAACGAGTGAGGGTCTAGTAGGCAGAAAGAGGGAAGGAGACTCCGGGACCGCAGCTCTCCAGGGGGCGATAAATTTCGATCCAAAGAAGTTGGTTATCTCTGTCGAGGGTTGTGAAGGGGTTATGATGATTTGGTGCGAGGATACCCTCCACAGATGAGTAACCCATTCCTTGTAAGCCTCTCCAACCTCTTTTTGTGTCCCTTGACGAGGAGAGTGAAACTGCTTAATTGAATAGTTGGCAAATCACAGTCGACGCAATCATACTAGTGAGGTTCCCTAATAGCTCTCACAGCACTTTGAGCGGAAAGGAAAAACAATTTCGTGTATTTCACTACATGTCCTTTTCCAGGGAAATAATTTGACTCTTAAAACTTAACGAAAACAAAAAAGACGCGCTATTCTAAAACTATAAATGTAACTTCCTTGTGATGAAATAGTTCTGTCATCAGTATGTGAATCTTTGACACAAAATGCAAAGACGCATTTGCAAACCACACAGATAAGACTGACCATTTAAATGGTTCCGCTGAATCATTAATGACCGACCCTTTCTGCACGTCCTTTTACGGGTGAAGTAAATACGAAAATCAAAAGTAGAAGTAATTACTAAAGTCAAAATTAAACCATTAAAACATTAAAAGCTATTAAAAGGTAATTCTTCTGTTTAATTATGCTGCTTACTATAGATACTCATATACTTTCTAAATTAAAAATATTAACATGCAAGTGTTATTTTGGCGAGAGAGAATTCAACACTAGGCTTAACCAAGATGGAGTAAAGGATATGGGTGGCGCAAATACGGCAAGGCCAGATACGATGCCCAGTACTAACATCCTATATACACTATAATTTATTTGTCGCATTAATAATACAAACCAGTAGTTATGTCTTTGGTAGTATGCTGCATGGTAGCATGTTTTTCTTCGTATCACTCTCCTGGTTTGTGGTCTGAATGCGTACCGTTGCCCTGACTGCATTGGCCTGCGCCTGGCATTCGGGGGAACGCGCGCGGTTCTGATTTAACTGGGATGAGTGCTGCATGCCTGGTGTTGAATCACCCCGTGCCACACACCCTACTGGTGGATTGCGCGGTATTTCGTAGATGTATCCCTAAAATGCATGGAGATACGTTAAAACAGGCCAGACTTTATGTTTACTCCACCCACAGCATAGGTATGGCATTTTTGTAATGAATGGTCAAGAAGTGAACTGTGGTACATTTACTGATTCTAGTTAATTCTAACCCCCACTCCTGGAACCACGAATGAACATGGTTAAGGTCAGATGACAGAGCTTCAAAGTCCGTGTACCTGCTTATTTCACGGTAGATAACTGTGTGGTCTGCAAATATTCTTAATTTTAATGTTAACTCTAGAACTTAGGTCATTAATATAAATAATGAATAAAGGAGGGCCGATGACACTTCCTTGAGGAACACCTGGTGTAACTTCGACCATATCAGAGCTAAAACCATCAATAACTACTTTTTGTTTTCGATCACTGAGAAAGTCACTTATCCAATTCACTATTTTGCAATGAACTCCGCATTATTGCAATATATATATATATATATATATATATATATATATATATATATATATATATATATATGAGTTATTTGTGAGGAACTTGTCGAATGCCTTCTTGAAATCAAGGAATATCGCATCGACTTCCTTAATCAATCCACCTGATTTTAGGATATCATGAAGGAAGAGCGCAGCCTGTGTTTCGCTGGACCAGCTCTTGCGGAAGCCTTGCTGACTGCTATGTAAGAAGTTACGATTATCCAGGAATTTCATAATATTACTAACGACAATGTGTTCGAGGATCCTGCATTAAAGTGACGTTAGCGATATAGGCTGGTAATTTCCTGGATCACTTTTATTTCCTTTTCTAAATATTGGAGTGACGTAGGCTATTTTCCAGTCTTGGGGCACCTTGCCTTCTGATAATGATTTTCTCAATATAATTTCTCAGAATGGCGCAATGTGTGGCGCTTACTCCTTGAGCACTCGTGCAGGTATTCAATCTGGGGACTTGTTACTTTTAATTGAACGCAGTTGTTTAGTTATTCCGTCACGCTGGATTGTTATATCCGCCATCGGATCGTTGAAGTCAGGAATGTCTAAATTGTGTATTGTGTTATCCTGTGAGTGAGTATCAGTAATCAGTATTATCGGACTCTCTGATGGGATCTTTGGACACATTACTTCGAATAATGCAGACTTCTTTGTATTCAGCTTCTTGTCGTGCTGTAGTCGGACAATTTTCACTGATATAGAAAAATATATCCTAACTTCATTCTTTACACGTCTGAGTTTGTTATTTCAAAGCGATTGCAGACCCGTGGGCACTTTTACTACTTTCCTCATTTTTGGCTATCTCACATCTTCCTGATGAAGCGGGCAGGAGGACCAGCGAAATATTGTTTTCTTAAAACATACATCGCGGAATGAATCCCGAAAAAAGGAACATTCAGAACATATTTTTATATTGGATTTGTCATGATAATATTTCGGGCTCTAGATAAATGACGGATGTCAAGCGGAAATTAGCCCAAGCTAAGAAGGCGTTCAAAGGATTGGATATTGGATTGGATTTATGGGAAGGCGACCGACAGCTAAGGTCATTTGCGCCAAAGTGGATAGGTATGGGAGGAAGGGTGGATAGAAACCTGGCGTCGGAATTAGCCTGCTCTTAACGAAAGGCGCCAAGGGGACCACGGTTTAACGTCTCATCCGATAGACGGAGTACTGTACTTGAAGTGTCCTCCACAAGACACTCAAGTAGGGATCGGGTTTCCTCTGAAAAACATCTTCCGCAGGGGTTTGAACCCTGGCCGCCCGTGAGGTAGGCGAGAACTCTAGCCACCACGCCAACCAGATCCCCGCGTTCTAAGGAAAAGACATTTACTGTGCTCAAAGAAGATAAGACTTCAAGATGATGAAAATGATAAATAGGTGGTATAGGCACCCAGAAATTGGATCCTGGGTGAATAAATGCGCAAGATTTTGACTCGTGGGCAAAGCGATGTCTTCCTAAGACAGACCGTGATCAGGGAAGCCGTCTGTTTCTAGGGAGATAATAGCCTAAAGCTTTTCCCAGTGCTTCGCTACACAACATATAACTACCGAAGTAATCTGCTTTTCCTTATCGCGACATGAACGAAATTGAAGTAGAGGTGGAAATAGAGTGCGGCACCTTACTTCGTTCTTCAACTACGTCGCAGTTTGAAACAGAATGCCATGAGCGCCTTTCTGATGAGATGAGGGGAGGATTGATGGACAGGACTTCATGAATGAAGTCTAAACTCTTGGGGAAATTAAGATGGGAGCCCTTAGAGACTCCGAGGCTACACGCTAGGCTTAGGTTGCTTGAAATTTAGAACTGGTATTTTTCAGAGCGACATAGAGAATATTTTCATGACTCCTCACTACATCTCTAGGCCTGACAGATGCGATAAAATAAGAGAGATACACTGCCAAACAGATGGGTACAAAAACTCATTCTTTCCGCGAACAATAAGCAACCTCAATAAAAATCGAGCTCCACTTAATACTCCCCTAGAATACATGTAATAATTTCATCTTCAAAAACTTACACCTTTACACGGCTGCTGAACTAACACCCCCTGCCACATGCCCATGCGGCGACTCTCAGGGTATTATGTAGATGTAGATGAAGAAACGTGAAAATATGCAACGCGAGGATAAGGTGGTGTTCAAATGCAAGTACAGCCCTAAGTTTGTACAATGCACCATGGATCAATTATGTTTGGGGTGTACTTACGAATTACAACGGATGCCTAGCGCTCGTACTTGGATGCGGCTGCCGCAGAAGTAAAAACAAAAACATATCGTTCATAAGCGTTCTTAAGATTCATCGAATACGCAGTGAAACTGAAATTGATAGTAAAAATTGTCATAGGGCTTCAAAACCCAAATAAAATAAGTTTAAGCAGGGATAAATCGCTATTTATATGATAATACAAAGAAAATAAATAATTACCCTCAACTAAACAAACATGTGATGCAATTTTTCCACTAACCCATTAACACGTGCTTCAGGAATAAGTTTTCAATGCGACATTGGACACTAAAGAAGCACATAATATTTACTCCCAAATGGTGAAGAATAGATCCTCATTTAGTTGGTTTGAGTATATTTTTAATTAACACAAATGTATAGTGGGGCGTCGCGAGGACGCCATGATGGATAAGCACCAGTTCGGCCGGTTATTGAGCCTCGCCTCCTACTAGCCCGTACTAGCTATTTAATTAATTGCCACATTTAGACGGCCCAAAGTTTCATTACGTGACGTCACCTCCTGTATATGGGATAATTTAATACGGCTAGTATTCCTCAAAGTGGATCGGAACATGAACTTAGAGAGGCATTGAATCCAGAATAATATTACACAATTTGACGCCAAGCGGCAAGCATGCAAAACAGTAAATATGCCGATGTGCAATGAAAATGTGATTTGCGAGGTACACTATCATAGCGTGTAACTTCAAGGGAGATCAAGCGAAGCGGATGCACTCAGAAAATTTAATAGTAAGTTGAAATGAAAAGTCTATTTGAATTATTGGATAGCTGCCAAAACCAAGTGGGACTCAATTAAAATACTTTATCTTAAATTTAAGATCCTACTGGTTACTATATGATAACCTCTGAAATTTTGGGTTATTTCAAGTGAGATGCTAGTGAATATTTTTTCAATTAATGTATAGGCCTTTAACTTTTAATAATTTCTGGTATATTCACCTTCAAAAAGATAAAAAGCGTACATAAAATATCATGTATTAAAACTGTTGACAAGGGACGAGGAGAATGTATCCTGGGAATCAGGAAAAAATAGTTCTGAAAAAATTTGCAGATAAAAATTGTTTATATCTCAGAATTTTCAGGGAAATCTATTACAAAGCTAATACACATTTCTTCTCAGCAAAAAACTTCACATTCAAATCGTGAAGAAGAGGAAGAATTCAGTATGCGTTTGAATGAAAAATTAATGCATAGATTATGCTTAAACAAAAACAAAGCCCGAAAATTAGGACCTTTTGTAACTTGATCACAACGGTAATAAAATAAGCATTTGAAATAAAGGGGTAGGCTATTATGCGACAAACAAAACAGAAAGCTTTACATGAGATGTAAAATTAAACATATATTTCAATAGTAATTTACATATCCTAAAACATTTTGGGGATTACTGAGCTGAAAACAATTAATAGAATAGTGTTTACTTAGAGGTTATGCTTTTTCAGAAGACTTAGTTTTGAGCGTAAGAGTGGAAAAAGAAAAAAAAATATGGTAACAAGCACTTCTCCCAACGGGTGAGGTATGTTCATTCTATTTGGAACAATTAAAAATTCGGAATGTGTTATTTCGTGTTCATCATATCAACAATAGTGTATTAGAATTATCCATAAATGCTTCAATCTCATGGCTGTACAAAGCAATGCGCCCGGGGTCAAATGGTTTCGAGATGTGCATTTGAGTGAAGCAGGTAATTTACGGTAATGCAATATTTTATCGGGCCTTTTTATACTCAATTTGTAATCTTTTGGGCGTATATTGACGGATTCAAAAAGATCTTTGGAGAATGTCTGCAATTCATGATGAAAAGATGCAACTTTTTTAATTCCAAACTAATTAATTAAGTTAAAACAGACCCGCGTTTCAGCAATGAAGTGCCATTTTCAAGGTACAACTGACTTGAGTGGCTGAGTAAATGTAGGTGGAGGGAGAGGGGGGGGAAAGAGGGGAGAGGAAAAGGGGTGGCGTGGAAGTATAGTGGTAGAGGTGACGTAAAGGCGGCGGAAAGTATGAGTACAATTGGGTGAAAACTGAGTAATTTGTAGGCAAACAAGAGCAGATTGGAGGGCTAGGACGGTTGTCTATTGTGGAAAGAGGGAAGTTTTATGTTAAGGAGGGGGGATTGGGTGGGGAACATATGGTCATTACATTAAATATGCAGGCTATTCACAATTTCAAATTGCTCTAAACAATCCAACTTAGAACCCTTGTCAGTGAATTAACCAAGTAAAGTGGAATTACTCAAGTTATATCTATTCATCATGAATATCAAAAACTTCCACAAAGTAACGCCTGAAAAAGTTTCGTTCGAATGAATGGAATGACTGCGTTTGGAGAATGATTGCATTTTGGTTTAGAGAATGACTGAATTTTGGTGAATGACTGCATTCGGAGGATGACGCATGACTGCAAATGACACCACCAACCTCGACAAGTGCCTTGAGAGTTGCTTCCAAGAGCGTATTTGTTATTCTCATCGATAGGCCCCAGCAACGTTATAACATTGTCGCAAGAATGCGCTCAGGAGGCTGATAATTAGGATGACACACAAAATAATCTATTACAACTTGGAAGCAACTAAGTTGAATTTGGTGAATGTGTTGACAACTTCAGCCATTTTTCTCCAAACAGGTCCGTTCATTACTTGACATCCAGAAGCAAAGCAGAGACAAATTTAAATTGTGTCTAACAATTGTAATATTATTTCAAAGGACAGTTTCACGTAAAAATTAAAACCCAAATGACATCATTAGAGTTATCATATGGAAATTCTAAATAGAAACTTTGCTGACCTAAGGTTAAATGACAGATTGCGCCTATCCTTAATCAAACCGCAAAGGACCTAAGTTGCTTGTCGCGTCCCCTGATAACTATCTTTGTTACAGCTCCACGTTGAGTATTTACAGCCTGGCTACCGAGAATGGCCATTTCAACTCCCCCAAAATAGTATCACTTGCATTGCAGGCACACTCCATTCTCCCCAAATCTATTCCCACGTCCTAAATCCTCAAGAGTCGTGTCGCTTGCGACTCGGACGCGGTCCGTTATGCAGTCCCATCTACGTCACTACACTGCGCCATTCACGGCGTTTCTATGCTCGACCGCGCAAATGCCAAACTAGGCGAAGCTCATTGGGACCGGCTCAGTCCGTGACGGAAGCCCAAGTTTCGCGGGACCGCAAACGAGAGTAGCTAGTACCGTGGACCGGTCGACTGGCGCGGGCGGCGAGAATTTTCAGAGCGGGGGGTAAACCCAATGTAATCGGCCCAAAGGAATAGGCCAACGTTTCGCGGGTGCATGTCAAACTGAAAATCCGACGGATTAGTCACTTGCAGTGCCATTGCTGAGGCGAGAACGGTGGTAATTGGAGGGAGGCGGAGAGTTTGGGGGAGCCGAAATGAGGCAACTTAAGTTAAGCTTTGGTGCTATTTCACAAATTGTCTTCCCTCACATACTCATAGTCTATCCTTCTCTACGAGGGCAGTTTATCCCATTCACTGTGTCACATTGATATAAGCTGGGATGGGCAGAAAATAATAAAAAATTTCCGTTACTTAGTAACCAAGGGTTTCCTTCATTCGTGACACTGAATAGAGCGCCTCAACAGGGAAGGGTAAAAGCAAAAGAAGAGGGAAAGCAGGTTCTGTTTTTTGTTTCTTAGAGGAGGTTTTTGTTTGAACATGCCTTCATCAGTTAAATGTGCTGTAGAATGAGCAGGTAGTGGTTTCATGCCAGAATTGTGAACATGAAATGCTTTTGAATTCAGGCAATATAAAAAGTAACGGCTGAATAATATAGTAGGTAAGCGAAAACGAAGGCATAACACGTATAAGCTATATCATGATCTCAAAAATGAAAAGAATTTTGTTCACTTCCCACAGAAATCATTTTTTTTCGACCTGGTTTCGACATTAGCTATGTCATTTTCAAGGTCATAGCTAATGTCGAAACCAGGTCGGAAAATAAAATTATTTCTTTGGAACACAAGTTAAAGTTTCAGGGTTCACTTTGTGGAAAAGCGACACATGAAAAGAGAACTCGCTTTGTATGTTTGTTTACAAAGCAAGTTCTCTTTTCATTTCTGTGGAAAGTAAACAAAGACGTTTTCATTGTTGAGATCATGATATCTGTATTGCATTTCCACAAAATATCGCCGGGTACTCTAAACTTAACGTATAAGCGATAATGACTGACGATAATGGATAAGGAAAAATTTTCGATGAGTTGAGGAGTTCGGCGAAGCAGACGTTGGCGCTCTCCGACAGCTAACAACTCGCTTCAAAGGACTACCAAACTGAGCACAAATTTTGACGACTAGAGAGTTGGTATTCCATTTTCATCCCACTTCGCGGGGTGAAAGTGACATAAATTAATGTCTTATCTTCTGGGCTTATAGGAGTTTGGTTGCTAAACTTCAAACGTGAAACGATTACTTGGTATATTGAGTTTCTTTACTAATAATTTCGGCAAAGCAGAATAGATAAATGAGTGCAGGAGACCTATAAACCTCAAAAAATGTACCGGCTTCAACCCAGTTTATGGTATCACTTTAATTAATCAGTGATATTCTTACAACTTTTTCTCCTTTTTGTGCACCACTGCAATTATCCATTCGATTCTCACTTTTCTTTCTTCCTGGTCAGTTATACCTATCTTCTTTATCAGGGGCTTTATGGCTTTTTCAAGACTCTCTTTAGGGAGAGTTTTTGGAGATGGGGCAGGGCAAGCTGGTGAAATTTACCTCTTCGTCATTTTTACTTTCTCTGCCATTAAGAAAGTCATTAAAATATTCTTTTCAATTATTATTTTTGTTTCGTTACAAGTTATATTGCCTTGCTATCTTTGATACCAAAAGTCTGACCGATAGATAAAAATCCTTTGAGTATTTTTTGTTCAGTCTCCTGCTTTCTTAAACTGGTTATTAAAATTGTATTCTCTTTGTAGAGCGTGATCTCGCACTGACTCCTACGTTCTTAGCTCCGTAAAGCTCAAAAACGTCTGGGTATAATCTTTATATATATAGTTCTTATGTACGTGTGTATGTCAATGAACTCCTCCTAAATGATTGGACCAATTTTGATGAAAATTTTTGTGTGTATTTGAGTGGGTCCGTGGATGGTTTAGATTTACAATTGGACCCGGTAGGTGGCGCTGCGATCGGGTTCTAGGAAATGTGTTGACGAAATTTTTTTAAATTTATTTTTAGAAGATTTTTCGCATATCAGAACATACAACCCCAAAATTTTTAAAATGAAAACATCGTTAGTTCATGAATAATTGACCGTTAAAACCTTCTGAGAAGTTCATCAATCTTTGATTGTCTGGAACTAATTTATGGCTACGTTTGTGTACCATAGGTGGCTCTGATGTCGAATTCTGTGGTATTTGACGTACGCATCAATACATGCGCAAGTCGTCGCACTTGCGTAGTAGCTTGGCGTTGTTTTGACGAAACGAAAAGAAATTGAAATGTTCAACTCAATGTCAAATGTCACTTAGTATATAGTTTATCGAAAATTTGAATATCGAAAAAACGTTTGCTGAACCCGCTAATAGCAGGAAATCCAACGTTTGGGCAGGACAACGTCTGTCGGGTCCACTAGTTATTTATAAGTGTTACTTAGACTTTCTATCAAATACTAGCATTCTGCATTCCTCATTACGCCATGGTATATTTTTCTTTGGGGTACTTTCGCTATGACAAACTCAGGTAGGAAAATACAACAAATTACCTTAATTAAACCACCATTGTCTTTGGCTCTTACCATCCACCTCTTCCCCTCCCCTTCCATTGAAATCCAAGTATAAATAACCACCAAAAACCGGAATTTGAACATTGTACATGAAAATGACCATATGTTACCCTGACACAAGTGTAATTTATATAGGATATAGTGGACAGTATCGCATCAAGTGATTTTCAATTCTCAGTATTTTATTTTCGCATGTTTGTCCACGTAGTATTCTATAGGCCTCTTGTTTGACCTGACATTATTTCCCTAACTGTTTTCCGGTCATGTCATCTATTACAGAGGCCTAAATGGAAAACATTATAAGGTTTGGCTTGATGGTTTCCAGTGAGCATGAACTCAGTTTAAAAAAAGTGCATTCGTACCCCTTGGGGGGGTGGAGATAGACAGTATTCCTTGAGGATGCGAGGTAGTGCTTTTGTTTGTATTGAGGGTAATATTTGGGGGTTTGTGAAACGTTTCAATTGTTGTGATATTACTTTCTTTGCCATCTGATTCATAGCAGTTTATTTATATTTTAAATATTCACTGAAGCAATTTGTTTTTGTAATTTTTGCTTTAATCTTAAATAAATTGACAGGTACGAGAAATAATTCAATTTTTTATGAGTGTGGCGATTAAATACGGATGAAAACTACTGATCAAAATCGTTAAGAATCATGAATCGACATATAGCAGGTTTTATTGTGTGTTTTGCTTTGTCACGGTCCGTTTTTCTCAATCTCATCCAGTCACAAGTCTAACAAGACACTCTCATTCAAGTTGATCCTTCCCTGTGACAGAGCGGACTATCGGAGTGTCTTTTCATGGGTTCCGTTGGTTCCGTATTGGCACCAATTCACTGCCTTTTGACGCACGCGCCGCCTGGATAATCCGACGGGAAGTAATGTGGCAGCACAGAGGGGGAGGGTGGAGGGTGACGGAGGGAGAAGAGCTCTTTGGGGGTTGACGTGGACATTTGGAGTTGATTGGAGGATCGGCGGCTTCAAATGGTTTGGGCGACCATCGCCGCAGTGTGAGGCCTCCATCAGAATAATTGGGAGGATGTGCGGGAAATACCAATGAATGACGTTTTTATATGTCCCCCCTCCCTGGGGATGTGTTCGATGTCCGCAAACATTTGTTTCAAATGATCATCCCCAAGGTAATTTTTGGTTTCGAAATGCATCACTGGCAGCAGTCGTTTCTCGCTCATGTGACTTTATTTAACTCAGCGAATCCTAACTCCTGCGGCTCTCAGGGATTTGCATTATTTGATACTGTCACACTTCTACAAGTATTTCACGTTCAATCAGATTCAGAAAAAAGTAATGGAGCACTATTGATGGACGATTTCCAGACCTCTAATTTATTCACTGATACTGTGTGTGCTTAATATACAACACACAATACTGTAAATTCTTTCAATATTTTGCTCCTTCTAGCTCAGTTAACAAGGAGGCCGCTTCAATTAGTAAATGTGCCAAAAGAGTTTTTTTTTCATTACCATGCATTTTTCGTCGTAGTCCAAATCCAACTCAAAATCTAAAAATGCATTCTTTTGATGCTGACTTGCATCAAAATAAATTATACCTCGGTAAATTTTTCAGAAATCCGATCCCAATCAATCACGATAGTTTTGTACGTAGATTGACCATAAATACAGGAAAATATTCGGCATCGACCAATACCACTTCAAACTCGAGCACAGACAACTTGTCGAAGATGTTATCACATGTTTCCGATATACCTTTCATTATGGAAGTGAAGGAGCTGAGATATAATGTCGAAGAAGCACAATACAAAATGCAGTTGACAAGAGTGTTCTGACTTATACCCAGGAGTCGCAGAAAGAAGCCCCTAATGCTAGGAAAGAAAACGTTGAGCTTTCCTTTCATGTATTATCACAGCTTCTATCTTTTATTTGCCCTAGTTAAATCAATAAACTACCCTTCCACAAAATATATTTAACACCAACATAGGAACCCCATTCCATTTTCGTTTGCTCATCTCAATTATTCCTGATTGAAGGAAAATACACACATGTTGTGGAGTTAAACAAGCAGAACGGGGAGGTTTTAATATTGACGAGGCCCAGACATCCATAAGAAAAATCGACTCTGCCCCTCCCGAAGTTCATTGGGAGATACGATTAGCACACAAATGAGTGGACGCTGGGGATTTTTTGCCTATCTGAACGGAAGATGGAAAGACTGCCAAAACCGAGGGGTACGCAACTTCAAGAACAAGTGTACACCATATTTCCATTTCAGCCATATCTATCCATTTCTCACCATTTCCATCCATTTATGTCCATTATTTTCCATTTCTGTCCATCTCTATCCATTTCAGTCCATTTCTGTCCATCTCTATCCATTTCTGTCCATTTTTATCAATTTCTGTCCATTTCTAACCATTTATGACCACGGCTAATCATTTCTGTCCATTTCCGTCCATTTCTGTCCATTTCTATCCATGTCTGTCCATCGCTAATCATTTCTGGCCATTTCCGTCAATTTTTGTCCATTTATATCCATTTCTGTGCACAGTTGATCATTTCTATCCATATCCGTCCATTTCTATCCATTTCTAACCATTTCTGTCCATTTCTAACCATTTCTATCCATTTTTGTCAATTTCTGTCCATTTCTATCCATTCCTATCCAACTCTGTCCATTTCTATCCATTTCTAGTCATTTCTGTCATTTTCCCGACCAATTCTCAACAAGCGTACACCATTTCTTAGAGTTGCATTCCCCTCGGCCAAAACTGAGAGGGATTAGTCGAGTCTAAGCACATTTTCGCCGATTTCTTTGCTAGTAGATGTCGCGAGTGACGGGAGAGGTGATGGAATTTGAGTACAGAGCAAAGCATTCTGAAGACGCGGTTGACTTTTTTGACATCTTTATTTTTTGAAGTTGTGTTTTATTCCATCTTCCCATCTCACCTTTCATTCCTCACTCTTGGAGTATTTTTACATAGCGTTGACTTTCCTACACAGCTGAATATAGTGGCTCTTGAAGCAAAATGTAGTCTCAAGTTACAAAAGACATGAGTGCAGTTCATATTCTACACACTTTCCCATCCCTTTCTTCTGATTTAATTTCCCCTTGTATCGTATACTTTCCCCATGTTTGTCCAAAGGTTTATCCAAAACGGAGTATATCTGACGTAATTATTTAATTATTATGTTGGCTTTTAATCATGATCACTCACCGTTTATAGCTTTTGAGCCATTTTTGCACTTCTCATATTTTTGTTCCGGCTAACCACAAATTAATGTTAACGCTGCAAATCGTCTTCATATTTCCTCTTTGGTTTTTTTCAATGCTCTCAATTGAAAGGGAGTGTTAGTTAGTTCCATTATTCCTATTGTTGTTTTATCTGTAGATGAAGGTGAAAGTAAAACTGAGGATATTCGAAAAACCGCTTTACTTGTTACATTTTATAGACTCATTTACATGGATGAAAACGATACTCCTGGTTAAAACAATGAAGTGCGTTGCATAACTGGGATTGTTTCATTGAGAGTGACATTCAAGACTTTCCATTCACTGCTTCATGAGTTATCTCTTGTGCTGTACACACATAAAGTTCACTGAGACAAAAATCAGGTAGTATATATTTTTTTTAAATCGCGTGCAGTATTAAAATATCCCTGCCGTATATTTTACTGATTGGAGTTTTGTAATAAAAGACGATGGCGTGGTGCGCACAGAAACGAGCAGTAAAAGTAGTTTCTTTCGAGTAACATGTGTAAGCGTGTAAGTAATGTATCTTGAATTTTAATTGATAATATGTTTCATGTGAATTCAATAAGGAAATATTGACCTTGAAAATAATATCTGAGCCCTAAAAAAAAGGGACTCTGCATAAGAAAATGCTTAAAGTTGGGGGTAAAATATTTCCATCAAAGATAGAAGTAAGACTTGTGATGATAATGTAAAAAATTAAGAATGATTCGAATCTAAATATCGATTCACAATTCCACCGTTTCTCAGGATTAGAACCGGTATCGAGAATTGATCGCCTAAAGTCGATTCCGATTCCATCGATTCCAGACAGATAAATATTCAAATCATATTTCATTTATCACATCATATTTGTCTCAGTAATTTTGGGTGTAGGCTATCAATTTGTACTTTTTATCTACCTCAATAAATAGCTGAGGATATATTTGCCATTTGTTAATAAATATACTTTTTGAGAGACTTAGTTGTCTTTGTTATTTTATTTCAGCCAATACTTTTATTGAAATAATAGTCGTACGCTACTGGTGAATCAATATCCCACCTTTTGTTAGGAATAAGAATCGATGGAATCGGAATCGACTTATTCCTAGTAAAAATGACCCAGTAAAAAGTTCTAACACAGCCCAAGAGCTAATGCATGAAGCAACAGAAAAAAAAGGTTTGAAAGTTACTCATAAAGTCATGTCAAAAGCGCGGAATACATGCTATAAAAACGATAAATTATCCGTTTTTCTCCATTTGAATTCTTTTTTCAAACTGTCACCGAGAAATTTAAATGAATTTCGTATTGCACGATGGCATTTAAAATCGCATCTTTTCGTCATTTTGTCTAATAAATTTTAGATTATACGGAAAAAATCCCATATCAAAATCTTTTACGAAGTGACGCCTGCCAGAGTTAATTTTACTTTATACCCTGTTCACGTTTCGCTTGTGAACATCTGCAGAATTTCACAAACTCCTCCAATTCCAGACCTTTTTTAGATCTCTCTAGAGTATTTTTGAATAGTCTCAGTTAATAAAAGTTCACATGTGACTCCCATTTATCACCCAGCAGAGCATTATTTACACAGGATACGGCTTGAGTAGCTTCACCTCATCATCTCAATACAGGGTTGAAATGCGTAAAAAGCCAGCGAAAAACGCTAAAATGTGAGACGCGGAAGTCAAACACGGAGTCAACTGTTTACCGATGTATCATAGCAACGATAAAACAATTGACACACAATAAAAAGCACACAGCAGCCATGGTAAATCCACCTCTGTATGTTGGTGCAAATTCACCGAGTACCACTAGCGCCTCCAAGTGGCCTTCTCCATAAGCCAAACCCTAAGGTGGTGGCACCTGAGGGCTCATCTACATAACACCCTACGATCCGCCGCATGGGCGTGTGGCGGGGTTGTTAGGTCACCAGCCGTGTAAAGGTGTAAGTTGTTTGGAGATGAAATGGTGACATGTATTATAGGAGTGTATTTAGTGGGGTTCAATTTTTATTGTGGTCGCTTACTGTTCGCGGAAAGAACGAGTTTTTGTACCTATCTGTTCGGCAGTGTATCTGTTATTTCATTGCTTCTGTCAGACCTAGAGATGTAGTGAGGAGTCATGATAATATTCTCTATGCCGCTCTGAAAAATATCAGTTCTGAATACATCAAGCAACCTAAGCCTAGCGTGCAGCCTCCGAGTCTCTAGGGGATCCCACCTGAATCCCTTTAACAGTTGAGAAACATTATATGTTCGCTCGCAGCAGTTTTTAACGAAGCGTGCTGCTTTTCTTTGTATTTTATTAATGTTTTTGGTTAAACCTTTATGACCAGGGTCCCAAATGCTCGCGGCGTATTCGAGATGTGGCCTAACCAGAGCGAAGTAGCATCTCTCTTTGACTTTTTCATCCGAGGACCGTTCATACGTTTTACAAAACCTAGTTTCTTTAATGCTGCGCCACATATGTTCTGTACGAGTAATCCCCGCAATACATCAGAAGTTAAGATAATTCCAAGATATATTACTGTATCTGAAGATTTTATCTTTACTCCACCCACAGTATAGGTATGATATTTTTTGATGACTTTCGCAGGAAGTGAACTGTGGTGCATTTGTTGATATTTAACTCTAACCCCACTCCTGGCACCACAAATTAATGTAATCAGGAGAAATGGAGCAAATCCTGGTAAACTTTTCAAACTGCAAATCTTTTCTTACTTTTATTTTATTAAATGAGGAGCAACACAATACGCATTCCTCATCATCACTGCCCCATTAACTTCCAGGGCCATCAATGCCACTTGATTCATAAGTGTCTCCTCCCACCGATTGCCCTTAACGCCATCTCCCTGCGACTATCCATTTCTTCGTCAAGGCATAGAATACTAACATATAGAGTGGCTAAGAGATAGGGAGATTCGGATATGAGTTTCTAAATAATACTTCGGCCGATAGATGGAACAGGTGTATCCAAGTTGCATGACAAGCCATAACAAATGAGCTTTGGCACACGGCCACTTCATTTAGTTCGCATATCTCTCAAGATGTTCCTATGATGATTTCGGTGCCTGGGTGTTTACTTATCGATCCATGGCAACGAAAACCTTATTCAGTCATAGAGAACAAATAAAACATGTATGTTAATGTGCCTTCAATGAGCATCGTCTATAATGAATCGAATTCACGTCAATATGATTAGACACACGATTACCAAACACGGAGTCAACTGTTTACCGATGTATCATAGCAACGATAAAACAATTGACACACAATAAAAAGCACACAGCAGCCATGGTAAATCCACCTCTGTATGTTGGTGCAAATTCACCGAGTACCACTAGCGCCTCCAAGTGGCCTTCTCCATAAGCCAAACCCTAAGGTGGTGGCACCTGAGAAATTATTCCCAAAGCTCTACAAAAATTTATATCCAGTTTTTAGCATTGCATTGCCACTCTATATGTACTTCCTCTATGGTCAAGGTAATCCATTCCTTAAAACGGATATCACATGCGTTTCCGCTCTACTCATTCCTCATCCACACGGACACTTTCCTTTTATTTTCACATACATATTCGTATTTTTTCCGCACCCCTCGCCTCAGTTCCTTTCTCCGAAAGGAATTTCCCTCATCTGGCGACAGATGGCAGTGGGGACGATTAACACCCGATTCCAGCTGACGCTGTGGGCCATCTTCTTGACGACCACGGTCAGAAGAGCGGCGACGACGCACGAAACTCCCAGAAGAGAAGTTGTTTCTGTCGGGAGGGCGAGCGTTCATTCGGCAAATGTGAGTGGCAGACGCTTTGAAATAGAAATTCGGGCATATGGCAAGAGGAGGACATGCCGTGGATGGCGAGAGACAGTTTCAGGTGAGGCAACTCCGGGGAACGTTGGAGGAGAAAAAGTGAGAAAAAAATGAATCAGGGTGAAAAAAATCAACGTATCTCAAGTGGGAAAGAAGAGATGTTAATTTATTATGGAACTCAGTTGCATTAACTGTCATGAGAGATTCACGAGGAGAGACGACCAAACTTGCTCCACCTATGGAAATGCTGAATTGTTGCAAGAAGAAGATTGCCCAGCACACTACAACCCTGCTCGAGGTTTCTCAGAATAATCCCAGGTGCCGCAATATAATTATGTCTTTCAGCAGTATTTGGGAGTATTTGAACAGCATTTTTACACTTTAAATCAATGTCCAGTGGTTAGGGTCTTGTGCTGTCATCTTGCGGGTCATGAGTTGGCAGCTCAATAAGGTCAATTTTGCATTACTTATGAAGTGCCATCCTATTTTTAAATACTCATTGCGTGACTTCGTGCCATAGAAAAAAGATTAAATATGAATTATTTCACAGCTTCACCTATTTTCCATCAAGATGGCAAGTATCATCGAATAACTCATGCATGCATGAGCTCTTCGATGAGCATGAAAGACTTTTTTTCAGCCGAATAAAACGCTTTAATTTTACTTTTACAGGGAAAAATTCCGGTTGCTCTTTCTTGAATTGCCCAAACATCCAGAAAATATATGAAAACCAAGATAACAATGAAGAAAGAGTCAAAATCTTCACATGAATGATAAATAGAGAGAGTCTGTTCTTAACATCTTCACTGCCAGCTATATATGATTATTTCTACTAACACCACAGTACCAGGTGATTCACATTCCGAAATGTATCCACATGTACGATGAGTAGTACAGAAAAACCGCTGACGATGACCTCACGCCAGAAAGCACTCGAGGCAATTTTTATTAACTTTCAATTATACGATTAAATTCATAGGAAGTATGTAATAAAGTAAGGAAGAATGTAAGAAAAATGTAAAGAAGTAATTATCAGCAGCAATTTACTTGCTTTCTGGTAATCTCAGGAATACACAGGATTTGGTAGTCAATGTCACAGGAATATCCCAAAATCTCGATAAAAGTGAACCACCAAGGGAATCTTTGAAACCCCTACTCAGCACGGCAAGTCAATACAATGATAATTTCCGCATCAATTTTGCACTGTACCTTCTGATAATAAGGGAAGAGTAGGGATTTCTAAAAGGTCATGCAAATTGTTTCATGTACGCTTGTGCGGTGAACGAATTTGCCCATCGAGGGTCGATGAAAAAAAATCATCGAGATGATTCGGATTCGATGATTGTCATCGACGACGATGAGTCGATGAGTTCATCGCCGTCGATGAGTCGATGAACTCACCGACCTCGATAAGTCGATGAATTCATTCATCGCCGACGGAAAGGTAGGGATAGGCACGGACGGGCGACGCAACACAAATAATTATCATCTAATGGGGATGGATTCATTGACTCATCTACATCGGTGAATTCATCGACTCATTGACGTCAGTTTATTTATCAACTCATTGACGTCAGTTAATTCATCGACTCATCGACGTTGGTGAAGTTATCGACGTCGATGATCGACGACATTCATTGTCATCGGCGCAGTTCATCGCAACGCGATGACTAAAATCATCATCGATGAATTCGATGAATCGACTCATCGCACAAGCCTAGTTTCACGGGTATTTAAGAATTATATTTGCCACAAACTAAATAAGCACGAGTTTTGAAATACTTTTAAGTAATTATTATAAGAGTCTGAAGCTATATTGTATAACAGCGAAACAATCAAAGATGTAATGACGATAAATTCTAAAGAAACATTTTTTATATTCATGGACACGGATGGAGAAGAAATATGGACTCTAAAGTTAGTAGTGGATAATAGTTCTTGAAATTTAGATTTTGATGTACGTGAGTGGGTCATTTTATGGACCGAGATGACGAATTTGTAGTTAGGCTGAAAAGAAAGAGTGTCGCTTAGAAATAAAGGAATATAGGTTCTAGAGAATCTGCAAATACGCCATAGAACAAAGAAATCAATAAAGCGAACCCAGAAGAAAGGTTTAAAGGTATGACTTTTGAGGAAAGGGCTTTCAACATGCCTCTTGAGACGATTGGCATAAAATGGAGCAACGTGAGAAACTTAACTGTTGAAGGACGCAATTTTTTATAGAAAGAGTTGACGAGATTATTATTAACGCCGGAATTAATACGGCCAGCTGACCAGTATCCACCTCTTTCCCTCTCTCCGCATTTCCTCCTCCCCTCGCATTTTCTACTTTTCTTCCCGTCTCTATCTCCGAGGTAACAGATCACTATTTAGTCTTTTGTAGCCGACGATGAGGTATGGCCGACTAAACGTTCATAGGTTTTTTTGCGGGAAACCTTTTAGATGAAGGGAATTATAAATTTGATAGAGAGGAAATTCGCATTTGAAGAAAAAACTTTCCTTGTCGTGCAAAAACATAATTATTCACTAATAGTGCATCAAGCATTTTGCAGTATGAATATAAACTCTTCCTTGCTTGGTATCCCAACAATGCCTCTGAATTTCATCCATAATGCCAAAAACGCTCCACCTGAACTCGACTCGAGCTGGAATGCCAAGCGAGTGAATTTTTCAGCGACGAAAGAGGCAAAATGTCGGCAGTCAGGAGAGAGAGGATGTTCTGCCATAACTCGCGGCGTGCGTACGCTGCCTTTAAGGAATGCGGGGCGAATCAAGCGTCTATTTGGAATTCAAAAAGAGGGAGCAGTCAAGGCTCCGCTACTTCTTCCTGATATATTCATGCCACTCAAAGATTTTTCGTCCTTGCGTTACCTCGCCCATAGGGATCAAGACTAGTGGAGGATGGTGGGTTCATATGAGGGCTGGAGCATATTTTCCCCTACAATTAATAATGAGAATATAAAATTAAAAATGTTCACATTTCCTGAAATAAAGGGAGACACACAGTAGACTCGTAAAGCAAAAATAATTATACATGTATAATTTTTCGATAAAAAATAAATGTTGTAACAAAGAAGATTATCATCCCATCTCTTTCATAGTATTATTCACAAAATATATTCCAGATATATACTTAATATGGTAAGAATTCTGCTTCTAATTCCTATAAACAATAAAAACTGATTCGGTTTCACTTTCAAGGAAATATCGGGTGATATCGGCAGACGAAACTAACCATTCGGTCGAAACAGTTAGAATGGTCAAAAATATCTAAATCGAGATGTGCAATGGATAGGCTTGCCAATACGCAGGCATTCAGCGCAATAGAATCACGGAATAAATTCACCTCCTAAAAAAGATGCTTTTTCAAGTCACTTTTTGAATTATTCTGGGAATTATTGCATGAAAGATCATTAGCTGTAAAAACGGCCTTACCTGGTTGGAGTTTCCAAATTGTTATATTTCGACGTTAGTAGAAACGAAATATTTGTGGTTGGGCAAACTTTTTCGCTGAATCGTTAAAGAAAAATGAGAGCAAATAGTTAAGGCATTACGTTCTCCCAAAAAATCTGTCCGATCGACTTTAACATAAAACCTATTTCAAACATGGGCATTTTGTGATTAATTTGAGTAAATTTAACGAATGCATTTAGTAATTCATTTTAATATTTGGAGACCAAATACAACATATTCTTCCAACGTTGTTATCAGGAGTACGTTTATTGGCTGCCAATATCGGATAATTTTTGCACGCGTTTGTGTGGATAAATACTCGCAATCGGCAATGAAATAACGCAGTTTAGTAAATAAAGTTCACGTTTTATTTTAGAACAGTGGATTCATGAATAAAGAGTAGCGTTGCAACTGAAAGCTTCGAGTGAAATATCGAATTGGTTGAAAGAACCGGAAGACGGCGGATTGTTAATCGTATCTCCTTCGTTGTCTCACGGGCATGCATCGATGCCGTCCACGAAAATTGATAACCGCGTCCGCTGAGAAAGATTTAATATCATGGGAGTATTGAGAAAAATTAAAAGAAAGGTAGGCTGAGGGAAGGTTGCCTAGGAGGGCTGCCCTAGAAGAGTGGGCATGGTTATCAACGGAGGATAGAGGTATGATACATACTTACATATAGGCATATAATTCCACTTCGCCATTCCTTCCTTTCTTAAATAATTAAGTTATTACCTTATCCCTAGAAAATTGTCTTGTTTATTAGATTCATCAATCAAAACCTATTCTTTAAAAAGGCATGTGCTTCTATATTACTCATGCATTACACTCTTATACGATCTCCTGTCAAATACTTATAATATCTCTCCTATTTACGTTCATTTTACCGTATTTTCCCATTAAAAATTTAAGATGACAACTTTTACGAAAACCATTAGATTTATTAAAAACGACCCAGGTTTCGATGTGCATTCACATCATCTTCAGGTAAATGGAGGCCGATGTGCAGGCTTTATATAGTTAACATTACCAGGTGGGGAGAGGGGGGGAAGAGAACAATACAGGAGGAGGGTGGTCGCGGGAGGGTAGGGGGGGGGGCTAGGAAGACGAAGTGGAGGGGAGTAAAGCTTTGAGGATGGGGGAATAGGCAGGGAGCATACATACAAGGAATTTATCACAGTCAAGTTGGTTTTTAAAAATCTCTAGCTGTTCTAAAGCATTCAGCTTGCGTCTGTCATTTTTAAAATGGAGAGGTGTCATGGTAAAATCACTTTTATCTTTTATCTCTTAATCACTTTGCAGAAAGAGTATGGATTCGGAAGGAACTTCAGAAGTGTTACTTTATCCGGCAGAACCTTAGCTACTACCTGTTTGTCCTCCACATCGAACTTACTAATTCCCTGTGTGCCACGGAATGGAACATCATCGATGACTTGGTGCGCCGCTCGGGCAGCAACGTCGCATTCAAGAAACTTGGGAAGATGCGCAGTAAACTATCCAAGCTACGAAGTGCATCTTGTTCACTTCCTACATACCCAACACCTCCCCAAACCACCCACAGTTTTTACCCACGAGTGTTAAACCTCTCTCATCACACTTTCCACGATTGTGAATTGAAATTTTTGGAAAAAGGTTTAAAGTTTGCCCCCACTTTGCCAATTCCCCCCTGCATGTGGAGCGCCTAGCAGTTGACTGCGAGGTAGCATTGCCTAGGGAGTGTGTACGAGTGAAGCATAACGTGGCCAATTTCTTCTATAATTACACCCAACTGAACAAGCAACCACTCCTCCGCAATCCCGGTTTGGACCCTTCAATGAAAATTATTTCTTCCCTCCAGCGGCAAATTAAAGCAGGAGAACTGGTGCTACAGAAGGCAGACAAAGGTAACTGCTTGGTCGTCATGGACAAGATCACATATTTCGAAAAATGCTTTGATTTCATCAACGCCAACAACCTAGTGAAACTCAGCTAGGACCCCACAACCATGTTCTAGAGCGCCATACGTGACGCCATACGTGACGCCATCCGCAGCAACCCACTACTTTTCCCTCCTCGCAGTGGCCCACTCTTTGTGAACCCCAATCCCCTTCCCCCCTCCTCTACGGCCTCCCAAAAATACACAAGCCAGACACCCCTATCCGACGAGTTATTGCAAGCATGGGAGCCCTAGCTCATAAACTGGCTAAGAAATTGAATGACCTCCTGCTCGAATTCTCGTTCTTCGAGCCACAACGCGCGCTGAAGAACTCCCAAGATCTTGTCAAGAAAATTCATCACATCAGTGTGTCTGGTGTCTTTTGATGTAAAGAATCTCTTCCCTAATGTCCCACTCAGTGAGGCCGTGGACATTGCACTCAAGATACTGAAGGAGAAGGGACACCCGGAAACAATTGTGAAAGAATTCTCGGTTTTGCTTAGTGTGTGTGTCCCAAAATTATTTTAAATTTAATAACGAATTTTATGAACAAACCGAGGGGCTGGCCATTGGATCACCCCTTTCCCCTTTGCTGGCCGAAATGTTTTTAGATAACATAGAGACGAACCTTTTTAATGTTGGCAAGAATTTTACATCGCAGGTCATTTATTGGTTTAGGTATGTGGACGACGTTTTAATTTTATGGAACGGAACCGACAGACAACTGGACATCCTTTTTAACTTTATTAATAATTTGCATCCAGCCATAGCTTTTACTCGTGAATTGGAGTGTAACCGTTCAATCAATTTCTTAGACTTGACTATCTCCCTTGAAGAAGGGAGGCACCATTTTTCAATTTTCCGCAAACCAACCTATACCGACCATGTCATACCTGCTGATTCCAGACACCCTTACTCGCAAAAACTTTCCGCTTTTCACGCCCTTATTAACCGCCTTTTCAACATTCCCCTGAACGACTCAGGGTTTGAAAAGAAACCCAAACCATCAAACAGATTGCAGTGAATAACGGCTATCCACACTCACTAACAGACAAATTAATTCGCAAGAATAGGAGGAAAAGAGCCGTGGCCAGTTTGTACAACAAAACTGTACCCCCTGTTCAACAATGGCGTTCAATTACCTTTTTTGAGGAGATTTCCTCTCGAGTGGCGCAATTATTTCCGAAAGACCGTTATAAAGTGGCATTTAAAACACCATATAGTGTGAAAAAACTGTTAGTGAACTGCAAGGACCCCATTGAACCTCAGAAGTTAAGTGGTGTATACTTAATGAAATGTAATGAATGTGGTGGACAGTATGTTGGACAGACCTGTAGAAATTTTGAAATTAGACAAATAGAGCATAAAAGGGATTTTAGAAATTTTACTTTTAACGGAAGCTACTTCGCCAGACATCTTTTAACCCACGGACATAAAAGTAATTTTACCATGACACTTCTCCATTTTAAAAATGACAGACGCAAGCTTAATGCTTTAGAACAGCTAGAGATTTTTAAAAACCAACTTTACTGTCATGGGTGAACATTAGTCCAGTGCCGCGTCTTAGACAATTTAATACGGCCTGGTTATCGATATACATACAAATATGAGAGAATTTAGGCACATTAGCATATGCGTACAGCATTCTATGAAGAGAGATGGCTGGACTAAAATTTATTCAAAATTTTATACTTTAAAAGGGATTTATTTACGCAAAAGGTATTTTAATTCCAGAGTTTCTTTGGATTCAGACTTTTGAGAGGCCCCGATCCACCATAAGTTTTGCTCTTCTACAATATACCTACTGGTCAGAAACAAATTCGCTCGATTTACATTTTAGCATTTTAATAGAAAGTTGGGTACTGAAATGCTCTCCCAAAACTTTGAAAATAAGCTCCTAGAACAGTAATTTTACTTTCCTCTCCAAATTTTAAAATCTCCCACTCAAATAATTAAGTAGACCTTTGATCAGTGCAGGAAAATACTTCAGTGAAAAACTTCAATAGACTGAAGATAATGACAAGAGGAGTCAATGGAAACAATGCAATATTTTATAAGTGCCAATATTTCCATTTAAGGTGAAGAAGCTCCAGAAAATATGGAGATAGTACGATATGGAAATATTCGAGAGTAATTATCCTTTTTGATTATCACTCACATCTAATGCATTCATTTTATATAAAATACAATCGAGAATAATCATCATCGACCGAAGACTAACATTAAACCTTAGTCTATATTGAGACCTTCGTCCATTAAGTGAAAAAATTAATTCCTCCGCTAAGAATTTTCAGCTCTATCAAGCATCATCAGGGATTTAGCGTCATTTTTGAATCATGACAAACGAATTTTGCCTAACATAAAGCTAATTAATGACATCAATAAAAAGAGTTTAAATTGTAAAGTACGGCTTGTTATGTAGAAACCAGTTCAGAAAATTTCCAAGTAACGCAAAGAGAAATAGGACAGCTATCCCCATAACGAGCTGGAATTTTTATTCTTATATCAATGCATTGATTTATGGAATTGCTCAATAATGAACAAAATCAAAACGCCTTAATTTATTGAAAATTGCAGTTAAACAGTATACTGTGTGTTAATGCACACGGAACGCTGGTGAAATAATTAGAGTGATTAAGTTTTAAAGCAAAAAGTTTGTAACAGTAATGATTTTGTTTTGATGTTAAAGAATGAAGTAAAAACCGGGATCTTTTCACTAATTGAGGGTTAATTGACTGTTTTGGTGTAGTTACATCAGCTTCAATTTGATGAAGTACACTTGAAGGTAATTTAATGGAATAGAAACGAGTCGATTTTATCAAATATTAGTGAAAAACTTCAAATGTTTTGCTTCCACCATTATGGAACGATTTATTCAAATTATACCTGAATTTGAACTTTGCATGAACATTAATGCACAAAAGAAACTCCCATGTTACGGAGAAACTTTCAAAAACGAGATAATATTTTGACCTCGAATGTCCCCACGGGTACTCATCAAAAAGGAGGTGTATCCAGAACCTATTTTTAACTTTCATTGCGGTCAATTCCATTAACCAATTTCATGGGGGTCTCCGATTAACTTTTTTACTTTAGAAAGACCAGGGTCACCCAGGATAACGGCACGAAGCCAGACCCCGAGAGAGGCACGGAGGAGGGGAACCGCGGGGCTCAGAAGTGAAGGAGAGAACACGAGGAGTTGGAAGGGCGGAGGGAATTACGAAAAAGTGAAGGGGACGATCGACGAGCAGAAAAAATAGAAACTCCCGGGAAAAATGACATGAGCACGTAAGGGCGGTAAAATTGAGAGATATAGGATCGTCGGGGGGGGAGGGAGGAAGGGAGAGGATGGAAAAGCCGAAGGCGTGGAGAGACATAGAGAGGGACATAGAGAGAGAGAGAGAGAGAGAGAGATGTCACGGACAGACCTGTGAGAGGGCAGAGGAGGAAGGGTGAGGAACTCCGTCTGCAGAATTGAGAGGATGAGACGTCGAGGGTGGCAGGCATTTTTTCATCGCTATTAATCTTTCGCGAAGGGATTCGTGGCCGAGTGGGAGGACACAACCGATGCGGGCATTGAATAACCCTTCATCTCTGATCCCTCCTCAATCATCACCGTTACTTCACACACTTATTTCTCACCCTGCACCTCAAAGTTACTCTAGTTCTCACCCTGTACTCCCAAGTTATTCTACACAACGTTGCTGTACCATATACCATAGGAGCTTTTGCCTGCTGATACCAGAAAACTGTTAGTATCATTCCTAATTTCCCTCGTCTCGATTATTGCTGCTTAGTTTACAATGATATCCCAGATGAGCTTGATTTGAAACTTCAGCGCTTATTAAATTGCTGTGTAAGATTTGTCTTCGGTCTACGAAAAGATGTCCATATATCGCCATACCTTAAGGAAATCGGATGGCTCACTACAAAACAACGACGTAAATATTTCCTTGCGACATTCCTTTATGTATTATTTATTCTAAAAAAGCCTGAATGTCTTTTTAGTTTCTTCAAAACTATGCCTAAAACAACCCATATAACAACTAGAATAGATGTCAATTTCATTTATTACCCCGCTCATCGGACCACCTGCTTCCATAATTCCTTCCAAGTGGTAGGGTCGAAACTTAGGAGTTCAATCACTGA
This sequence comes from Ceriagrion tenellum, assembly GCA_963169105.1. Taxonomy (NCBI): domain Eukaryota; kingdom Metazoa; phylum Arthropoda; class Insecta; order Odonata; family Coenagrionidae; genus Ceriagrion; species Ceriagrion tenellum. The sequence goes on from OY720634.1 coordinate 15,484,870, forward strand.
GGAGCTAAAAAAGCGTTTCCACCATTAGTTGCTTTAAATCAAAGATGTATTGTCCACAATTTACCGACTCATTATGAGTCATTTGTCGAGTGCACAATGGTATTGTTTGTTTTATCGTTACTTTTCTATTGCTATAATGCTTGTAATTGCATCTCAATTTTTATAATAATTTATACATTACATACCTATTTTGAATATTATTTTTAATGTCACTGACGTGTACATTATAATTTTTAATTAATCGCTGGTGTAATGTAACATGCTGTTACGATATTAATTTTTCAAAATCACGGTAAAACCTTTATTATTTCTGCTGTTTTTTTCTCTCCCTTGTTGTCTCTGATGTTCTTGTATCTTCTCTCACAGCGAACTACTTTATAGTGTTATTAACAGATTTTTATTTGATGTAATGTGATTTCGTTCTTTTGGGACGAATGGTCCCGTAGCAATAAAACTAATTTTCAATATTCCAACGTCGTTCGGAATCGGGGAATATTGATGAACATGAACCTCACTTGGCGCGACCGTGTACTTCAAATTTCAAATAGGATCAATGGCACAGTCTATCGACTTAAACTCTTTATATACTACCATTTCATGCTAAAAAGTTACTAGTTACTATACTAGTTTTTCCACATTTTGAGCATTGCTCATTGATCTTCAGTGACTTGACAAATGAACATAAAGAGATACTCCAGCGATTGCAGAACTCCTGCATTTTATTCTTAATATTCGCCGAGAATTAGAATTACATCCCTTTCGAGCACAACCAGCCTGGCTAAATATTGAAAACAGACGCCAATACATGCTCTGCACATTTCTGTACATGCTATTCTCCCGGAGAGAACCTTGGTTTGTCTAAGATATTTTTAGTAGACCTCCACTATCTCGGAGCATGTCTACTAGTAGTGACCCCTGCTAACCTGTACTGCCCCGCGCATCGAACCAGTAAATACCACCTATCATTTTAGTCTGTGCCACCGAAACGTGGAACTCTCTACCGAACTATATCAAATGCAGTCAGACTCTTTCTGCTTTTCAAGCCAAATATCTCACTACCTGCTTGCGAAGTAGTCCCGAACTTTTTACTTTGGATTTCTCACTGTTAATATCGAATAAGTTTGTCTCGCTTTGTTGTACTCTCTTTGTGGTTCTTAATGCTTGTTTTATTGTAAATTGTATTTGATATTTTTTTAATGCTCTTAGGGGTGATGTACTCAGAGTAAAATAAAGTATTCTTATTCTTATTCCTAAAGTTACATAATTCATTAATTTCTCTGCACGACTATCACTCTCAGTAACGCTTTAATACCTTATTTTTAAGTCTACCAAATTATTCCACTTTATTTTAGAAATAAAATGAGATCTATTAACTTATCCAAGCGCGCAATGAGCATGTGCACGTTATTCTTATGCGATCGGAAAATTATTTTTACCCTAAATGGGCAAAATTTCCTGGATTGTGTCTTTATTCAGGGTGTACTTGACTATGAAAACTCATGCCATATTAAATTAACTTATCACACAAGCTGTGTAACCCATGGTGGCTGCAAATATTTAGACTGTCATTTATTACTAAGTGTACATTACGTCCAGAAGAGATAACGGAATACTTGAATGTTAAAAGTTAAAAAAAAAAATTAAATACATCTGGCTGATGTTTAAAACGCTATAATAATATAAAGGCTTAAATTTACTTTTAAGTCATTATCATTGACTTATTTCAAATTATGGGTAGCAATTTTGACCAGCTAAAAACTTCATAAGCAGAGCTTACATTAAAACGTGATTGATAAAATTGTGTAACGTAAGATGCCAAAAAAGTACATACCTAAGTAGGTTCTTTTTTACTCCAAATAATTGCCATTCCTAAGAAAAACTTTTAATTTTAGAAGAACTTCCTAAGCACGATCAGATATTTCTGTAGATGTTAGATAATAACGTAAATTCAAAGGTAGAAAACGTTTTTCTCCACCGAAACCAGAAGTAGTAAAAAATACAGTTTTTTTGAAACCTAATTCCGCACAACCAGTCACGCCAATGACATTAGAAAAAAATGAAAAGGTTTGTGAGAAACTTAAAAAGAAAACAAATTTCCCAACTATCATGAAAGTTTTGACAAGAAAAACTCGTAAGAGGAGCAGATAAGAAATGAATAAGAGAAGAAAATGGCACCAATGAGGATGAAAACAGTATTTCCTATATCTCGAGTAAACATTTGTAAAGACATAAATAATTAATGGCTTACTTTAGGATATGCACAAGATGAGTTAACTGATCAAAAGAAGTAAATTTCAATGAAATATTGATTAATTTGGCATCATTTCCGCCTGAAATATTAATCCATGGCTTCATCTCCATGCTTTCTTCGACTAAGCCAGCGAGAGTTTCTCTCTGCCCTCCCCGCTGTACCTAATCCCTCGTTTTCCGTTGCGCACATCCGTCCTTAACCAAGTTGTCGGTGGCCTCCAGGGTAATCAACCAATCCGATTATACAGATGGTATAACTGCCGAGAGGAATGTTAAGAGGATGAAATTTATCGTGGAATGAACACTTCCGGCTGACGGAAAGCTTTGCGCCAGATGTGATTATGGAAGATAAGGAAGCGTTTACACCATCTTCCATATTTTCGTCCAGGAATAAATGGAAGACCTTCTCCGCTTATCACAGAACTGAAAGTATCTCGGACTTTATCAGATCATGAATGAGGATAGATAGTGAGAGGAAGGTAAGCCGTTAAAAGGTATATACATAAAGGCACGCCACAGACAATTCGCTCCACAGTGGATAAACCCTAGAAAGCCATTACCCCTTCATTAAAAATATTTTGGAATAAGATTCAGCAACTGATTCCTGAAATAAGACCATGAGTATAAGAAAACCACAGAAGTGTACAGAAGAATACAACGGGAAACACAATATGAAACACCTAGCAGAAAAGTACCAAACAGATTGGAGACATTCTAAGGCATGATAGGTTTGTGAAGGTCTCTTTGTTAAAGAGTATTCCTTTCTATGAAATTTGTATCTGAGCAGCCGAGGTAAGTTTGCATCACGCTTCTTCAATACTCCCTTCTCTTGAATGTCGCAAACTTAACTATTAGAATTTCTTGAGAGGAAAAATAATTTGTCAGATAAGGTGAATAAAACAATTGGGAGCAAACTTCAAAAGGACCCGGTTAAACTGAGGAACTATATTTTCCAAAATAACATGGGTTTTTTAAGTATGCCATTTTTATGCGTATAAAGCATAATTTAACCTCTGGTTTAAGAATGCTGTACTTCATAATGAGATTGTGGCCGCAGAGTACTTAGTAAAGAGTCAAGCGTTTGGGACCATGTGAAAAACAAATTCAAGAGAGCATATTGAATATACGAAATTTTCATTAAATACGAAATGGAACGTCGTATAAAATATAATCAATATAGCAGTAAAATTTAATTATCTCTCATATCTACGTTTTTGTGACGCCTCCCAAATACGTCATTCCTAGGGATGGCATCCAATAGGTGCCTTCTGCAAAAAATTGATATTCGATGAATGAATTTTTTACAATGCTTCTATTCAATTTATTACTACTAGTCTTTTCCCTACTGCTTGCCCCTGTGGCAGCTATCAATGGATAACATGTAGACTATCCAACATGGTATGATCAGAAAGCTATCGGAATATATCCAGTCGATAGTTGAAAATAATTAATTTGAGGTCCTCGTGCTAAAATATTGCAATATTGGAACGTGAAGATAATTGCGAATGATTCAGGCTTAACAATGAAGAATATTATTTTTTTAGTGAGGCAAAATCTTTGTCTCTTTTCCATAATAATTTATTAAAGTAGTGTCAAGGTACATTTAGTTAATACGCAAAAAAGTAATTTTCCTGGAATAAGTTCTTTATTTATTTATATGTATGTGACCATGGCTGCGAGGTAAATATGTTTAGGTGAAATAAAAAGTTCAATGAGTGTAAGAAGATTGTAGATTTGTCGAGTATTGGGTGTTCGGTACCTCCTCGGATGATTAGTACGATCAATATCTAAATCATGCCGTAATAAAAAGACACTCTCGACGAATATTATGTTTAAATATTTTGGCGAGGCGTACTTTCTTTTAATAGCTTATAAGTGAGGTATGCGCTGTCTCTTATGAATAATTGATTGTCTTAGCAGACAAAGGTTGCAGAAACATTAAAAGCAAGCGTTAATAATTCATGCCCTATAATATCTCCAAATAATTATATTTCTAAATTTCTAAAATGAATTTATCAATGCGTGAGTGCAACGATAGAAAAGAAGATGTACGGTTCATTCTAAAAGAGTATCTTCTTTTCCAAGAACAAGATTAACCTAGTATTCTTAATATGTTTGTAAGGAAGACAAACTAGGTTTTATCCACGGTTTTACAAGGGTCGGAGCGCTTCTGCAAGTTGCAGAGTTCTCCATTCACGATATCCCAACCACTAAGCCAACTGGAACAAGATTTAGTGTACCTTTTTTCACTCACAATGCGGTGGCTTTGGTTTCCTGAAAGCATCACAGTACGGAGGAGTAATAAGTCTGACTAGGAAGTGGAGAAAAAAAAAGATAAAATAAAGCCAAGTCAGAAAATGGAGGGTTTAGTTAATGAGGGCAAGTCGGAGTTGGAAGAATAGACATCTACATACTACCCCGTGAGCCGCCGAATGGGCGTGTGGCAGGGGGTGGTAGGTCACCAGCCGTGTAAAGATATAAAAGTTTTGGAGATAAAATGGTGACATGTCCAATGGGAGTGTATTTGGAGGAGCTCAATTTTTATTGTGGTTGCTTATTGTGCGCGGACAGAACGAGTTTTTGTACCCTATCTGTTTGGCAGAGTATCTCTCTAATTTTAACGCATCTGTCAGACCAAGAAATGTAGTGGGGTGTCATGATAATATTCTCTATGTCCCTCTGAAAAATATCAGTTCTGAATTTATCAAGCAACCTAAGCCTAGCGTGCTGCTTCCGAGTCTCTAGGGGATCCCACATGAATCCCTTTAACAGTTGAGTAACATTATATGTTCGTTCGCAGCAGTTTTGAACGAAGCGTGCTGTTTTTCTTTGTATTTTGTTAATTATTTTGGTTCAATATTTATGACCAGGGTCCCAAATGCTCGCGGCGTATTCGAGGTTTGGCCTAGCCAGAGCAAAGAAGCATCATTTTTTAACATTTTGATCCGAAGACCTTCCTATTATACGTTTAACAAAACCTAGTTTCTTTAATGCTGTGCCGCATATGTTTTGTATCTGTGTTCCTCACGATATATCTGAAGTTAAGGTAATTCCAAGATAATAGACATATTTAACGAGAGGGGAGGTTGAGGTGTGAAGGAGATGGAATAACTTAGAGCTAAGGATAGACCAGAGAATGATCTGTGGAAGAGTTGACAAGAATAGAGAGCGGGTGTATTACAAGTGCGTAGGAGGAGATGGGGCAAGGGAGTTTGAAGGAGCGGAGGCCAGCTTCCTTGTCCCGGGAGAGGACAAGACAGACGAGGAAGACTTGCTATGCAGGGGCAGCCTGGCAGGTGGAGTGGAAATCGCTCGGTGGACGATGGAAAAAAGGGAAGAAAACTTTTCCATGAATACGTAATCTAGGAAACGCATTCTGGTCACACGTTCACCTACAGACCAGCACATTCTGACACCTCCGTCGACTCACAGGCAGGAAGGGAATGTCGGCGGAGACAAGGCTCGTAAGAGAGGGATCGTCTGTTCGACTGTGCTATCGATTGCAAAAATATATCGAATCCGACGGGCACTCTTACCCTTTTCAGTGTACAAAGTCCTCTTGAAGCTCTAACCTCTCATGGTGCCAGTCACACACGTCCTGGAACATGGTTTTTTCGAACAATATGCGACGGTAAACTGAAAGCGCAACATGAGATTACTGGCCGAAAAAATATCACATTTCATCAATATCAATAATGAGGCAGTAGCGTCTAATTTTTGCATAACTTTCATTGCAAAAACAGTCGTCCCATTATGGTGCACCCTCTTTTTCTGCTTCTTAATGAAAATACCTCTTGACTAAAACTTAATAGCCACATTTTAGTCCTCCTTGTCAGCATCCTCCCAGCATAATGCGGTGATGCACTCCTTCTCTAGGAGCCAAATAAGCCTGCGAAAGTAGGTTATACCATATAGGTAGATTTTAGATTGTACTTGTTCTTCTTTTAATTATTTCAATTATCAAGAGACAGAATGTCGAAGCAAATGCTTAAACATTGAAAAAATTGCATACCAAACTTGCCGCACTCTTTTCATAGAAATTGGTGAAATTGTAGCCCGCCCTAATGAGTAATGCATGATAGGGACTCGGAGCTATTGCTGAGTGGCGAGAGGTTAATGATGGGATAGGTAGACCGGGTGTTTAAGTCGAATATTGAAGCTGGGTGTGCCGAATTATGAGCTCGGGTGCTCTTTCTCTCCATAAATGAGCACTCTTCAAAGATTGGACGAAAGGAAAGAGTCAGATGGCGAGGAACACTTGGTTTGGCCACTTATACAGGAGAGTGTGCGAGCTTCCAACGCACAAATATATTTCTTCGCAAGTACATTTCCCAGTAGGCAACGACCTTACCTGATGAAAACACCAATTCTCACTCCATCAACAAATTCAACTATCGTCGGCTTGGCTATAAGTTTGGTTCAGTAGTCGCCCGCTTCGCGGCTCGTGCTGTTTGGCAAGTCCTCGGGAAGCTAACAGAAAGTCTGAAATAAGAATAGCTGTCGAAGCATATGGAATAGAAACACCACTGAGAATACATTGGCCTCAATATTCTTTATCGGTGGGAATTTATAAGAAGGATGAATTGTAAATTAATAAAGATAGCATTATCCTTGAGGATGCATGCAAATAATGGCTGAAGACGGAGGAGCAGGTCGACGTTACTATACTCAAAACCAATACCTCAAACAGAGTTTATTTGGTTTCGGCTCCATCATTAAGCTACTAAAATTTTTCATTCGAGAACTTCCACATTTAAAATAGGTTCTCGCGATCGGACTCAGTTAAATTCGAGAGTGTCTATGATTTTGGCCATTATACTACCATATCGTTTCCTGGCGCCGCAGTGGGGCAGAAAGAAGATCTGGGAGGACAAAAGTCAGATTTTTGAAAGCGTCCCTTATCATCGCCTCAAAATTAATTGAAAATGACCTTAACACAAATCGAAGCACACCTCATTAAATATTGTTAATCGAATCACCATATTAATACAACATGGGGGCATCTCTCCCTTTGTCTCCTTGAACAAAAGATACCGGGACAATAGGCGAGGAGGGTGTGGAAAATAAAATAGATGCCTTACTCACAGAAGATCATTTTGAAGTTCGGAAGGGGAGAGGAACTCGAGAGGCAATACTAGCGCTTATAATGATTCTTCATAAGAGACTGAGAAAAGGCCGGGAGACCTACGTTGCCTTTGTGGATTTGGAGAAGGCCTTTGACAGTGTCAATTGGGAACTTTTGTTTCGGGTGTTAAAAGAAGCTAGAACAAAGTTTAAGGACAGAAGGGTAGTGTGGACGGCAACTATAACTTGCAGAGAACACCAAAAGGAGGCCAAAATCAGACAAGGGGTGATACAGAGATGTTCTCTGTTACCCACTCTCTTCAATATATACATCCAGAAAGTAATAGATGAGGTGAGAGAACGGACGGGACATAAAAAAGGGGTACGAGCACATGGAACAAAAGCTGACATGATAAGATTTGCTGATGACATAGCAATCCTGTCTGAGAGTGAGGAGGAGCTGCGAGAGATTTTGGAAGTAATTGAAGAAGTCCTCAGAATCCGATATAATGTAAGGTTGGCTGCATTTGAAATAATTTTATAAGATAAGGTTGGCTGCATTTGAAATGTGGTGCTATCGCTGAATGCTGAAAATTCCCTGGGTAGACAGAACCACCAACAAAGAAGTGATAAGAAGGATTGGGGAGGCGCCATGTTTGCTCGAGACATTTAAATAAGGAAAGCAATATGAATCGGCCATATTCTCCGACGTTCTGGGTAAATCGCTGACATATTGGAGGACACAGTGGGAGGGAAGAACTATAGAGGCAGGACTAGGTTAGAATACACTGAACAGATTTTGGAAGGGCTGGGATGTACCTCATGTCACCTGATGAAGGGGTTGGCCCAGGACAGAGATGAATGGAGAAGAATTGCTGCTGCTTACCAATCCTAGGATTGCAACCAGAAAATAGAGAGTGAGTATGATGGATGCTCCGTTATTTAAAGTGATTTCTTGTGGGTATGTCAAGTATATGAATCATTACGCATAAAAACCATAGCCAGCTCTGCTTGATACAATTCCACTTAGGAACTGGCTCGACGACAACGACGTATATGCTTCCAAAAAATAATCAGTGGTGCCTCCGAAAAGTATGCTTCATTATGTTGTGCGACGAATGCGTGTCATGAAAAGCGGCAAATGAAATATTCGGAAAATCGAATTTCATTCTGCCAGAATTGGGTTTCGCCCCACAGTGCGGCGCTTTGAGTATTTGGATTGGATGAAAACATATAATTCTTAAGAAGAGATTTAGTAACAATTAGTTATTTATAAACCTGTAAGAGACTGTTAATGGTATAGTGAAACATCGCTATATTCCATTTCTTTTGTATTATTAAGCATTTCTCGAAAAATTAATGGAAACCCATTCCCGGCGCTACAGCAGCGCTTGGGAATCGAACCGTACTAAGGATACTACTGAGTAATTAATTATACATTAAGTAACATATTCAAATCATTTACAACATCTGTTAAACTAATAGAGAGGAAAATAATTTTTGTTAACATAATAGCGTTATTTTATTAAATTGATCGGCTTATAGTGATACAAATGTAATGTACTTGAAATATTTGTGGAGAGAGAAACTTAGTTTTGAAAGATATCAGTAACGAATATTACTTATGAATAATTAGTGTTTATGACTACCACAAGATGGAATGCATAACAAGCAATTGCTTGTTTAAATTACGTAATGCGATCGAATCTCTCTTCTCTCCTCGACAAAGCCGTTGGCTGGGAAGTAATTCCATATTTCCAGATTTTAAAATTTTTTTATGATGGACACATGATAACAACTTAGCTGTAAATGACAAAAAATCGAGAGTCATGCATGTTGTACCGAAGAGCTCACAGAAAAAAAATAGTAAAAATTACCAAACATTCACATGACTGCTTACATATAAGTTAAATAAATTGTAAATGTCCAACATTGGAGCAAGTAACAGAGTATAAATATTTGGGGAAAATTATTGATGACGCCTTTACATTTAATAATCATGTCATAGCACTAAATACAAGATTAAGAAGAATTTTATATCAAATGTAATACATAAGTAAGGTAATTTCTTTTCCTGGTTTGAAATCAATGTACCATAGATTAGTTGAAAACATAATACGATATGGCCTAACTGTATGGGGTAATGTAAATAGTATGTACCATTATTTATTAATTAAGGAACAAAATAAATTCATCTGAGCTCTGTATGGTACAATACATAGAAACAACACAAATATTGAAGATATGTATAAATATCTAGGCATTTTGAGACTAGACAAATTATATAGATAGTTGATCATATTAGATTAACTATTTTTGTAATAATTAAAAAAAATACTTAATTCACAGAAAATTGAAAATTTTCGAGCAGCAGGAAAATATATTGTACCTTTGCAATACAAAAGGTATGGTAATGATACATTTAAAGTGGCAGTACCAAAAAAATTCAATATAATACCACTTGGTATAAGTAAATTAACCACAAGAAATGAAGTTAAGATAAAAATTAAAAGATGGTTGATAGAAGAATAAAAATTATGAAATAAAAAGATGTGTATTGTTGTACTATAAATCTAGAAAATACAATTTTGAAAATTTGCACTGAAAGAAAATGATGGAAAATGCAGCTGCCCAATATAATTATGTTATGATTAATGGAACCTGCTAACAAGTCCATGGGACTTAGCGGGGATTAGGTGGTATTTTATTTAAATATATGTATGCGTAAACATTTGCCTGTTTATCAATTTAACTTTTATATAAGTACACATTTGTATGTTTATCACTATTTATGCATTTGGAATAAATATGGATTTAATTTTTTTTTAATCTCTCTTCTATACTCGACAAAGCCGTTGGCTGGGAAGTGATTCCATATTTCGTCAGAAATTTAATTCGTTGGGAAATCATATGGAAATCGTTTTCACGATTAACTCTTTCATTGGAATGGAAGTAGGAGGAGAGCAAGTGGGGATGGTAAGGGTACGAATGTGTGGGACCCTAAAAAGGGGCGTTAACTGATTTCCCCTGGTTGAGAGGGGGAAACAAATACATATGAGAAGAGAACCATTGCAGCTATATTTTCCCTCGAATTTTAACATGCATTTAGAATGGAAGGGAGACAAACGTATTGGAAGATATGGAAATTAAGAGAAACTAGACCCTGGAAGTATGGACACCTGGTAAACTAAATCCTACCGAATGCCACCACCCAATTTGTTACTGAAGCTTAGCGAGCAATATTACAGCTATTAGGTCACTCAAAAGAATCTTTATTTTGCCAGGCATAGCAGTCCGATGTTTGATTTTGCTGTTTGCCATAGATATTACTGCGAAAGAGCGCAAACATGAAGTTTATCCTGAAAGTTGCTATCTATCAAGGAAATTGAGAGGAAATAGAATAGATAAAGTGACTTCCGTGTACTTGAGTTTTTAACCAAAATAATTTGGAGTATTTCACCAAAAATATCCACCTTTTGGGTTATTCAAGTAATCATGGATGTTATGGCTTCATAGTATCGTTGCTTTGAAGGAATATTTTCCTATAGTTTGTTATTATTTCTAGGAATCGTTTCTTATCTGAACGATGTCAAGGCGGTTTTTTTAAGCTTCGACGAAATAAGACAGCGATGGAAAAACCATGACGAAGAGCTAAATTGTTTACGTGAAGAGAGTAGGAGGGATAATCTAAAGATAAAGAAGAAGAAATTGTAAGTTCTCATTCTGAGTGTAAGGATATTATGAACTGAGAAGAATTTGGAGAAACAGAGCAAGAAAAACGCAAACAGATTTCGAGTAAATACATTCAAAATGTAAAGATTTAATATGTGATATAACTGTGAATCTTGGTCATACGGTTTGACGCTCGCACATAATATCGTGAAATGTGCAGTGAATAAGCTGGTCCTTACTCTAGGAATAATGATCAAGCCGCCGAAAGAATACTTTAAGCAGTATATCTGCATATAAATTAAAGATGAAATTGTCCTCCTCTATTCTCGGCAAACTGATGATATACCGAACAGGTATTACGTCACCTTATAGGTATATTAGCAGTTCGCTTAAAATATATTCTAAGATATTTGTTGTTTGACGACAGAGACACTAGTTAGGAAACAAAGAAGCTTGTACCTTTACGGTTCATTTGAAATGACCCAAAGTTGAGCTTAGTAAAGTATTATCTCCCCAGTGGTGAGTGCATCTTTGTCGATGAACTGTTATTTTGGTTTATCGGCCGAGGTCACTTTAGGAAACTTCGTCCGTCTTAGCCAGACAAGTATGGAATGAAGGTTTTATGGGCAAAAGATTCTTCCACAGGGTATCATCTTCAAGGGATTGCATATTTCAGTAAAACATAACTGGACAAAGGACTCCCATCTATTATTCTTATCATGTGAGCGCAAAACGTAATTACGGATAAATATTTTTCAGCCATTCAACATGATCAGAAATTGAAAAATATTGGAATAATAATGATGAGGATTAGGAAAAAATTATACCGTTGAATTTTCTTCCTAATGGCTGCGGTGCCGATTCATCAGTTTTTGGATTGTTTATAGGAGCAACCACGCCTTCATACGCCCCTTCATGAGGAAAGTCTTTAATTTTGTTGTTTTCTACGCACATTATGAAAAGTTGATTTTGAGAAACGAAGTAAATAGCAATAACAATGTACCCTAATGCCTAAATATCTTTCTCGTGCTTCGCACCGTGTAATGTTGTCAAAATCCGCCGACGTTTCGGAAAACGACTTGTTTTCCATTTTCAAGGCACATGTTATTTCCGTCGTGACCGCTAAAACACCTATTGCATAGCCGCAATGAGTTTTATACCGGTCACGATGGAAATAACAAGTGCCTTGAAAATGGAAAACAAGTCGTTTTCCAAAACGTCGGCGGATTTTGACAACATTACCCGATGCGAGGCCCGAGAAAGATGTTTAAACATAATACACCGGGAAAATCTTAAATCATTTACCCTAATGCCACTTTGTGCAGCTCAGGTAAGATGTGTTAAATGGTTCAGACACTCAGCAAGAGATAAAGAACCAAATTGCTGTGCGCATATTTATGGATATTTTAAGACGTCGGTAAATTTGTAGCCTATATCATTTTTCCTGAACCAAATATTCTGTGGAAAGTAAAGGCAGTTGGTACAGTTTTCTGGAAATATTTGCAGAAAATGTGGAGAGAAAACACATACTGGGGCTAATGAACAAAGTGCATTCCAAAAAGGCGAAAAGGTATATTTCTCTTATTCAGAGTATACCACCGGAATGAAAAATTAACTACGAACCTGAGCAAAAATATTCAAGTGATATCAGTACCACTTGTGCACGATGAGGAGGTAAATATTTCAAATCATTGACTATCGTAACGAAAACAATAGCCCAAGTAATTTGTAATGCATGCTCAAACAAATGCTAAAAAAAAGATTATATTTGCAATACAAGCATCGAAACCTTTAATTTGTGAAAGATCTTGTCCTATAATACTAATGAAGATGCATTTTAGTATATTTGAGTCAGAAAATAAACATTCAGCATATGATAAATAAGTGATTATTCATTTCAAACGACTTCATGACGATAGATTGCTCCTGCGGCGCCGAGAATCCGTTCGCTATACAAAATCCAGGAATGCGTGCGAGAGATAATCGCCCACAAAGAAAGTGCAATTCATAACGCAAACTTAAAATATTCATTTAATATTTACCAACTTACACTAATTTCATTTTCATGTCATAATAAACCTTAGCCCTCGGTGCTTAGGAATAATACGAGGAATCACTTTTAATTATTTCTAATCTCTTACTTGCTAAATCTTTTCACCTGCAAACCGTGTATAACTTAAAAAGTTATTATTAAAAAACCTTTCTACTTAAACAGCTAAACTACATTCACTTCATTTGAAAACAAAAATATTGAACCACTCAATCATCTTAACTGTAAATCCTCAGTGCTATGAAGGACTCCCTATATCCTTTTGAGTTCTGAGCCAATAAATATCATTTGCTGAAGGAGGAGTGGTAATCACTATATCTCAATTTTTTACAGCTATTATTCGTTAATTCTCATGCAGAGGTGAGAGACATAAATTTCATTCATAGTTGAGATGATACTAAATCTATAGCAAACAATTGCATTATTTCACTCGCATTTTAGTGAGAAAAATTATAATCAACTAATTCAGAGAAGAATTCAACTGAAATCAACACAAAACGTACACAAGTTTAAGTAGCATGCAATGCTGCTGGAGAAAATACTTATCACAAATACCGCAGCGTATGATAAAACGATTGATGTGAGCAGCGTTATTTGTGCCATCATATTTTTGTGGTGAAACTGCGGTGGAATCACTTCACTCAGCGTGGCTGTTACGCATCTGCATGCATCTCTCTCAGACATCAACTGGACGCGTTGACACATTGGGAGAGTAAAATGGGAACAGCGTGAAGCAGGCTTCTGCCACATTCCATGATGAGCCGGTCGTTGAATGGCTACGTCCACAAACGTTTGCACTCCATCCGGTGGATACGTCACATCCGCTCTCATCTCCTCACTCTCGATGCTTCTCTTCTTCGATGCGATAGATCGTATTCGAGTGAGTCGAGATGCTGAAGATGCTTGCTTACTACGCGGCGCGCGAAGGAAGGAAATTTGTTTTCCCGGGTTACGACGGGAGATAGAGCCACATGAAAGTGAGAGCTGCTTACATTGAAGCGAGATGTGGGCGCGCGAGCACGTTTTCCCGACATCGCCTTCGCTCCCAGAGACACCGCTGGTCACTTGATGACAGGGCCGAACGGGCGCCCTTATGGGGTGGGAAAACATGACATATACTCGCCGAAATGCAATGGAAGCATGAGAACACAGTGGATGAAACAGATAAACTTTTATATGTATTTTACAGTAATATTCATGAATATTGCGATGTAGAGAAAATGATAAGCTCAGCTTGAAACACTGAGTGGATAACAACGCTTTACCCGACGAATGCATACTTTCTCCATAATCCTCCAAGGGATGACAGGGAATGTATCTGACACTGCTGGCCACAGAAATTATTTCCAACGCCTTCTCCGAGGCATCTCTGGCGTGGTATTTTGCTTATTCGACCTTAGGAAACATGAAGTAAAAGAGTGGACTGGTGGAACAGATAACTAAATTAAGTGTGCCTCAAAAAAAAAACTTTTAGGGGATACAGTGATTGTCTGTGCGAGTAACATACGAACTCCGAAGTTCCACCGTTACGCCAAAATTTTCCGTTATTAAGTTACGCCGAAAATTGCCGCTTCCATTGCTTTAAAGAAAATTTGAATCTAAGTTTCAGCTTCTGTCACCCAAACGGGAAAAGAAATGTGTACATATCGAAATTTCATGTAAATAGTAATAGACCAAAGTTTAAATGTTAAATCAATTGGATGATGATCGGATGTTTACGAATGAAACTGTGCTACACTGAAAATTAATGGTCTACAAAACTCAGGTAAAATATATTGTTGGCCAGAGTCAGGAATGATAATGACGAAAATGTACGGAATATGTCCATAGAAATTGTGAATAATTGAAAATTAATTTTGATACGATTTCTTCCAATGCTATATGACGTCAAAGGATTACCAAAAAAGGTTCTCCTATAGTAATATAGACGAAAAAGATCTTTCTAGGATATTTTGAGTATCCAAAGTAAATTTATTTCATTATCTAAGCATTAATTTAAGCTAATTCTCATTATTTACCAAGCAATTTCTTAGTACAGGCAGAACGAAGAAAAATAATAAAAAAATGTACTCTGAGCAGATATGTTTAATCAGAGAATGCTTTCTACCAGTAGTTTGTGGTAGCCTAAAAGTAAGGTTGATTTATATCAGACATAAATAGAGAATATTTATATATTAGTTGGACAAACAGCTGCGTTGTTGATATGATTGTCAACTGTGACTTTCACACAATTTTATACGGCAGAATAACCACGAATATTGGTATCTATGGGAATGTAGTGTATTAGAAGAAGGGCAAAGTTCAAGTAGACGAAGGGAATCGCCAATGAAGAAGTATTGCAATGATTTTAAATAATTTTATTTGCGAAGATATTTAGGAATGAAATCTATAATGAAAACGATTTAATTAATTAGTATTATTGAATTTTGAAAGAAAGTACTCCTTTGAAACATATTGGAAGGAGGTGTGAATGATAAGATTATTAAAGAAGGATAAAGATGGAATAAATCAGGTAAATCAAGAGGTACAATAAAGTGATCATTTTTAAAATGCATATTAAAATTTTCAGCTCATTAAAGAGTGTTGGAGGCTGCTGTTGCTAACTAATTATTGGATTGGCCAATGATGATGATGATGCTTGGTAAAATTAAAACTTCAGGCTTCCGACCACGGTTAAGAATAAAAAGAATGTTCAAGACTCCTTTTTAAATCTTTTACCTCACCGAGGAGATGGTAGAGAGACAATGAAGACAATTTAACTCAAATAAATTCTTAGACGAAACGCCTATTGCAACGTAGAGTGATAGGAATCGTTTCAGCGTTTTCTTTTCCCGTTCTCATCCACACCTTCAGCGGCTACTTATTCCTTCGAATGTCATTCCATCTTCGCCAGCCAACCCCTTGGTGTCCAGTGAATGCGAAAGGAATCCAGCCACGGAGGGATGGGACGTGATAGGGAGAACCAAGGATGGAATCGAATAGCACGTGTGACACTTGGGCAAGCTATGCATTTGGAATGCGACGTGGGAATCGCCGAGTGAGGTACAAAACGTGAACTCATATAATATGATATGAACTCAAAATTTCAAATTCCTAAAACGTGGATATGCGAGTTTACCTCCTGTAATTGGTATCTACAAACTACAGTACCGTATTCACCGCTTAGCCACTAAAAAAAGTGTAATCCACTAGTAAGATAATTTAAGCTGTCACCTAGAAGGTTTCAGGGACAAAATTTTGTGCATAACATAGGAGAATACAGTAGACATATTTATCGGCGAGAAATCAGGTGCATTCCTCAGCTAATTAATCTCGTTGCGAAAAAGAGAGTGAACTTTTAAAAATTTTTCATTCAAAATGGAGGCAGAGGAATGGAGGAGAGCCATCTCTGTACAATGAAGTATTCCTTCGTGCTAGTAGCTAGTTCATCAGAGCAAGGTTTCTTCAATTAAGCTACGATCGTGAAATAATTTTAGAGAATAGAAATGTTTTATTTGAAAGAGAAAATAAAAATGCTATCGCTCAAATTATCATTCTTTCTCTCTTTCATTCCAAATTCCTATGAATATATTTCCCGGCAACGATGCTA
This sequence comes from Ceriagrion tenellum, assembly GCA_963169105.1. Lineage (NCBI taxonomy): Eukaryota > Metazoa > Arthropoda > Insecta > Odonata > Coenagrionidae > Ceriagrion > Ceriagrion tenellum. The sequence continues at coordinate 15,501,495 of OY720634.1, forward strand.
AAGAAGAAATAAATAAGGTTTGATTTGAGAAACCGATATCCTTGCTTCCACCCGGGTGTAATTCCACACAGTCTATTAATTTCTTATCCGGATGGATGGCTGTATCGACTGCAGCGATATTACAACACTTTCTTTAAGAACGGTCTTCATAGTTATGATCATTTAACTTTTGGACTCTTCTGGCCTCATGTTTAAATGCGTCGGTCGAACTGCGGCTCATGGAAAACACGAGGGGAATTTGCAGCGCTAACAAGCCACAAAGGTACCAGATCTTACTTAATTATTCAGTCGAATGAATCTATAATTTGGAAAATTTGGGCAAAATTTCCAAAATGACTGGCATTAAAACACGAGCACTTAATGTTGGTTTACTTTAACGCTTGTGTTGAACTCCGGAAAAATTCAAAATCCCTCATCCCAAAGACCATCCCTCGTAACCTACCATTTCACAACCACGAAAAACAGAATGCGTGACTAAGTGACATTGAAATACTAGATTAAAATCATGATTCCAACCATCCGGAATAAATACGCTCAAGAGTATGTTTAAAATATTTTTTATAATTTTTTATATTTTTTTTTCATTTCTTTATTTAAAAACATAGACCACCTGGTCCCCCAAAGCCAGAGGCTTGTCTGGAGGTGTCATTAGAAAACGTACAGTTGTTATATGAACAGATATCAAAACAGTAAAAATTCAGATGTCAATATAAATAAAATAGTTGAAAGTACAATTTAAATAAACATATATAGAAATTTAAGTTCTTTCATAAAATCGTAATATGTAAAAATCAGTTGTCACATTAGGTTAAAATATTTAATGGCATGTTACAAAATCAGTGAGAAGTGTGTAAAACCCACAATCAAAACAGTACAATATAGCACTATAGAATCCACATAACACCTAGCAATATGGAATGTACACACACCCCTAAAAATACACAATCACATGAAATCCTCGCCAACATCATTCATAACCCAATATTTCATTTTCTTTTTAACTTCATGCATGGATTTCATATTTTGTAGCTCTAATGGAAGTCTATTTAAGATAATAGGAATTATTACATTATGGATTCTTTGCCCATAAGAAGTAAAAAATGAGGGAACTTTATATGCCTTTGGCCTACACCTTAACAATTGTATGTGTTTCATCATACTTATCCCTGTAATTCTTTGGGAAGTAGTTATTAACCACTAATATATAAATAGAGTTAGAGTTTATTAGTGGTTAGTATATTATATTTTGCGCTAAGGACACTGGGCGCATTAAAACCCTTAAAAATATCATTGATATTGTGAATAATCAATTTAAGTATCCTTTTTTGGTTTCTAATTATGTGTTGTAGGCTTGTATAATGAACGCAGAACAAATAAACAATCTACAAAATTTAACCATGATCCATTTCAAAGCCCAATATGGAGCTGAAAATGCACAGTTAAATAAAGGTGGAGAATTAACTCTCGACAACTCATGCCCGTATAAAGTCTCCACGGACCTGACTGGTTTGGCTGTGGGGCTCTTAAGCGGTGGGGCTAGCAGTCGCAAGGTAGTGGAATTTAGGATGGCCATACAGACGTATGCTCTGGCTCGTATGATAATACTTGGCTTCCGGAGGAAACGTTGAGAAGTGATATAAAAGATGTGGGAAATATTGAAGACGACCAACAAACAATTTGAGAAATCAAGTTATCGTGAAAAATTAATGCTAGCAATAAAAACTATAACCTTAACCATTTCACCGCGATGATCGACTTTGGTCCACGACCCTGAAAAAAACTTTTTCCTTGGCCGCGACAGACGCCCGAAGTCTCTCATGCTACGTCTCCGAATTAGGACGTGGCAGTGGCGATCTCTGGAGCGGTATAATTGAACCAAGTGAACACATGAAGAATACAAGTACGAAGAAAACAATAATAATATGACTTTCGTATTTTTCATTGTTAAAATGACGTTTTCTAAGAATGTTTGTTAAAAACCAGATACGCAGTGAAAGGGTTAAGATGTAAGAGGCCGCAGATTATTAATTTATTTCATTTCTCTTTAGCTAAAGTTCCGTGTAGGTATATATGCATGCTTCTTCAATGCTTTGAGAGAGTTCCTTCCTTCAATTATTGATCGTAGGATATTTTACAGTTTAAATTCAGAAAAAAAACCCTCTCTGAACCTTAAAGAAGCATAAACAAATAAATAATATTATTTTGAGAAATGTTGGTTATAGATAAATGGAAAATAAATATGTAATATAAAATTATAAATTACCTAAAAAAGCCTTTAAAAGGCATATGAAAAAAATATGATTTCTTCCTCTTCTTCAGTGTTCAACCCTTAGGTTGGTTTGCAGCAGTACGCCATTCCTCTCTTCTGTCTGCCTTTTTCTTCATTTCTGTGTATGTGGTGCAACCCACATCATTCACAAACTGCTGCATGAATGACATCCTTGGTCGTCCCCGGCGATTCCTTCCCTCTATAGCTCCTTCTGCTATTGTTCTAACGATGTTGTCGTGTCTTAGAATGTGCCCTACGAGTTTGTCTCTTCTTGTTTGGATATGCCTCGTCCCCGGCGATTCCTTCCCTCTATAGCTCCTTCTGCTATTGTTCTAACGATGTTGTCGTGTCTTAGAATGTGCCCTACGAGTTTGTCTCTTCTTGTTTGGATATGCCTCCACAGGGATCTGGTTTCCTGAACTCTTCTCATTACCTCTTCATTCGTGAATCTCTCCAGCTGAGCTTCAACATCCTTCTGTAAAGTCACATCTCCAGGGCTTCTAGCCGCCTTCTCTCTTGTTTTCTTGTTACCCATGTTTCGCTCCCGTATAGGGCCACACTCCAACAAATGCTTTCATCATCCGTTTCCTTATTTCCAAGCTAATATTCTTGCTGATGAGGAGGTTCTTTCTTAGATAGAATGCAATTTTGGCCTGATGTATTCTCCTCACAATTTCTTTCTGTCTTCTACCATCTCTTGTTATTCTGCTTCCCAATTAGGCAAATTCCTCTATCACTTCTAGCTTTTCTCCTCCAATTCTTGTTATTGGAGGTTCATATTGTTCTTCATTACTGCAAACCATCACTTTGGTTTTCCGTTGGTTTATTCTCATGCCATACTGATTACAGAAAATCCTACCCATTGTGATGAGCATCCTTTCTAGGTCTTCTTCCGTCTCCGTGATCACAGCAATATCGTCTGTGTAACGCAGCATATATATCTTCAGCCCATTAATTTTATTCCCCACCTCAGTAGTTTCACGAACTTGGTCTATAGCTTCCTGGATGTAAGCATTGAATATAAGATTATAAATAAAATGAAAAAAATATGATTATAAATGGAAATATGAGGCGTGAAAGTGAGAACGGCAAGTGGCATGAAAGTTCCCAATAACAATAACAGTTTGGACAGCCTGGTCCAGCCGCAAGGCTAATCTGACTCCCTTGCGCATACCCGCAGCAAGTGAGCAAAGCGTTCCTGGCCTCAAAGGAGAGAGGGGTCGCATGGATCGAATTCTAATCTGCGATGGGGTGTGCGTGCGTGTTGGGGTGCAAAAGGGTCAGGGTATGAGCCCTTTCGCCACTTTCTCTTCCTCCCCTCCCAAGGATAAGGCTCCCCTATATACAGGGTGTGCTGCGGGAGGGATCTGCCTCACCTTTCTTCGCCACAGAGGGAGCGGACGCGTGTGAGTGTGACGCGAAGGAAGGGAGTGAGGGAAGGAAAGGGAAATGGGCGTGGCGTGTTGTGATAAGGCCGAGGGGAGTACTGCGGGCAACTGGCGTAGAGGGCGACCCGAATGTGTGATAAAGGAAAGAAGGCAACGGATGAAGAGAGCGGGAGAGGAGACATGAGAGACTCCTTATTTCCTACTAGCGCAACGGGTCGAGGAAAAAGTGGGGATCGGGTTGGTGTGGTGGCTCGCCTACTCGTATTACATGGGCGGCCAGGGTTCAAATCCCTGCAGAGGCGAAAGTTTTTCAGAGGAAACCCAATCCCTACTTGAGTGTCTAGTGGAGAGCAATTCAAGTGGAGTACTTCGTCTGTCGGATGAGACGTTAAGGCGACGCATCACACCCGCTCGACAGGTCGGATTTGTGTTGATTTCCAAACCCCAGATTTTTTGTTAAAGTCTTACGTCATCAACTTGAAATTTTTATAGTATAAACAATAGACCTTTGCCAAGGGAGGCTCGTAACATGAAAATTTTATCCCGGAGCATAATTAAACCATGCGGAAAACGGCAAGATGTAGGGTATATTTTTATAAAAACTATTATTATTATTGACATCTAAAACTAATGGAGATGTAGCAATCCCTCCCCTATCGGAATGCTAAGTGACAGCCGTCACGGTTGTGAGATATAATCTGTAATTGGTATATTTCGACAAGCTACCTGAATGGTTTTCTGCCATGATGTGCTCGGACGGTGATGCAGTTAGTTCAGTCTTCTCTCATAGATCTTATGTCAGCGCTGCCTGAACTTACGCGCCGGAGACTTGGATACAAATTACCGACGACTGTTGCCTTGTGCGAGAGTTATCCTGGAGTAAGAGACTCCTGACGCTAAAACGCCTCGATCGGGTGCGAGTGACGCCATCTTGCGGATTTTCGGCAGAACCTTTCCCTTACCGAAGGGTATAATGCGTCCTCTTAAGCTGTAGTCCCCTTGGCGCCTTTCGTTAAGAGCAGGCTAATGCCGACGCCGGGTTTCTATCCACCCTTCCTCCCTTACCTATCCCCTATGGCGTAAATTAACCTTAGCTGCCGGTCGCCTCCCCAAATATCCAATCCAATCGAGGAAAAAGTTTTACGCCCAAAATTCCAAGGTATATTGCGAGAAGGCAATGAATTCTACAATATCAGCACAAAATAAAGACATGAGTCAACTTTCGGAGCCTAGAAAATCTGAGAAGGCATCATGCATGCAAAGATATTACTTCAGGTCCCCAAAACTCACCTGAAACTTTCGGTGCATACCTGGGCATTTTAATACTTCAATTTCTACGTCTAGGGATTGGATTCGTTTCGAAAAAGTCGACTTTTAACTTCCACTTCGACCTTGTAAACTCAGATAGTTAAAGTTGACTTGAGAAAGATAAATTTTGAACTAGAATAAAATTAAGAGTAAAAATTTGGAAATTTCAGCTTAAGTTGGAATAAGTAGACTATCGTTGATTTATTCCGACTTAAGCTCAAGTTCCAAAAAATAAATTAGTACTCTTATGTATAGCAAAAGTAAACCAAAATCAACTTATTTTATGGTGATTAATTACAGTTGATCTTGTTATGATTGTACTGTGACCAAAATAGTGAAGACCAACGTAATCTTCACGCACCCAAATTGTGCGTGAAGCAAAAGTTTTATTCTAAATAAAACAACATGCAGGCTAGACTCGATATATATAGCTCAAACTCAGTAATTTATCAATAGAAAACAACAAATATTGTGGTAGCAAACAGAGATGTTAAAAAGTTAAACAGAAGACCATCGGTGTAATTAAAACAATGCCTACTCTTCCAACAACCAAAGAGAGACTATGCCATGGGATAGCTGCATTGGCATTGCGTTTCCCCTCAGACAATCCCTATTTTTGTTTATTCTGCTTTCCACTTTGAAAAAATATTTTGTGTGGCACTGATGTAGCAAATATTAGGAGGTACTGAGGGGATCAGGAAGTTCTGACTTGATTCTCTTCCACTACTGAATAAGTTACATTTTACGAGCGCACACACCATGCACCTCCGCACTATAGCACTTCAGTTTCGTTGGCTGCTATTACCTTCCAGGTGAACAGGAGGTTTTAAGTCACATGTGTAAGTTTACCGTGATCTATTAAAGTGTGGGATTAGGGCAGAAGAGGTCGTAAACACACCCAATAATAAGAAGAATAATAGGGGAGATGAAGGATCTCTTCGAAGAGAAAGCAGGGTATTCTCGGGGGAGAAACGAGCAAAAGCAAGCCGAAGGATGAAGGACTGGCAAGAGAGGAATAAGAGAGACCTTGAGAAAGTACTGATAGTCGTGTAATCTCAACCCATGGATGGCTAAAACTGTCTTTCTCTTAGTCTGCTTGAAAGTGACCCTGGCTGCTCACACGACTTCTCTATTTGCCGCTGTCGGTGATTCATGCACAATCATGCCGTCGGTCTTCGAGTGAGTTTTAGTTCTACCGTTCTACTAAATTCTCAATTACAAATCGAGGTCTTCACTTTTCTCTCCTTCAGTTTTCTAAAATATTCCCACATAGCACCCTTGTGCACCTTTTTCAATGTTAGATACCACGCTATGGGACAGAAAGCCACGTACCGACGTCGAAACGAAAACAAGCCTACACTTGCCACCGTCATATCTTCTCGCGCTGAACATAAAACAGTGAAAATTGAACATCATGATGTGGAGCTGATTCCATCTGATATGAGAAAGTGACCGCCCTGGAAGGATAAAAAAAAGGGATTCGGCTTTTTTATACCCTGGGATTCCTCTTCTAGAACATTATAATGGTCCACCAGGGAGCCTGTCGAGGAGGAGAGCAGGGTGAAAAGGGGAGATCATAACTCTTCGTAATCACACTTGGTGATTCCAGGAAGGGTGTGCAAATGAAAGATTGTATCGCGCATCCTGTGTCCCTTGCGAGAGGGCTCGTTCTAATGAAATGACTTTTTTGGGAACCGTGAAAAAAATCTAGTCTAAAATGGAGTTGCATGAACAGATGTAATTAAGTTATAGGACACGCAAAGTTATAAACTCGAAGTGAAGCGGCCGTAAATTCTCGTTCCATTTTTTAAAGGCAGCCGAAAAATCTCAGAAAATGTTTCACCACATGCAGTTAATCCAAACGTTGTGTGCAGGACATCTTTTCTGAAGCAGATACAAATATTCATGGATATAAGTTCACACTAGAATGGAAATAATTCTACAACAGGTGAAACACTGGTACACAAAACAATTGAACGACAGCAACGAAGACATTTTTACATAATTTGAGCGTCCATTACGGTGAATAAATACCATAAATAAATCCTAACTTCATCTATTCCTCTGAATTTGGTTAACTTTGCAATAGAGTAAAGAGTTAAGTGTTTTAGTGCCCGGTATATCAGTACCAGTTTTAGTGTCCGGTATATCGTTTTTAACTATTTCAAGAGTTTTACTGCCATTTTGCCATTCCATGAAATGTTGTAGAAATTAGTTTGAAATCCACAATTTTCCATAAAGTTCACTAATAAGGTTCACAATATTATCCAAAGCATTGCTCATTAAATTTCTCGTATAACTCATCCACTCTTAGGTCACTTTAGCCGTCAGAGTGTAACTTCGCGCTTGAAAGATTGAAGATGCTGACTGCCGTTTCATTAGAGGCAAAAGTAACTGTACATTTCATACTTTCGTTAAAACTGATGGCACCAACCTGAATTTTGAATGCCAGAAAAATAAAATGTTTATATAAGTTGTCAGTGGGAAATTCATGGACCAATTTGGCAAAAGCCTTATCTGTTTGGCATTAAAATTCCATTTTGTGAAGCCTAATGATTATACAAATGGTAACTTTGAGTAGATTCTGTAATTTTTGAAGAAATTGCCATGAGGAAAATTCTGTTTGAGACCGGGAATCGAACCACGAACCTTTGGTTTGCCGGACCAATGCGCAGACTACTACGCTATCCCAGCTTCCTAATTCTCATGGCAATTTTGGTGAATACAAGGCAACTAGATCTTAGGCCCTTGCGGTGCATCAAAAAATATTCACCTGCCATGTTTGAAATGTTCAAATGGCTAAGCACGGCATAAGAGCTGGTGAAGGATACTGTCTCTTGGTCCTTTGAATTCTTTGAAGTCCTCTTCTCCCTTGCGTTGCCATCTTTGATCGACCGCAAGGGCCTAAGATCTAGTTGCCTTGCATCCACCAAAAATTGGCATAGGAATTAGGAAGCCTGGATAGCGTAGTGGTCTGCGCATTGGCCCGGCAAACCAAAGGTCCGTGGTTTGATTCCCGGTCCAGGACGAATTTTTCTCATGGCAATTTCTTACAAAATTATTCACCTGACATGTTTGAAATATTAGAGGTTGTATAAATTACATTTTACTGAGATGATATGCAGAAGAATATCTTCTACTAAACCAAAGTTCACTAGCGTCAATTTATGAATTAAATCAAAACGAATGAAGACAATAAAATGTATAAACAGTTAGCAAATCAACGATTAATTAAGCGATTACGCTCTTTACTACACAGGATTTTGGACTGGCAGATATTTTCCCGTGGCATGTTGAGTAGAAGCAAGTTATGGTTTATAAGATGCTATAAGTTGAGTCATTTCAATTAACCTATCCAGTCAATTACCTTTCGGAACTCTGATTATTTTGTGGCTGCAGAGTAGAGATAGACAAAATCGTTCAGCTTTGGAAATTCGTCCTCTCTGGAGCAGTCTTACTTGGGATCCCTTCCTTTTCACTCGTTAACCATCACCTTTTTATTGTGATCGTATCTTTTTATCATAAATATTCCCTTGGTGTTTCAGAAATTAAAAATAAACAACTATAAATATTTTGGTTACCGTAATGACGGCGTTTAAGAATGCTGGATAAAATAACACACACAAAATAATGCTATCAGCTTTCTACGTGATAATACATGTAACAATTTTATTTATGAACCATGAGAAATTACTTCCTGAAGCTAGAGAAAACTATGATACGTAAAAATAAAAAATCATGAAATAAAATCCAGGATTGCAGCAGGCAATAGGGCTTATCGAGCTTTATTGAAAGTGCTCAAGTCACGCAACCTCAGTCGGAACTTGAAAACAAAGATTTACCGAACAGTGATTAGACCTGTGGTCATATATGGTTCAGAAACGTGGACCATGACCACGGCAGAAGAAGAGCTACTTAAAAGATGGGAAAGAAAAGTACTAAGAAAGATTTATGGTGCTACAAAGGAAGGTGGAGAGTGAAAAATACGGAGAAACAGAGAACACGAGGAACTCCACAAACATCCTAACATAGCGACAGAATTTAAGAGCAATAGATTAAGGTGGTTAGGACATGTCGAGAGAATGCCTGAGGATAGGATGGTGAAAAAGATATTTCGTGGTCATCCTGATGGTAGAAGATTTAGAGGGAGACCCCGGAAAAGATGGTTGGATGATGTAGAGGTTGATCTGAGAAAGATGGGAATTAAAAGATGGAGAACGCATGCCGGGAATCGTGATTCCTGGGCTAACATCGTCGGAGAGGCCAAGGCCCTACAAGGGCTGTAGCTCCGAGGGGTAAGTATGAAATAAAAAGTCGGTTATGGTGGTGTGAAGAAGCGTCAGAGTGAGCCGACTAGCGCTGTAAAGAAAGTAACTACTCCTCAGTAGATCGATAGCATCCGCAGATGAATTGTTTGGGTCTCATAAAAATCTTATCTTATGAAGATAGGAACTAAGGACCGAAAGGAACGATGGATCGAAAGGAAAGATTGCCTATTAGGAACGAGAGGCCAAAATGAAAGAAGAATCGATATAAATAGTCGTTTCTAGGTCTTTCTGATCGATTCATGGACTGTAACATTTTAATTCTACCATAGTATAAAATATTATAAACTACAGGGCATTCCGAAAACGACTCACAACAATTTGTAAGTGGTAGCTAAGCCACGCACAACAATTTGTAGGTGGCAGCTAGGCGACGCCAAACAATTTGTTAATGGCAGCTAAGCAACGCATAACAGAGGGCAGAGAAAGGGTATTGAAGGAGGCACGCTGAAGAGCACAACTCTGACAAAAATCAAGGACTCTTGTGGAACTGAGCAGAGGAAGTTATTTTATTATTGTGCATCAACGGGGACAAGCTGCTAGAGAAGCAACCGTATTTCAACGCAAGGTAAATCCAGGGAGCAATGGGAATATCACTAGAGGAGGAGCCATATTTCAACACAGGGTTTATCCGGGTTTTTTACTGGCAAGGAACACAGTATCCTCTTGTGCGGATATCGATAAGGAAATTGTATGCATGATTTTCATTTTTTATGTGTTCTGTGATGTGAAGAAGAAAAAACGTGAAGTGGCTCAAAAGAGAAAAATTGCATGGCCCGTTCAATTTTATGAGCCTGAAGAGAAGTGATAGTGTAGGACAAAATATATGTTCTGCATTCTAATGGTATAACATATTTATGGTGATTGGTAATCATTAATAATATGGATATTCATTTTCTTTCTCTTAATATTTTGTGAATAAATTCCATTGCTCAAACTGAGAAGTAGAGTCTGGGAAATTTATTAGTTAAGTGAGGTTTGCTGGAGAGTTCAGAAAGAGAAGACAAAATCAGAGTCGCGCTCACGTGAGAGTGAAATTTTAATTTTGTTACAGGACCCTCTGCTTTCTACCCGTTCGTTCGCGAACGACACACCTCCTCTGCTGAGGAAGACACGGATGAGTGAATCGGAGCAGTCTTACTTCCGTTCCCGGCCAATGTAGCCGTATCCACAAATAAAGTGATGTGTTGCCAACTATGAGCGGAGGGGGAAGCATGAATAGAAAATAAAGTCGATAAAGTCGAAACAGTGAAATGAATTCGCTTGCATGCTTTAAATACGACAAGATATAACAAGAGGAGAGCAAAAACCTCAGAATCATTGGCAAAGGATACGCAAGGGTGCTTTTACTTCATTTCTTCTATCGTCTATACTTCGATTTATCTTCGATGCAAGGACTCATCGCTCCTTTCCTTCCGACAAAATAATATAAAACATTCCATCGTTGATATTTCCACTTCAGCGTATACGACTTTGAATGTAACCATCTCCACGAAAGATTAAAATATACACCCGATTTTCTTCATTTGATAATAGTTTACGAAATCCGACACAGTATATTAGATCAGATCATGAACGTGAAGCCACGGAAATAGACTGCAGCACATACAGGTTTAAAATACCAGTTTTCTCGCGATAGATAAGATACCGTAGCGGCTGCCGTCGACGTATCTAAAATATTAGTCGATATTATTTGATCTAAAACATAAGTCGATATTGGTGTATTTCATTAGTTGATCTGCTCCCTAATGGTTGCTTCATAATTGCAACTTAATACTCATATCACTTTCCGCATACGTTCTGTCTGAATCTTGTATATCTGTGCGTTTTACGCGATTGAAAATACCTTAACGCAAATAGCTTCTTTAGCATTGGTAGCATACCTAAAGTGTAGTCAATGTTGGTGAAACTTCACTTTCGACAAGTGCTTGCAGGTTCTAGATAATGCATCATTAATCAAAGTTTCATTGACTTTAAATTCTAGAGCAAGTTGGTGATAGCTCCATCCATGGAAATCGCCCTTGAGGAGGTTTTCAGAGTATTTTGTAAGTGTAGACGTAGATTGGGTGATAACTAGATGCATTTTGCTAAAAAAATAATGTATTCAAGCATTCACTTGTTTATTTATCAGAAACTGACCTCAAAATTTGATGAGTAGTAAAATTAGAAATATTAATCAAATGAATAATCAGGGTTAATGAAGGCATAGATCACGCTCTCTGCAATTCTAACTTTCAAGATCTAGTAAAGCTTAAATAGAGGTTTACAATTTACACTTCATGTGATAACTGCGATGACCCAAATTCCTAATGCTCTCCTTTCCCCATACCTCTCTTGTTACTCTTATCCCATGTTCTCTTTAAAGTCTCTCTATGACCTTTTCATATTCCCTTTTTAGGATCTCCGTAATGTTCACTATTGGTCAAAATCATAAATTCAGAAAATAATGAATAATACCAAAGTTAAAATATTACAAGAAAATACAGGGTAATATACAAATTTATCAAATTCAGAAAAGCCTTACCTTTAAAATATCTGGTATGTCATTTGGTCCGTAATAAAATTAGTATTTAAGGAATTTGAAATTTAGAAGTGTATGACCATAACTGAGGACACTAAATTGTTAGAGAATGGGGAGAAATCATGAGAAAAACTAATCTTCGTTTTGCGATAGTCAAATTCTTGTGGATATTAGCACAAAATTGCAGTGATAAAGGCTCCACTCATGAGAGTAGAAAAATATTAAATTGTTGGAGAAGAAAACCTAAAAGATGAAGGAATAACGGAGCATAAGCTCATTTCTAATGTTCTCTGGAGGTTAACGAATACGCAGCGGCATAAAGTGAAATGAAGGCTGTCCCGGCTATATTTTAAAGCGGCTGCATTTTAGAGTACGATATACCTAAGAAGCTAAAAATGAAAATTCTTGGGATACATTTTGACACCTTGAAAGAAATCATTGACACCCATTGAAGTTTAGCCAAGAAATACTTCGTATAAGCTAGCCAATGGACTCTTCATTACTGTACATTACTCGGAAAAATCTTTTTCCCATATTTTTTAAGTTGTCTCCCTTTGATTTCATTTGGTGTCCGTATCATATCTTTACGCTGTATTCTTAGGGGATAACCATGAAGAAATACGCCTTTAATACGATACTTTAGTTCAAACTCAGTGTAGAATACTTTAGTATGGAGTCCAAATTAATCATCCGATTATTGTATTTTATTCAATTACCTCAGGTGGTATTTCATTTTCGTATATTTTCTGGATATCAACACTGACAGACTTGCCCTTTAATCCCTTTAATCTCCAAAGTACCCGTCTTAAGACTTCCATTTACCTGGTATTTTCACGTATTTCATATGTATCTTACATGCCAAGTAGTTTGTAGGCATGAAAATTGGAGAACGAGTATATACAGAGACACTAACGAGGTAAGAGGGCTGTTTCTCGGCATTTGATTTCTGCCGCCCAGTAAAAACGGTGAATGTATGCTCTAAAAGAAGTGGCGATGCTGCCTTGCAGCTAAATTTTTCAGGGGCTGTTGCTTAATAGCTAACTTTTACCCTATGTCAAGCACTTCCTGCGCTTTATTTGGGTTATATTATTTTGTTACTCGGTCTCTTGCATTTTTCCCATCCTGAGTTTCTTGGATCAGCCAGGGCTTTAATAATTTTTATATTGCTAGACGAAGCTTTTTTGAGATATTCGACTTGCGTGTTCTTCAAGATTTCTTTTATCGGGGTTATTCCCGTCATCTTGTATAAGTCGGTGTTTTTTGTCCGTCTATTAGGTTGAAAGGTTGATCGCAGGCATTTCCTTTCGGATATTTCTAAGCGTTCTAAGGTGCCTTTCTTTAGAAGACCGCACCATGCGGGGGCAGCATATATGACTGTTGGCCTTATAAATATTTCGTATATTTTTGCTTTAATGTTTTCTGGGGTGGCTTTGTTGCATAAGATGCCTGATGGCCTCGTTCTCATAGCAAACCCTTTCCCATTTGTGTAGGTTCTAGATGGGAGGATGGAACGATTTTATATCTCCTCCGTGCAGATTATCCGCAGGGTTGGCAATTGGTGTAGTGCGGTTGACCGAGGAAGCAAACATTTTGCCACCACGGTCGTCATCTGGGAAATCAACTCTCTTACGTGAGAATCTCAAGCGTCGTTCGTATTATCACTCCCTTGCTGATCGTTTTGAGGATTTTGCCTCCGGGGCCTCTCGCTGGTGAAAGTGGGTGGGACAGAGAGTTTGGTACTAACGAAGAAAGTTCGAGCGAGTGATGGAACCGGATGAAGAGCCCTTGTGAGTCGGTTGGTCCTTGGAAGTTGAAAACACGACATTCGACCTTCGGAGTCTCTATCTCTTTTTCTCTCTCCAGATTATTTTTCACTCACTAATTTCTGTTTTTAGGGGAAACTTAAGGTAGTTTGAGCGAAATGTCATTTTACTTATAAATCAATGAATTTAGTCTCATTTTAAAGAAAAATATTTCACCCTTCTAATGACACCAAACATTCAACCCCTTACCATATTACTTTTGGAGTTATTTGCCAAAATATACCAGCCCTTTTACATGGGAAATGGTACGTGTATGCACTCCAATGGGGCAATTTACAAAATGAGGAATTTAAAACACTTAGATGTCGTAAAAAAACTGAAAGCGTGTAGTTTGTATGTTTTTTCAACTATATTTGAAAATTTATCATATTGTCACCGTAGTAGGTTCTTGGGTATTGCAAAAAACCTTCCGTTTTGAAGGAGTTGCAAATGCACCGCGCGAAAAAAATGAGTCAAGTTAAAGACTTATTTAGATTTTTCATTTAATTACTTCTTCTGTCGACTTCTGTCATATAAAACTGTATCATTGCACCATAAATAATGCAATATTTAATTGAAGTGTCCTACAGCTGGTGAAATTAAAACGTATAATTCGAATATGGTCTCTATTATGACTAGGGAACTAACTCGCTCGGACTACCTTAATATATTTCCGTACAGGCGTTCTAAGGCCAGGCCAAAATATTCGATTTTTCAGCTGTGTATAAGTGTCCACTGCCCAAAGTTTTACAATTGGATCCATTGGGATCATTCGCTCCTTTACTGTTCTTCTCTAAGGCCGCTAGCTTTCTTCACAAATTGACACAACCGTCACTTTCCTTCAAACAACTTCACCAATCTTTCTTCCACACGATATTGCAAAGATCCACAAAATCCACGAGTTTCACAATATTACATTCATCAAAATACATTTGTTCTTGTTTCCTCTATTTCATCGTGTCTCATGAGCAGCGACACCATTTAAACCGTACCCTTATTAAATTTAAACCTACTGTTAAATTTTGGAATTTTTCCACCTTAAAACTTGCTAGAGTCCTGGTAAAGTTCCTTGCATAGCATATATTGAATCGAGAATGACGTTGAACCTTAACCAAATACACGCATGAGATCTCAGTGGTAAGGTTATTCATTTCATAATTGGACAAAGCTGGTTACGAAGGAAATTGGAAGATGTGTAACATTGACAGCAACGTAATATTTGCAAAAATGATTCTGATCAGGTGTGCAGCATGTTATTATGCAAAATCGAGTTTTTAAGAAAAAATAATTTGATACTCTCTGCCGAGAACAACGACGCTTGAACGAGCAGAATCGTTTGGTGCTCAGCCTGTGCGCATGCGCGCATGCAGCGTGTATTGTTCCGACAATTATGAGATATGTTTATCAATGATTCAAAAGCGTACGGCATTCAATCCCAACTTACAACACGAGCTATTCTCAATACCTCTCGAAGGAAAGTGGACCTCATCGTCAGAAAAAACAGTTTGACGAATAATCTTAAAGCAAATAATAGTTACAATAAGGAAATCAGACGAAAAATATTGTAAACGTTTCAGCTTTTTTTAGCTTAAAACTAGTTTCATTATCACTCACGTGCCTTTAAAAATCGTCATAATCAACTCGGAGTAGATCACCAAAGATTAATTTTTATTTGCACGCAGAACCGAGTGTCAGCTGAAAGAATATTTTTGTACTACTTAGAGCATTTTGTAAATCGATAAAATCGCTTTCCTTTATCGCTCTTATTCTACTATTATTATTTATAACTTTTAAATTTTCAATTATTAATAATGAAATTCTAACTTTATAAATTATATCTGTGGTTTTATTGCATCTAACCCCCAACGCTATTTATTTATTTGTTTTCGAAAGTGTTAGTGACCCCTTTTATTGAACGAATCTTTGAACGGATCATTTCATAAACGAGAGCAGCAATCAAAGAGAACGACTCCTTCGCGGAGTAGAAGAGGGGCGCCGATATTGACGGCACATTTCATGAATATAATTGTCAGTGTCGATAATAATCGGTTGCTGTGATGCCACCGGAAGTGGGTCTATGGACATATTTTCAGAGCTCTACGTCATCTGCCATTTGGTTTTGATAACAAGATTTGACGCAGGCACAAGGTTCGTACTCAAGAAAACCTTTTAGTGATATGAAAAAAGCTTCAGTCAGTGGTGGTGGGTAAAACTACAAAAATGACCTCTACAAACTGTCATAAATACACAACCAAAGCCATAAAAGAATGAACGCAACCTCATATCTGGAATCAAGGGCGTACATTCAATTTAATCCGTTAGAAGTTTTACCTCACGCTCTTAAGCATTTAAAGGGATTTGAACGGTTTAAACGAACAACATATTTCCATAAAGGAGACTCTTTTGGAGCCAATGTCGAGTGATGTTTAGGCTATCTTCTCTCCTAACATCATAATAAGCTATATCTTAACCATTTACGGTTATAAAATACGCCATGAATTATCATTTGACTATATTTAATATCCATTTGAATTTCTATAACCACTTTTCCAATCAATTTTTCAAGGCATATTTTACAGAATGGAAGCCACCTTCTTTTTCATGAATATAGTCAAAGCCTCCAGAATGGATACTTACATTTCCCAGAGCAAATCTTCCTTCAATATTTATAAGAAGATGAGTAGCTGATTCTTTCCTGTTCGTTTTAAGAATTTGCATCGAAATTTCCAACCTCCTTCAAGAAAGAGACTATCAAAACTATCTATCGTGCGTCTCATACAGCCCGCTCCGGGGATAAATTCACGTGTCCTTAGCAGAGATCACGCCATTAACCGTAAAAGATCGTAGTTGAATCCTATTTCCATCGTGGCGACCCCGTTGCCTTCCTCTGCTCATCCAACATCAAAGAGCATCTGAGGTGGACTTCAGACTAAGGTACAAAGGGACGGGAACACGGCCAAGTGGGCCCAGCGGAGAGGCCGCTGTGAGACGGCGAAGTCTTTTGGTTATTTTTGCGACATAGTACCGGCATCGACTAGCACACGCACTTTTTCAGTCAATATCCGAGAAAGAGATGACACGGGGATAAACGGGTTGAGTTTTTTTAGCCTAGCCGTTTTGATGACCATAAGGTTGCAACCGAGACTCATAAAATAATTCACTCCAGTCAATATTGCTTTCCTTCAAACAAACAATAAAAAATTACTCTACTCGAGAAAACGACAATTAATGAGTAACGACGTTTGCATAATTTTCCTAAGATTACAGCTGTATAGGAAGGAAATAGGATAATATTTTTACTATCTAATAAGGTATAACCCTCCAATTTTCCTCGGGTCACTACGACCCGAAACGAAATTTAGATCGACATAATATTTTTATGCATGAATATTATGACATTGTATTTCGGGACTTTATGCTGGTCTTTCAAATTTTCCAGAGTATAAAAAATTATTATAATTTCCTTTTTTTTTCTAAAAACCAAAATAATTACACATGTGTCCCATGGGTCAGCATGACACGATGATTTTGGTGACCAATTTTTCATTTTTTTTCGGGAGATTTAATTTGGATAAATGCATTTTCTGTGGTTGCTTATGGTTTGAAGACAGCATATGTGACTGAAGATGGCTTGCTCTGGCCACAAGACTCATCTGAAGGCAGGCTGGTGGTGGATGGACCACCCTTGGTGAGGGTGGTGAGATTGGCTAGACGGTGGAACGAAGTCTATAGAGGGTCGGCAAGCAAAGAAGGCGTGAGGGTGGTCGCCTGGTAATCGTTAGAAATTCGGTAACTTTCCCCCCATCTCTTTTAGCCTCATGGAAAAATTCTTATTTGGGGGGTGCAGAGTTATGTTAGAGGCTAACTGCCCCTGAATTTCCCTTCCTACTCGACACATGCTCCTGCCGACAGCGGGGAGGATGTGAATGACATCTGCAGAGGTGGCACTCTTTTTTTCACAAGGGAACCTGGCGTAGAAATGGATCATGGGGACGCTAAGACGGTCGGAGAATGTCTGTTCATGTATCTTTCGTGTAGAAAAGTGTCCTTGATCTCCCAACCAGTAGAATAGTTGAGACTAGTCGAGGAGACGAGGAAAAAAACGTTATTATAACTAAAGAAACCTGAAATAAGTGTAAATGAAGAACTATAGTTGAGACTAGTCGAGGAGGCGAGGAAAAAAACGTTATTATAACTAAATAAACCTGAAATAAGTGTAAATGAAGAACTATATCTACAAATACACTAACTCTATTAGTAAAGTGAACATACGAATGAGCATCTTAATCATCGATGCGATGTTATTTTCAGAGGTATTTTGCTTCTGCTTTTAGTTAATATTCTGAGTTTTTTGTTTAACACATATATGTGGTCCGTTGAACACGTACTTGGATTTCTCAACTGAGACATTTGAACACACAGTAATCGAGGGAGGGAAGCAGGTGGTAGGTGTCAGTATCTCAAAGGTTTTGCGATATGGTGAACGTGTTCAATCGTCGGAGGCCGGCAGAGTGGGGTTTGATGAAATGATTGGAAGAGATAGAAAAAGATAATGTGAGGTGATGTATGTTCTCCTCTTGGTCTCCTCTCATATGCCACAGACGCTCCAATATAGTGGATAGGAATAACTTGAGGACTATGAGCAGAGATATTTAACATTTGCCTTTCACGATGGATTATAAAAGCTGATATTATTTCACCTAGGCGAAAGTGGTAAGGGAATGTTTTTGCAGGAGAAGATGGGAGAAATTAAGCTCCACAGAAATTCATCAATTTCCTCTAAAACAACAAATTTTAATTACTTCCTAGTATTTAAATCCATCCGCTCTTAACAGTTCTTTGCGCTCAACTTTTCCGGTGCAAAATGTTGATGGAGGACACTGGTAGGCTCAATTGATGTTTGACTTTAAAGAATCTTCAAGCATATCTCTATTTGAGATCGTCTTCTCATAATTGAAAGGAGGAGAATATAGCCATGTATTCACGTCGTCAGGTCAGCTTGCGTCAATAAA